>JADLZN010001319.1:0-593391 GCA_018155175.1 Sinocyclocheilus anophthalmus
CACACATTTTTTGGATTATATTTGTGAGTTTGGTTCATGGTAGTTTATATCCAGCATCTTGCTGAATGGCTGATCTAATGGTATTAAAAGCTTCAGTACTGTAATCTTGACAAATAGTTAAAGTTTGTCTCTGTCCACAGGGGTTAACACCATGGCGAACTATGAACAGGTCCTGCATCTGATCCGCTACAGGAACTGGCACACAGAGGCTCTGTTTGACAGGAAGTTTAAACTTGTCTGCTCTGAACTCAATGGCCGCTACATCAGCAATGAATTCAAAGTCGAGGTATAGCTGACCACACACACTGTCCTCAATGTAAACAATTATTTATTACTTTCACTAAAATGTCCCACTAAAACCATAGTTTCTGCTATATACCTACAGTTATATTTACTACAGTTACCTGTAATTTACACTACCGTTCATAAGTTTGGGGTCAGTAAGATTTTTGTACTAAGACATTAATACTTTTATTTGACAACAATGTATTCCTAGATAAAGTGACGTAAAGACATTTATAATGTTACAAAATATTTCAGATAAATGCTGTTCTTTTTAAACTTTCTAGTCATCAAAGAATCCTGAAAATACGTTTCTTTCATAATATTAAGCAGCACCCACTACTGTTTTCAACATGCTAAAATAAAACTTTATTTATGCTTTCTGAAGCATCATGTTGACTGAAGACTGGCAGTAATTATCGAAATTATCTATACCATCAAATGGTAAAAATTTAATTTTCAAATATATTGAGATGGAAACAAATATTTTTAAATCTGTTTTTACTGTATTTTTCGTCAATAACTGCTCCTTGATTACAAGAGACTTGTTTTAAAAACATAAAAGAAAAAATGGACACCAGACTTTTCAACTGTAGTGTGTAGATTGAAAAAAATTAATTATATAAATCATTTTCTAGCTTTTATTTTTTTATTTTATATATGGTCTAATGCACATTTTTATTATATGAATTTACATTATATGTATAAATGCTAAAAATCAATGTTTTTTTAAGGGTTCTGTTAATATAAAAATGCTGTATACAAGGCTATATCAAAATAAGCCAAATAAGGATATAAAGAGACTGATTCTGTAGCAAACTGTATTGTGTTGTACTATGCAGATGCCAGTTGTGTGACCGTCTTTATTATTTATGTAATCAGGTCAACGTGATCCATACAGCCAACCCCATGGATCATGCTAACAACGCTATGGTACAGCCTCAGTTCATCAACCAAGTTCAGCACGCTTCAATGGACCTGTCTGGACACAACCTGGCCAACACGCATCAGGCCTCGGGTATTTCTTCTTCATCCCTCCATTTCCTTCTCCTCCCCTCCTCTGATCCATCTGTTCAGCTTCTCTTGGAGATAAAGGCGTTTCATTGGCTGCTTCATCTCTCACAGTATCTCTCCTAGATTATTGCACTAATCTCTCATTAAAGATAATCCAGACTTTATCAAATGAATAAGCTGTTTAATGTCGAGCTCAAACCTGAATTCAGTTTCTTTCCATGAGTTTTTCCGCAGCTTAAAGTCAATTTAAAAAGTAGGGCAGTTATGGAGCGCCGTGTACTTAGCCTGTTTTTAATGGCGCACTTTTAGGGATTATATACAAGTGCTGTTTACAACATCTGGACAGCCTGTGAGGGGCACCTCAGACAACCTCTTTTAGGTTTTTATCACCCTAAATACCAAATGCTAATCTGTGTCCATCCACTCATCACAGTTGTCCCCAGCGCAGCCACCATCGTTATTGTTGTGTGCGTGAGCTTCCTGGTGTTTATGATCATCCTTGGCGTCTTCCGTATCCGTGCTGCCCACCAGGGCACCTTGAGGGACCAGGAAAACGGCAAAGAGAACGAGATGGACTGGGATGACTCTGCCCTCACCATCACCGTCAACCCAATGGAGGTGCGTTCTAAAAGGAACAGAGCTTGCTCGCTCAGCGCTCTTACAACACTCATACATAGTTAATGCAGCAGAGGCCTAAACCCATCAAAAATACTCGATGTACTGTTGTAAAAATGCCCCTTTATTACCATCCTTCCTCCTGTTCATTTGTCCACTAATATGGATTTTCAGTCAAGTAAACAGCTATTTTTTTGCATTCTGGTTGCTGTAAGAAGTACTAAATTAGGTCATTTCAGTGATATTGCCGTTACAGAGAGATCATTTGATGTGATTCATAAAGCAGGGACTTCCATTGTAGAGGCTTGGAATAAAATTATTGGTTCACTTTTGAAATCAATTTGATTTCCATCTTAACTTAGGTTTTTAAATATATTTTTGTTTAATATTTTTTAAAATCCAATAATCACTGTATAATATGATTTAATCACTATTATTTAGAGCTTATATTATAATGTAATATAATCACTGTATGTATGTATGTATGTTTATTATATTATATATTATAACTTTACCAGAGGTCAAATTGCAATTGCACAAAATTGCAATATATGACGTCAAAATCACAATAGATTTTTTAGCCAAATCTCTATATAAACAAAATGTATTCTAAAATAAAAACAATCAAAAAATTTTACATTTTAGTAACACTTACTAAAAAGGTTAGATATTTTATCTGTTTACTTTCATAGCATGTGACATTAACCAACATCAGTGAACCCTGAACATGCAGATGTGTCATAAAGTTATTGAAATATTAATGTAAAATCTCATGGGGTGCTTCAAGTAAATATTTTACATTAGGGGTTCGGTTGACAAAAAGGTTTGGGCCCTGTTTTTATAATAAGAATTTGATTGCTCATAACTCAAATCTTTTGAATAAATCTATTATGCAGTTTAAAGAAGGTCCAGTTCTCTCTTCCTCTTAGACTTACGAGGATCAGCACAGCAGCGAAGAGGAAGGAGATGAGGAAGAGGAAGATAGCGAGGATGGAGAGGAGGAAGACGACATCACTAGCGCAGAGTCAGACAGCAGTGAGGATGAGGGTGGCGAACAGGAAGACCAGCAGGGTTCAAGCAGACAGCAGCAGCTGGAGTGGGACGACTCCACCTACTGATCCTCCTGAGCACACAGTACACACTACTTACCATCACACACACACACACACACAAACTCACACAATGACAAATCCACCCACGCACAGTCACATCCCTCTGCCAATAGGGACGCTCATGTTCCCCCTACCTAAGGAGCCATGCGTAAAAATGCGGAAAACACTGAAAACTAAACAACTATACAATATATGTACAATATAGATACGAATATATCCGGTGTCTGTCGTGACAGTCCGCTTCATTTCCACCTGCCAAGGCTTCCCTACCGACATCTTATTGTGGTGGTATTCAGTGTAGTATAGTATCACAGCTATCTCAATACAAATTCCTAATTTATTTAATCTTTTTCTGTCCTATCCGAGGGAATCCTGTCCTGCATTTGCATTTTCTTTAAGCTCTGTATGGACACATCCCTGCACTTTTACTTTTCAAATTGAGCTTTGAGAATGATTTAATGTATATTCCTTGCACACGATGGTTTAGGTTGATTTGCTACAGGAATTTTGAGAAAAAACTCTTTCCGTTCACTTTTTTTCCTCTTTATTCTGCATGGCAAGATTTGGAATCATGGGTATGGAAGACAACAACTGCTTTTTGATATTTTGTAAATAAGACAAAAACATGTAATTAGTCAATGTGTTAGTGAAAGCCTAACCAACGATTTCCGGTATTTAAAAAAACTCAGTACCTGCTGTAGAATATTATGTCAGATGCTCTTAGCATGTTTCAGAAACTTTCAGTAAATCTCATGCTCGTACAAAAGACATCCGCTTCACAGAGAGAAACCCAGAGGCTGAGGTTTCTGTGGCAAAGCGTCATTCATTTTGTCTTTTCTCTTGGAGGTGGGTGTGCATCTTTTTGTTTCGTTCCGTTTCGTTTCGTAGTGTTGGATGGGCGTAGAGTTGGTTCAGTGCTTTTGCTTTACATATGCTAATCCTAGCTGGGCTTGCAATAGCACAAAAGCTGCACCAAGGCTTCAGTGTTTTTATTTCAGTGACGTTTTGGGGACTAATAATCACATTCAGGTGATGAATATACTGTTGTTGTTTTTTTCGCGTGGTACTGTATGTTGTACAGTTTAGGCACACTGCAGTTATTTAAGCCATTCTTAAGTGATAGTGCTTGTATTTTCTGTAATAAATAGAGACCAATTGGAATCACAGTATGCACTCTAACAACCCAGTCCGAATAATGGAAAATGGGTGCGCTGGTGATTTATCGACAATGTGAGCATTGAAAGGTCCGTTGTGTACTGTTTCAACAGACCTCTTGCTAAGTCTTTAGATGGTCAGTTACATTAAGTGTACTAAACAAAATTATTGGGGGGGGGTTGATTTTATTATATATATATATGTAGTATTTTTAGTGATGTTTTTTTTATTTTCAAATTCAGGGTTAACCCAAGTTATTCTTGTCATTTCAAGGCCCCTAAAAGCATTAAAAGGGCTAATTTGCCTATCAGCGCATTAAAAGAAATGCATTTCAACTCTTAAAGCATAACATATTTTTGCAGTATGGCCGTTGGATTTTATTGTACATGGAACTGTACTGTAGAGTTGTGTAAAGATATTTGTTTACATTTGGTAAACTTTTATTCCTTTTTGGTGACTCTATCAATCTACTCCAGATTTGCAGGTCATTTCTCCTCGTAGACGCTCTCAGAATCATGCCATAGTTTAATTTTCTTACCGTGATTGGACATTTTGGGATGCACCCCTTCCAAAATGGTCATTTATTGGAGAAATTAATACTCCGTTCCCTTTGGCCTGGAAAAAAGAATGTTAACTATTTAGGAGATTGTACATTGTTTGATTGTTTAGTAAAGACGGACGTGAAGCTTTAGGGTACAGATTTGTTTTGTTTACATGCATGAATATTCTCAGTTTAAGGCCTAGGCTACAAGGCTTTGTTATGATTGGTGGTATGAATATAATTTTATGTCAGAAAAGGTACAATGCGGGAAGTTGTCGAGAAGGTCTATTTTTGTGACCCATGAAAGGGCGACGGGAGATTTTTCCGAAACGTCAGCTGTTTCTTGTAGGTTTTAATTTTCGTTACATGTTTTGGTCATCAGGTCCCCCCTTCAAAATTGACAGGACTTTTAAAAAGAGGTCCAGAATTCTAGCTGGTGGAGTTGGGAGTGCCTTTAGCCTGTCACAGCGCATTAATAACACAACTAACCAAACATTCATCCATGCCATTTTAGTTGTTGCAATTTTCTCATTTTATAATGATTTAATATTAGATTTCTTACAGGTATGCGGAAGTGATTTTAATTTTCTGTTAGGGATCAACAGCTAGTTTTATCAAGAGTGGACGTTTTAATTGTCCTGAATAGATGTCTAGTGTTCATGTTGATGTGTAGAGAAAATAGGCCCATACTGTATCATCAATGAATATTGTACTAAATCATGTTTGAGGAAATCCACTTCGATAAAATGTACATTATTATAGGCAGCATATGTGGGTATGAGTTTAACGATATGTGTATAGTGAAAGGTGTATCTCCTGATAACGCTGTAGAGGGCAGCATGAAATTCACAAGAAGCAGATACATAAAGATTTCTCACACTAATGTAAGTCTCTCACAGTGTGTTCTCAACTTGCAATCCTTTTAAAAACTGGTTGATCAATGTAGACCATTCCATGAGACCAAATTTAGTATAATCAATGTTTGTACTGAAAATCGCACAATTGTTTGTATCTTCCCTCCTGTCCCCTGATGCAAATATTCATCTGCAGGTTCTCAAGGGAAAGCTCATGTGAATTGTATTTCAAACAATGTGATTTTGACGATTTTAAGGCACTGGCGCAGAAACTTTCCATAATAAATAAGCAGTCTGTGCTGAGTGTGAACGGCTGCAGATGGTGCTTGTCTAACGGGGCATTGTCTTTGCATGTATAACGCAAGATATAAATATTTCCTGTAACTGGCACATGGTACTGTGGGTTTGGAGCGGAGTAGATGGGACAGGATACTGGTGATACTACTGAATCAAAGATTATCTGTCTCAGATTTGCAGCCTTCAGTGGTCATTGTTCACATTTTGAATTAATTTTATTTTTAATTTTTTTTGCTGTAGAAATGAAAACTGGGGATGTTGTAGAACTGTTGGATGCTCCTTCCAGCTCATTCACATTTCTATTATTCAAAGGAGTAATTATAGTGAAGTCGATGCTTGCTCATGAACAAAATAAAGGATGAGATGGGAATGTTGGCATTCCGATTATTTCGCTTGATAATTATATATGATACAGTTTCTGTCTATGCCCACCTTTACATTATCACAAACATGTTTTTATCAATGAATATATTTGAATATTATATTTACTATAATATAAATGTGTACAAATGTAATGTAAAAAATATTTTTCATTTTTATATGTTATATCATATCTATACCGGTCATTCCTGGGATTCGGAAACTTTCATCCCTTTTTAAATGTAAAAGAAGCTTTTCACAATACTGTGGTAGGCATATAATGATAAAACGATCTTTAGCCATTTAAAAATTTTTGAGCATAAAATAATATCTAATTTCTCCTATCTTACCACCTAAGCATTTTTGTCATGTCCTTAGGCACTTTGGTTCATTTGGTACGTAGAAATTATAACATGGCCAGTGCGAACTTTTTGTGGCACTAATGAGCATTTATTTGTGTTCCTTTCTTGTGAGATATATTTGATCAAAACACTTTAAAGTTATGTTCCTCAGTCTGAACTCAACCCACCCTATATGCCCTAAAATTAGACCCAACCCATATGGTACACATTTTACCAGAAATTACATCATTCGTGCTCTTGAATATTGGTGCAGAAATGTTAAAGTTATATACTTTTTCTCTTGATTTTGAGGTGTATTATAGTCTGGATGTACAGTCAGCTTAACAGCTCAACCCTGTTTACATAAAATTAAGGATGGAAAATTATGTTTCTTACCATTTTATTTAAATCATAAGTATATACAATGTCTTATTTTATTGCTGCAATAGATGGACTACTCCTCCTACAACACTACAACATGAAGGGGCAGTGGCCATTTTGAGAACACAAAAAAATACAACCCCCTCACGCTCAAACCCTGTCACAAATATGTAATTCTAATTGTTTTGGGGTGGAAACTTGTGACCAGGGTTGAGTGTTTATTATTTCCTAATGATTATTAACTTTTAATTAAAACTAGATAAAATAGTCATTGTTTTCAGTACATATTTTATACTTACAAAAATTATCTCATATTTTTTGTTATAAAGAGAATATTTAATGTATGTCCACTTAAATTTTGACAAACATCCTACATCAGAATTTGCTTCCACATTAGCAGCAGAAAGACAATGTTGGGAATGCCGATATGTTGACCCAGAAGGAAGAGGACAATATGAGAAAGAAACAAAAACGGAAAATTAAAATTGAAGGCAATGTATTCCTTCAAATGTGTTACAGTGTTCAACCCCGTCACACTTTGTCACATTAATATTTTTGGAAAAATATAGGGAAGACAATTAAGAATGAAAGCATTTCTTACTGATTACCATCTGACATGTTAAGGACTAAAACAATAAAATTGTGGTTTTAGTTAAACTTCTAAATTTTAAATATTATTTTTTTACAAAAATAAAATAGTCCCATAGACACACCATTTGTCTATTTTAAACTTCATCCTATAAAATGTAAATTGTGATAGATGTTACATTTGCTTTTTTTTTTTTTTTTTTTTTTTTTATGTTAAAATTCGATTATGAGAGACACATGAGCAGTAGGTAGATGTTTGTTTTATAACAAGTTCTGTGTAAAAATCCTTTTTAAACTAATCCCATTTTGTCTGTTACGGGGTTGAGAATAAAAGGTGTCTAAATCTGAAAAAAAAGGTATTTAATGCCTGAGATGGGAAAATATATTTTTTTGAGTTTGATATGTGCCTTATGCTTGGGCTATTACGATCATATGTAGTTGAAAAAAAAAATTCCAAGTTGAAATGTTACCGAATCCCAGGAATAACCCCCACACACATTTAATGTATTTAAATGTGTATATGTAATAAGTAATATATATAAACTAAAATAATCAATATTAATAAAATATATAATTTAAAATAATCATTCACCTTGATCTTTTCTCATGTATTTCATCTTTCATGAGGCCTCTATGATGAAGGTGAATTACCATAGACTGTATGTGAAATACAGACCACAGTAACGTTGCCAGGACTAGAGTGCCACCTAGTGCTTGAAAACTGAAAAATATTCATATCTAATTCATATAAACAAAACGTCTCAGTGGTTCAGAGAAGATACAGAAGCCTGCTAGTGTCATCATGAAATGATTAGACTGATAGTCTGTTTGTTATTTTTATGTTAACCTGGTAGTGTGGAATTTCTTATAAGGTTTATAAATAATTATATTGATAATGATTTCCCAAAGATCACTATCCAGTTTGTAATGGAATTTGCAGAGATTAACCATGTTTTTGACCTCTTTTTCAACCAAATACAATGTGCAATGCAATGCAAAAAAAAGTTATTGTAACTAGAGAAAGAGAAAGGTTATTGTAAATGGAGAAAACACTGGCAACGTTTCAGATGTTGATCATCAAATATATTCAAATACAAAATATTTACAAATATCACACTGGTTAAAAAAAGTAATGACAAACAAAATTAAAATGCATAGTAATCACAGTCTATTTTACTATCAAATACTAGTACCAAAGGCTTATTGGCGAACAGCTTGATGATACGATTAATAAATAACATTATAACCAAAGGGTTAAAAATGAATCAAGACCTTTTTTGAATAAAGACAATCTTACCTCACTGTATTCAGAAAAATTGTTAAGAACTATTCTAAAATGATGTGTAAATATTTGAGACATTTCACTGAAAATGTAAACACTGTACTGTACACTTTTCACTGTACCCAAATCAAACATAAAATGTATAGGAATAGGATGTATACAATACAAATAACTGTCTGATGAATCCCAATGTATTTACTTTAGGTTGAGTGACCACATGATGTCATCTGACAATTCTGTTCCTAAGTGTACAAATTGCAACCATTGTTTGAAAAATTACTGTAAAATGCACAGACAGCATTTAAGCCACACTCACAATAAATGCCAATCCTAGAAAGCCTTTATGTCGGGGTCTTCCCAACTCCAGAACTGGCCAATGCCATTATCTTATCTTCAGATCCTGGAAAGGTAAGATGCATTTGATTATTAAAGAGAGATTTAGTAAGCAAAGTATGCTTCATTCTAAAAAAAAAAAAAAAAAAAAAAAAAAAAAAAAAAAAAAAAAAAAAAAAAAAAAAAAAATACAAAAAAAACAAATATTAGCTGCTTCTCATCTCACCCAGCTCGCATTCACCTTCTCAAAGTGGCTCAGAGTGGCACTAGCATTTGCAGCAAGAAACGCTTCATCCTCTGTTGTCAGCTGTGCATTCAAACAAGTTACAGATATCAGAAACTGTTTAACATGCGAGTCTTGAAATAGATGTGAGAGTATTTGTATCCTTCTCACCTTCTCGCCAAGTTTTCTCAGAGCCGTGAGGATCTCCACTTTCTGCTGAGTGTACACATCTCGAGGGAGCTTGCCAACCATCACATCACGGTCCATCTGAATTCACACAGTACGTATTTAAGTGTTTGCATATATATTTGAAAATGTTAATCTTTAAAATAAATTAATATTCACCTCAGCCAGTCTTGTCCTCAATTGGCCTGGCTGCTTTTTTGCAAACAGCCGAATGACTTCAGGTGTCTTGAATGCCTGACTGATGGCAGCTTGGATTGCCTGATAAATATGTGCAGTCAGTAAATGATCTCTCAGCATACAAAATCTTATTTTATCTCCTAACGTCAGTCCTAATAGTCTTTGTAACAGGATTAAAAAAAATCATCTCCATATATATATAATATCTATCTATCGACTATATATATATATATATATATATATATATAATATCTGAACTTCATACAATCAAATGTCATTCTTACCGTTGCATTCCCCCCAGTTCATCAACTAGTGTCATATTCCCAGATATCAACTTCTTCAAAGACTCATTGAACTCGCTCAACTGTTCTAGTGTCTCTTTTTTGGTTTCTTCATATTCCTCCTCTTCAAGCTCTTCCCTGCAATAGAAAAATAATGACATTTTAGTATTTTTCTGTGCATGTAAGTGAATGTGCTGTAGAGAACTGATGGGATGTCACTACCTGCACTCCTCTAAATCCTGAAGCTGTTGCATTAACCGGTCCAGCTGTTCTTCCATGTTTTGTCTGAGTTTGCTTGTTTCTGATGCCCCTCGAGAAGCCATTGTTGTCTGTTTAAATAATTAACAAGCATAATCACATTTAGCACCATCTATTCATACGGAACATTATTACTACATATGGGAATGTCACAGCTGTTATAATCTGATATACAAGTTATAATACAAGTATAATACAAGTTACTGATATACTAATTTCTGAACTGTTCAGAATTAGTATAGTGTTGGCTGTATCAAGGTAAATATTGTTACAGGTCTATAACATCCATGAAATACATGAAATAAAGCGCATTCTTTGGTCACCCTCTGCTTTATTCTCTCTCACTGCATAGTTAGCTTAGCTTGCACTAATATAAACAAACAAATGTACGAACTGTAACAGGATCCTAAACTGCATGGTTTTACGTGAATCAATTAGTAATTCTCACCCGTACTTTTTTCTCCAAAAAAAGTCCTACTGATGAAGACAAAATTATAATGAGACTTAAGTTCCCAAGTCCAGTTGCTAAGGTGTGGTTTGCTAGCACTATTTATCTTCAATAGAAAGCCAATGGCTTTTCTGCGTAAACTCTGCGCAGAGTTGATTATCATGAACACACTACGAAGACATAGGAATTGCGCATGATCACACGCGCATTGATCGTTTGTTCCACGGTACTATTACAGCTGGTACTACAAGAGTAAAATACGAATCTTTTTAAGAACTTCTGCATCTGTTGGCTAAATAAAGTCGGTGAAGTTAGGGTTAGGGTTAGTTACTGAAGCACAACCACTGCAATTAGATCAATAGGAAGCACTAGACAAGTTTGTTGAATTGCTAAGAAGTAAACACGTTTAGTCCTGCTTTGATTACATATTGCGCATATTTGTGGAATGGCGTTTTATTGAATGGAATATCATTCCTAAACCCATTTGTGTCATGAAGAATAGTTAATTATTAGATAACATACACTGTTAGCTCATGAACTACAGTAGTAATGCATATACCTACACTTTGGAGGCAGGAAACAAGATTTAATTGTGATTTCCATTTAGGTCAAATGTATATTTAAGTACAATAATAATAATAATAATATATCCAGAAACAGCCCTTTATTATTATTATTATTACTTTGTATATGTATGTTATAAATAAAATATGTTGTCTATATATTTCTATCTAGATTACTTTTTTTCTAGATCACCAGAGAAAACCCAAGTGTGCTGCTGGCATGCTGGCTTTCAACCCCATCCACAAACAGCACCTGTATGTTCGGACTGGCTCGGGATCCCTTGAAGACCTGGTAATTTTTTATTTAAAAAGTTTTACAGGGATAGTCACCCAAACATAATGTTGTCATTCATTTATTCACCCTCCAAGTTGTTTAAAACCTGTATTCGTTTTTTTCTTTTCTTACTACTGACCACAAAAGCAGAATGGAGAATTTTGCAGAATTTTGGTAACCAAACTGCATGGTTGGGGGTAAATATTCAAGTACGCCAGTTACGTAATCAGATTGCTTTTTCAAGTAACTAGTAAAGTAACGTATTACTTTTTAATTTACGAGAGAATATCTGAGTTACTTTTTTTTCAATTTATTGATTGACGGCACTCCTGTCCCCATGTTGAGAGAAATCAAAAGATTTTACTGTAGTTATAAAATAAATATGAATATGAATTAATTCATCTCACTCACAAAAAAAAAAAAACAGATTCAGTATTCCTCATAATGAATAAAAATAATGCAACTCAGATTATGACGCAAACCTGCAATAATTAAATTTTTAAACAACACAAATATGCTTTATGTTTTTAATCCCATTCTATTAAGCAATGTCTTTTGCTTCTGACCTTCGATGATCCAGATCAACCATACTAATAAGCAAAAATTAATCTAGACAAACATTTGTGTGTCTTTTTTTAATTGCTGAAGTGTGTTGAAATTTCTTCTTCTGCATTCAACTGTGCGGACGTAAATTTACATTCTCTTCAGTCTGAGGCTTATTCATTTCAATTTTGGTGTGAAAAGGCTTTTATATTTGCCAAAAATAGAACTTTTTTTATATTAAAATCAAAAAAGCAAACCCCTGTCTCAGATTGTACAAGTATGCAAAAGTCCGATGCATTCTTTTCCATAAAAGTAACTAAGTAACGTAATTAGTTACTTTTATGGAGTAACGCAATATTGTAATGCATTACTTTTAAAAGTACCTTTCCCCTACACACTGCAAACTGTTGACTTTCATAGTATGGAAAAAATTCTATTGATGTCATGTTTGATTACAAGCATTCTTCACAATATCTTCTTTTGTGGGCAACAGAAGAAAGCACTCCAGACATTTGGAACAACATTAGGATGAGTAAGTGATGACGGAAATTAATTTTTTGGGTGAACTATCCCTTTAATGTGAATCTATATTATTAAAAGTCCTCTATTTTGTTATCACTCATCAAACATGCATATTTAACATACATTACTTTTTTTGTTGACTTAGGAAGATACATAGTGGTGAAAGGCATAATCTCTCCAGTTGGAGATAGCTATAAAAAGAAAGGTCTGATTGAAGCCTGCCATCGGTTAGAGATGGCTAGCCATGGAGAACTCTGATTGGATCACAGTGGATGACTGGGAGAGTCAGCAGCTGGAGTGGGTGGAGACAGCCAAAGTAGTTCGGTGGGAACTTAAGATCATGTGATTTAAGAGACTTCATTTTGGGTGAGGTGAAAGATAAACCTAATACACCTATTCTGTTTTGCACCTATTGTAGTGTTTTCTTTTTTTTTGCATGAGTTCCATGTCACATCTGATCTTGTGTGCATGGTAGGACGTCATATTTGATGTGCTACTATATCAAAATGATCAAAGTTTTATGCAAAATTGACATTAAATCAGATCATTCTGATCTTTACTAGGCACCATCATGCAGAACTTATTTCCAGCGAGAACAGCAATGATGAGGACACAGTGAGGTGTGGAAGAAGAGAAAGCTGGAACAAAATAAAAACATCTGTCAGAGCTCTTCTTATATTAACATAAAAGCAGGTATGGTAAAATAATAAAAAAGGTAAAATAATCCACAGCAGTCCTTAGGATAAATTCTAATAGGAACTATTGCTCAGGGCACTTAAAAGGGTGTTTACTTTAGAATGCCACTCTGTCACAATACTTGAAAACAGGCAATAAAATGAACGGCTGATGTGCTCTCCAGACAGTAGAGAAACAATGTACAGCGAGTTATATTTATGAGTGTTTACACAGTTCAGCACAATCTGCATCTCTCAGCACTGTCTGACAGCATTCCTCTGCTAGTGGAACACTTTGAAGCATATGTAAAGGTGCAAGAAGTGAAAATTGAAACTACTAATGAAGAGAAACAGGTGAAATACTTTTTGAAAACAGACCAGTGTTTTTCGACTGGATTTTGGTTTTGCAGTGGGCACCGATTTTTACAGCATTATACTAAAATTAAACACTAATTAAATTTTTATTATTATTAATTACATTTATTTTTATTTTTACAACAAAATTTAAAAGGTTGTAAAAATATTCTTTATTAAAAAGAATATAAAATATAATACAAATGACTAATATCAAAATATCATTGAAGACTGTAAAATCTACCATTAAAAATGCTTATGAAAACACTACCTGTCAGAATTTTGGTTCTGTAAGATTTTTTTTATGTTTTTGAAAAGAAGTCTCACGTGCTCACCAATGCTACATGTATTTGATAAAAACTACAGTAAAAACAGTAATATAGTGAAATAATATTACAATTTAAAATAAAACATTTTCTATTTTAATATATTTTAAAAAGCACTGTATCCATCTTCATGTTTGCATATCCGTCAGATATCACTGAATTGTCTGATGCTGATTTGATGTGGCAAAACATTTTTATTATCCGTGTGGACATTTTTTTAAATGTAAAGTCGGCAACACCAAAGCTCCAAAAGGATCAAACATTTTATTTATTTTTTAATCACCTTTTTTTTATTATCAGTGTTGAAAACAGTTGTACTGCTTAATATTTTGTGGAAAACATTTTTTCAGGATTCTTTGATGAATATAAAGTTCAAAAGAACAGCATTTATTTGAAAACTTGTATAGTGTATTGATGCTGAATAAGTATTCATTTCTTTCTTTTAAAAAACAAAACAAAACAAAACAAAATCTTAGTGACCCCAAACTTTTGAACGGTAGTGTAACTTTTTTTTTTTTTAAACAACTAAAATAAATTTACCACATCCAACATACTCGGTCTTCGTGTTTTAATAATATTTATAGTTGCTAACCATACTGTAATTAACATATAGTGTTGGCTTGCCCATATGGCTTTGTAAAGGAGCACAATTTTCAAATGAATCATGATTTTCATAACAAGATCCACGATTAAAGCATTCAAAATCACTAAAATTATGTGTATTATTGTCATACATTTATATTTTAGACACCCCTCATCTGAACCTCCTGTGTGGTGCTGCTTGAGTCATTTGGTGTTCCCAACCTTTGGAAGCCAGAAGACATTGAGGAGATAGTGGGTCGCTACGGTGGGACGTGCATCATCAGTGGCGGTGATCCTGAGAAGTTTATCTATCAGTCTGATGTTCTGTACAAACACCGTAAAACATCCACGTGGTTCGGGAATGGGTGACCAATGAGATTTCAGCCACCCATGTACGCCGTGCCCTACGCAGAGGACAGTGTCATCTACCTGCTGCCTGACCCTGTGGTGCGCTATATTCAAGAACACAGTCTGTGCTGAGAGCGAGCAGAAGAATGCTGATGGTATTCTCGCCCCTTTTCAGAGATACACCAGCACTAACTAGACTAATGTTCTGCTGCTTTTGAGCTAGTTTCTTGTTGTGTTTGTGGTCTTTGATAGAGGGCTGGTCTGTTGCCCATAGAACTTGACTGACTCTTGATTCATAGTTCATTTTGCTTCCTTGAACTCATTTGGTGGTGAGTGACTGCTTTGCATCATGAATGTTATCATGAATGATTCAGTATGATCAAAAATATATGCTAAATATTGGGAAATATTATTTGATTTAAATACGTTTAAAAATTTTAAATAAAGAGATTGATACATTCAGAAAATATGTTTTATTGTAGTTTACTGCCAAACATAGAAAGTCACTTTTAGAAGAGACATTTTGATAAATTATTTTTGAATATTAAGCTTACTGTTTACCTCAAGAGTATAGCCTACAAAAAGTTATTTTAATATTTAGAGCAATAAACGCTCTAAATCGCTCAAAAACGCTTTGGGTGCTAATAAATGGAAAACCTGTTTAGAATTGTCCTTTTATCTTTTTCATTATAATATCTCTATATTATAATGAAGTATGTTTGCATAACAAAAGTTAAGGGTCATTGAGAAGGTTGCTCTAGAATTCAAGCTGTGATATGCCACATTTACTCAATGACATTTATTTGACAAGTGAAAATATTTGCTCTGAGCATTTAAACGTCAGATATTTTTTATCTGAGAGTTTTCAGTGCTGATATTTTTGCTGACAGCAATTTGACAGTGAAGCTCTTACAAGCTTTTTCGTCTTTACAGAACATAATCTGAAGACCTGTTAGATCAGTGCTCATTTCTGAAGCTCGTTGTTTTACCACGCATAGACTAAATAAAAGTGGGAATTCCCAGGAATAAAACGTCGTCTCTGCCGTGCACATAGTGAAGTAGTTTGTTTTCCGTGGAAGTCATATCCGACGTCATCTGTGACCTGGAAAGATTTATAAATAAAGACTTTACGTGAGTTTCCCTGACTCACAAAACTCATATGACTGAAAGATTTTTTTTAAATCATCATTGATGAAATGAATGGGTCTTTCACAGATTGTGTCTCTCACCATGATTGATTGTATTTGCATATAATAAAAACATCTTAGCAAGTGTAATATTCACTTCCAAGTCACATTTGACACCTTGTAGTTTTCTTTATTGTGATCAAATTTGTTTAATCAGTCATGAGATTTATAAAAGAAAAGCTCTTAAGCTTAAAGAGATTATGCACTATACATTTTAAGTAGCCTACACTCTTAAAAAATAAAGGTGCTTCACGATGCCATAGAAGAACCTTTTTGTCTAAATGGTTCCATAAAGAACCTTTAACATCTGAAGAACCTTTCTGTTTCACAAAAGGTTCTTTGTGGTGAAAAAAGGTTATTCAGATTATAAAAAGGTAAGAAAGAGATGGTTCTTTAAAGAACCTTTGACTGAATGGTTCTTTGTGGAACCAAAAATGCTTCTTCTATGGCATCGCTTGAAGAACCTTTTGAAGCACCTTTATTTTTAAGAGTGTAGATTTATTGTATCCGTACAGTGTCACTTAATTTAGTTTTAGTTTACACATATGTATCCTCACATGCTCAGAAATAGCCAGTTTCGGTCTCTATATTTATAATCTTTTAAGAAATTCACAGTAACTTCACGTGCGCAATTGTTTTGTTTTGTGGCACTCATGTGATGATGATGATAATGTCTTATGTGGGATCATTTGACAGCAATGGAATTTTTTTTCTTGCTGCTGCAAAGATACCTTTGATCAAGTTACAAGGAAGACCAGAAAAATTGAAGGCATGCAAACAAAGTTAATGAGAGAAAAGTTGAGTGTGACGACATTAAGTATACTTTGTAAAAGATATATCGCATATTTTAATCATATATCAAGTGTTGCATTTTCTATGACTAATTTAGTGTCTGAACAGGTAGTTTTGTGTTAACGTGTGTGTTTTGGCAAACTATTTACACACAAAGACCTGTCAGACACGTTTTACTTTACGTAAGGCATGACCTTTGAAGAGTGTACGACGTGCAAATTAGAATACGTAGAATACGAGGGACTGCCCACTCAGCTCACAACACATATAAGTGCTGGGAATCCTTCTGGCTGTCACACTCACACCTGGTTTTCTACTGGAATAATTTGCAGAAGGTTAACAAAATGCCTGTAAGCCTCTGTGGTTCATGGGACATGGTGAGCAATGTCAACTTTGAGGGATACATGACTGCTTTAGGTAAGCATTCTTTTTCTAGTTGAAATAGATAATTGTTCTTAATTCTGTTGCTAAAATTGACATATAGCTTATAGTTATTTTTTCTTATTGCATGTTTATTATATTATATTATATTATAGTGTGTAAACCATTCCATTTGTTTTTAATGTATGTCAGGAGTAATAGGTCCTAAACTTTATCTTCTCACAGGGATAAGTATGTACACCCGCAAGATCGCCTTGAAGCTAAAACATCGTAAAGTGATCGAGCAGGTGGGGGATCGATATGTCGTCAAGACTCTCAGCACCATCAGAAACTACACTTTCTCTTTCAGAGTCAATGAGGAGTTTCAAGAGTTCACCAAGGGACTGGATGACAGACACTGCAAGGTACTACAAAAGTTTTATCATTATATTGCAACACATAATTTACTGTTATTACTATAGTAAGTACATGTAACGTGTGACAAGGACACGGTAAAATGAAATGTTACTTTATTGATTCTTTTATTTCCATGACATTTAATAAAACATTTCATAGAAGAAAACTGACAGTCTTACGGCACAAGAACACTGACAGCCCTTTAGGCTGTCGGAATGCAAATATTTTCTGAAAAGACAAAATGGATGTTTTATGTTTTAAATGAAACATAAATCGATTTCTCTAGTCTCTGGTGGCATGGGAGGGGAACAAGTTGGTGTGCATTCAAAAAGGTGAGAAGAAGAACCGAGGTTGGGCACACTGGATCGAGGACGACAAACTCCATTTGGTAAGTGTGAAATTAAGCATCTTACACTATAAAAATAGTGATGATTAAAAAGTAGCTGATTTCATTAATCACCTCACTAATAATCATACCTCTCAACCCTTTATAGGATTTGCACTGTGAAGATCAAGTCTGCAAACAAGTTTTCAAACGGGTTGTTTGAGGCCCTGCTGTGACGTTTACTACAAGAAAAGGTGTACTGATGTAAACAAAGCGGTTTACACTTTAAACTCACTTCAGAGTCAGAGGAATATGAGGCAAGAGGAAGAACCATGAGCGTCAACTTGTGCCTCAAAACCTGACTAATCAACTACATTCAGCAAGAGGCTTGCAGACTGAGCCGGAGTGTCTAGGAGCGTGATTTATAATGCCACTAGTGGGCGCCATAAGAGCATGAACAAACAGAAGTCAGGTCAGGAGCCGCTTACCCACTGGTAACACTGTATGTTGTCCATAGTTGTGCCAACTTTGCCTAATCATGTTTACATGTAATACAAGAACCACATTCACAGACATTTAGCAATGTGTATTTCTGCACCCCAGAATCATTATTTCACCAGAATATGACTAATTAAGGACCATGCCTCTTTTTGAATACTTAAAAAAACATTTTGTAACTGGTTTATTTAGTTTTATTTTTTGCTGATTTTTATAATCTTGTTAAGATTTGTAAAAAATTTGTTTATGTATGTGACACCTAAATATACACACTGTGTTCATTTAATTACTTGAACTCAACATCGTGTTCGATTACTTGAATGTCCCTTATTGTGCAATAAAATTTGAAACAAGTTATAATATACTTTGTGCGTTTATTTGCTAATACTGGGTTGCAATGTCTCTTTTATAAGGATTTACCATCAACAAATCATTATCATCATCATCTCTCTTTTTAAAACAACAAATACAAACAATCATTTAGCCAATTTACAAAACAAATGATTAATAATTGAAGTTTGAATCAGAAAAGTAACATTGATTACCTCTTGGCTAAGTGCTAGTTGGTCAAACTAGTTCTTAACATAGTGACTATGTTTATGCAACTGGCCCTTGTGTTCTGAAGAAAACAAGTCTCTTGAGGTCGCCTCAGCAGTGAAATCAGTTTCCTGAACTGCCGCAGCCTGGAATGTGTCGATCTCGCGTCACGTGACTCCAGATCCAAAATGGCCGCGTCGGTGTTTTGACGAATAATACTTTTGTGTTTGTTTCATTCTTAAAAGATACCGAATATAATAACCCTTCCATATCGGAAGAAATCAGCCACGCGCGTTTGATGTTTTAATATAAAGATTTAAATTAGACAATCACAGCTCATTGATATTTGTTTTATGGTTCAGACTATGCACTTTTGGTGTTTATAAGGAAGCTAGCTGACTGGCTAGCAACATAATTAAGCTGAAAATTAAAAGAAAGGCAATGGAGCAGCTCAGTCCTGAAGAGGTAAGGCGATTTCCACACAGTGGGATGTATTTCCAGTCGAAACGGCTTCTCTGATTGCATGACTGTTATGTTTTGGGGTTTTATTAAATGCTTATTGGCTTGTCGTTGTCATCTTCTTTTTCAATCGCAGTAATGATGGGATAAGCTAACAGGACACCGGCTAACCAACAACTCAATATATCCAGATTACATTTATTTCGCATAGAAATAAATGAGGCTAGGTTCTGAATCTCATTTTGAGCCACTTAAGTGCCGATATAGAAGCGAAATTAAATGAGAATATGGAGGTTATTTCCAGTCAGCTCGTTAGCAAGTGATACGTTTGACAAACTGGATCTGCCACAAGCCTCGATCATCTGCTTTTTTCTTATTTTTATTTTCACAATTAAAATAACAGCCTTATCGTTTACAGTCGCTGGGGAGTGTGTAACCAGTTGACAAGTTAACATTTCTTTTGTGAGGCTTTTCTTCACTGGGAATCCAAAATGGCTGAAAGACTGGCGTGTGAAGAGATACAATCATTTTGGACCAGGTGTTTGTTCAATTTAACTTACAGTCGTGATAAAATGTGCAATTATCAAGGTTAACTTAGCCAAGGGTATGCATTTGATTAAATGGCACCTGGTTTAGAAACTGAAATCATGCGCAACAAGCTTTGGTCAGGCGTCAGGTCAGTATATTTATCATGTGGTCAGCTGTTGAAGCTTAAAACCTTTGGTAACTCGACAAAAACGTAGTATTTTATGGTAATATTTATTGTAAGTGCATTTTATCCCATAAAGATCTTGGTTTCGGGTTTTGGATAACGTTATTTGGCACTGGTCGTTGTTGCTGTATGACACTGGTGTGTATTTACAGACAGGGCTTTGTGTTTAGTTGTTCTGCTGTAAAATAAGACCAAACTCAGCCCAGCTCTGACCTGACCTGGAAAAACAGTTTAAACCAGCCTATGCAGGTTTGCTGGTCTCACAGTCTGGTCTTTTCTGAGCTGGTCAGGCTGGGAGACCAGCTAGCCATCTTAAGCTGGTTCAAGCTTCTTTTTTCATCAGCTGCCTTATATTAATTTAAAATCATAGACAATTTATTTATTAAAAATAGGTCATAAAGTTATAAAATAGATAAAACCATTTTGAGTTTTAATTCATGGATGTCAGTCATTTATCTTAGATCTTAATGTCAGCCAGACATTATATACATTTTCAAAATAAGCTGCTATATTGATTTATAATGCATTTGTTCTGTGTTGCTACCATTATTAAACGTGAATCTGAAATAATATACAATTAAATGTGAGCTGCAGATGCAGTATATCTGTGAACTGAGATGAATCATCCTTTGCTGATTCAGACTGGGTTTGGCCATTTTTTGCACTTTTGATTAATTCAGTCGTGCGTTTTCCTTTCCTTGCCATTTCACTGACAGTATTTGCTGTGGAAGCTGAGGCCTTCTCCATCTCAAATGACTCACTCCACTGTATAGAGATGATTTGTCACTGCTGCTGAAAATAATGACCACTTTAGGACTTTAAAAACATACTACTGTTTGTTTGCTTCAAAAGCATGTGTGAAATAGTATATAGAAATTCCCTCTTTGCTTTTAAGGGTCTGCCCTTGTAGTTGCCAAATAAGAGCAGTTGAGGTCATCAGACTGTAAACTGTTGCTCATTATTGATTAGTAATTAGATTACATTGAAATTAATCTGCCTTGTTTAGATCCGTAGAAGGCGACTGGCCCGGTTAGCCGGAGAACAGACGTCACAGCCCAGCACCCCTTTGACATCTCCACAGAGAGAGACTCCCCCAGGACCCTTGCCAGGGCCCTCCGGGGCCTCATCACAGCCAGTCCCACCAGCTCCATCTCACACTCTGGGCTTAAATGTCCAAAATGTCACCCCTGCCACCTCTCCTATGGGGGCCTCGGGTAAGTGCTGTGCTGACTTTATCATTTAAAACAATTAAGCAAGGATGCATTGAATTGATTAAAAGTGATTGCAAAGACGTTTATTGTTGCAGAACATTTCTATTTCAAATAAATACTGTTCTTTTGAATTTATGCATCAAAGAATTCTGAAAACAAGTTATCACAGTTTCCACAAAAATGTTAAGCAGCACAACTATTTTCAACATTGATAATAAGAAATCGTTCTTGAGCAGCAAATCAGCATATTAGAATGATTTCTGAAGGATCTTGTGACACTGATGACTGGAGTAATGGCTGCTGAAAATTCAGCTTTATTAAAATAGTACAGTTAATAAAACAATTATTTACAATGTAATAATGCAGCACAATTTTACTGTTTTAAATGTATTTTTGATGATAAAATGGCATTATTGCTGACATAAAAACATTATTTTTGACCCCAAACTTTTGAATGCTAATGTAGCCTATATTTGAGAAAATAAAATTTTATAGACTTGCTTTCAGAACATGGGGTTTTCCCTTATTTTCATTTTTAAAAATGCAAAGCAGATTGTTTGCTTTCAGATACAGCCTTTCTGTTCAGGGGAATTTTTAAGGCATAAAACATGGTTTTTGTATTGCACCTGACTGGATCAATAAATCCTGTTTTATGCAGAGTTATCCATTATACAATTAATTTCAATGTTATTCATTCATTTCAATGTTATTAATTGTAAATGTTGGGTATTTTAGGGACACATTTTGCATTTGAGCTGACGGATGCGAGTTGTATCTGAAGTCCTACTGTAGATTCATTGTTATTACATTTTACTATGACTGTAATCTTGTCTTAGTATAAAATGTTGAGGATAAAATGACCAATGTAATAGTATTGTGGGTCTAAGTGGCCTATTTGTAATCCTGTGTGGATGAAGCCTTAATGCTCAAGTTCTATAGCTTTAGCTGTTTGTACTACACTAATGAGTTAATCAATGGCCTGTTTTAAAGATTTTTTGATCAGTGTTGATATCAAGGTAAGTGATTTTTGGCTCGCAGCATCTTGTTGTGGAGAAATTGCACAATTGTCATGGAGGTAGCACAGCCTTGGCCAGGGTTTAAATAAGGCCACATGGGCAGGCAAGGCTGATGACTCTGTTTTGTTCTTGTGGTGCCGTAGTCCCTTTTTTTGTTAAATGTCAGTGTGCCATGTGGTAAAGTTCCTCTGTAGTTTCATTTTTACAGTGTAAGAA
Source organism: Sinocyclocheilus anophthalmus (assembly GCA_018155175.1). Classification (NCBI taxonomy): domain Eukaryota; kingdom Metazoa; phylum Chordata; class Actinopteri; order Cypriniformes; family Cyprinidae; genus Sinocyclocheilus; species Sinocyclocheilus anophthalmus. The sequence goes on from JADLZN010001319.1 coordinate 22,645, forward strand.
CCTTTGGTCTTTACTGTCTCGTAGATGAGCTGTAAAACATCTGTAATTTCAGGCTGTATTATGTATTGAGACAGAAAACATTGTGTTCAAATTAAGCTGTATTGGCTGATTTTGGATGATGCCAATTTGTTTTTTATTCTCCAGTGCATTCATTTTTGATTGTATCACACATTAGATCAAAACAAGTTTTGCTTGTTTTTCCTTTTTGGCTTTTGGTACTGATCTGCTGTTCATTTAAAAAGCATTTCAATTAAAGTCTTTATGATTGCATGCTTAATTACCTCGGAGTCTTGCGAAACCGAAAACTGCATTTATTGAATAAGTGTTTTGAGCTGGTGTGTTGTCGTCATTGGAAACAACAATGTCCTGTGTCCACTGACACACATTATTCCATGTCTTTAAACACATAATATCCACAGTTACGTGAAAAAGCTGTTCTAGCACAAGTCTGCTCTTTGTTGTAGCTCCTTTCTGGAACGTACAGCATTGAGATGTAATCAATCATCAGACAGAAACCAGGTCCAGTGCATTCACTCCTCTATTAATATCCTTTAAATGTTCTGGTTAGGTTTGTTTTTAACTTCTAACTCAAAGTATTAAATGAATGCAGTTAATTTATTTTGTTAATTTTAGTCTTGGCTGATTTGTTTTGTAAACATTATATTTCTAAAGAAATCTCAAATGCAATTTTGAAAATCTCCCTTTGTCTTATTTTGGCAATTTCCAGCATTATAAATGTAACAAAAATTAATAATGTTGTCAATGTAGTAATTTAATATGCAAATATATGTAAAAAAAGATGGCCAATTCTAATTAAGATGTAATTATGTTTGTGCCTTTCTTTATTTCTTTAACCATTTTTTTTTCTCACATTAACGCCACAAACTGGTGTCAGTCCATTTACACAGGGCATGTTCTTGCATTGAAATTTAATTGAACGGAAGGCACATTTAAGGTGCAGTCAGATAAGTGAAATTTTAGGGAAAATTGTTAATAGTGTAGCAATGTATGAATCACAGCTAAAACAGAAGTCACTTTTAAACCAAGCAGCTTTCTCTTGGTCAACACAGCAAATTCACATGACCAACCCCCGAAGGTGCTGCAAAGGCTATCTGAGGAAATCTGTCCTCACGTGAAATTCTTGAGTGTGAATTCTAGTTGAAATGAGTTGATTTTGCCCATGTAAAAGGGTTGCATGAGTTGGTGAAAAAAATCTTAATTGCATTTGTTTTTTTCTGATAAAATTTGTGATTTAGATTTAAAATTTGCTAAAATAAAACATTAATGTTTGCTGTGCTTGTTTTAGGGCAGCACAATTTGGCCAGAATTTTGTGATTATTTACCAATAAGCCAATGAACTAGTATTATTATTATTATTATTACCAAATAAAAACATTACAATTCTAAATGAAAACAATAAAGATCCTAACAACATCCCTGTTTAATTTAATTGATATATTGTTTTAAAATTTACATTGAATCACTGTGCTGCACTGGTATGTGCTTCAAGAATTGCTGATGCAGATTTAGTTTTTTTTTCTCTGACTCTATGCTTGTTTTCTAGATAAAAGAGTCCAGTTTTTCAGTTGAGAGACCTTGAGACTTTTGTAAACCTTGGAAGATTTTGTGAGATTTAGAGAGCCATTTTCATTGGAGGAAATAGAATTTTTGATTGTTCAAAATTAATGTTCTTTAGTTAAACTTTAACTATGCGGTTTGTTTTCCAGCCATGAAAGTTTTTGAAAGATTTCCTTGAGCTTCATTAAGGCTTACACAATTTTTTCCATGACACAATCAGCAGGTTCGTACTCAAACACAGTACTTCCTTTTGTGCTTTCCATTACCGTAGGGGTTGCTTACCGCAGCCAGAGCAGCGAGGGGGTCAGCTCTCTCTCCAGCTCTCCATCTAACAGTCTGGAGACACAGTCCCAATCCCTGTCCCGCTCGCAGAGCATGGACATTGACACAGCCTCCTGCGAGAAGAGGTGAGAGACAGCTGCGAACCTTTGTCCTCTCTGAACTCCTAATCAAAGATAGAGCTTGATGTAAGCGCTCAAACTGAGATTGTGCTGGAGATGAAGTATTGTATCTCACTTTAAATAGTCTCTTTAAGCTGCAGAATCTCTCTACTGTTAGATTGCAAATGCTTTTGTACTCCAGCCACATAAATCCTGAAGTGCATATAAAGATAAATACATACAGCTGGAAGTTTATATATTAAGATAACCCTCTCTATCTTTAGGTACCTCGTTTTTGGATCTTCCATTGTACTTTTATAACATGCAGTACTAAAGTTATATTGTTTGACAATTAAAGAGTTGAACTGCTACTTGAGCTAGATCTCATCTTTGTGGTCTTCAGCATGTCCCAAGTAGATGTGGACTCAGGAATTGAGAATATGGAGGTGGAAGACAGTGATCGCAGAGAGAAAAGGACCCTGGCTGAAAAGGTAACCAGATGCACCAATAAAAAGATCATTATTTTCATTTTATGGCCGATAACTGATAAGTGGCATATTATTGGTATTGGTGTTTTTAATAATGCACTTGAGTCTTAGATGATAGCAAAGGTAATCTACAAGTGCATGACCATTTTCTCTATTTTTACAATATCCAGTATCGGCTGATACCAATAAACAATGTGTTGGACTGTGTGTGTGTGTTGGGGGATCACAAAGTTTGAGAACCACTAATCAAGTATTTGTAAGTGACATGTGCTGGATTAATACCTGCAGGATTCCTCATCCAGTTCTGACGTCTCTGAAGAGCAGGCTTCGCACCTTATCTGTAAGATCTTGCGTGTTTCCTGGAAGGAGCAGGACCGTGATGTCATCTTTCTCCCCTCACTTGCTGCTGAATTCCTGAAGAATCCTAGGGATGGTATGGACTAAAAGCAACAGAGGGTGTAAAAGAGAATTCTGATTTCTCTGTAATTGAATTGCATTGTGCTTTCTTCTTCTAGTTTACTCTGACTTCAGAGACCTGATTGGACAGATTTTAATGGAGGCTCTCATGATGTCCACCCGTTCGCGTGACTGTAACCCATTCGCCAGCTTGACCGCCACATCTCAGCCAATTACCGCTGCCAGATCCCCGGACCGTCACCTGACTCTCGTCCCACCCTCCAGCCAGAGCGGCAGTCCCATGATGCCCTGCACTGGTTCATTCGGTGCCAGCTCTCTTTCCAGGCAAGTATGATAGCTGACAACATCTCCTTTTAAAAGGAATTATGTAGCCACCTACACTGGCGGCCAAAAGTTTGGACTAATTAAGATTTTTAAATGTTTTTGAAAGAAGTCTCTTATGCTCACCAAGGCTGCATTTATTTGAATGTATTTTAAAATATACAGTAAAAACAGAAAAATTGTTGCCTGCTATAATACAATTTAAATATTTTTTTATATATTTTAAATATTGTAAAGGTACTGTCTGCCAGTGATGGCAACGCTGAATTTTCAGCAAGAAAGCTACTCCAGTCTTCAGTTGATCCTTCAGAAATCATTCTAATATGCTGATTTAGTGCTCAGTTATAATTGGTCTTATTTTTCTCTTGAATTGTAGTGTATCACAATTTCAATAAAAATGTTAAACAGCAAAAACTGTTTTCAGCATTGATAAAAATTAGAAATGTTTCTTGAGCACCATATTCTGCTAAAAATTAGCTTTGCCATCACAGAACGTAATAAAATTTTAAAAGTTATTTTACAGTTAAATACAGTAACTGTTTTTTTTAAATAACTATTTATTTTAAATTGTTGTAAGATTTCACAGTATTACTGTTTGTACTCTATTTTTAACAAAACATTCAGCCTTGGTGGGCAGAAGAGACTTCTTTCAAAAACATAAAAAAAAAATCTTAATAATTCCAAACTTTTGGCCGCCGGTGCACATATCCACCTACACCCCTTTGTCTCACATTCTTGAATTCTCTTTAAATTTCCTCCGTCGTCTGTGTTTCCGCCTTCATTTTCATCAGTGTCTTTGTTGTTTTCAGTCTTTACGGTTGTAGCCCAAACCCACTTGCTCTGAGCTCTGCCAGAATGAGTGCTCCATCTGTCCCACTGGCTCCTGCAGCCGCCCTCCCGGGTCCCCCCAGTCCTCCTGTCTCTCGCCCTCCCGCCAGCCTTCCACCTCCCTCTCCATCCACCCCTCTGCCCATCTCCCAGAGATACAGGCCCTACTCCCTTAGCTCGTCCATCCCCATAAACCCAAGCCACAGATCTACTCCATCTGGTATGCTTACAGCCCCTACAACTTCAGGTATACCCTCCAGCCCTTCCCCCAGACACCATAGCACCAACTCCTCCATGCCTTTCCCCATCCTCCCCGGCTCCCCCAGCACTATGGCCAGAAGGACTGCGCTAGCTGCCCGGATGCCGTCTAGGTACCTTTCTTACCCTGTTAGATGTGAAGTTGCATCTTTGTAGTCTTTAATTTTTCATTCAGTCTGTCTGTCTGCTTCCATTCACACACCGCGGCCACACCAGCCCTTTCTCCCTCTTCTTCGGCCTGTCCGACTTGCCTCAGGACAGCAGTGATGAAGAGCTGGAGGAAGAGGAAGATGAGGATTTTTCAGGGGTTCAGTTTGGGTCCAGGTATCAGTGCCAACGTGTGTTGCATGCTTCAGCGTGCTGCCTGGCCACTAACAACAGCCCGCTGTGCCCAATGTTGGCACCGCAGTGGGCAAAAAGAATGACACCAAATAGTGGAGTTTGATCATGTGATAGATGATCTCATCAGGTTGACCAATTCAGTGTTTCTTCTGTGGACAGAGCTTTGCTGTCAGCTGAAATGGTGTTCATTACACAAGGATTTGTTAGACCCGTTAAGCTCGCAGCAGAAATGTGAGCCAGCAGACCTTGAAACTCCCACACAGGACGTGTTGCTGGACAACAGTGGTGGTGGAGGACTGATTGTCGGGTGTTCGGATAATGCTAGCAGACTGTGTAACAAAACTAATGAGAGCCAGAAGCCTGCTGTGGAGTGTTGTCTCACCCCAGAGTTCACTAATGCATGCTGTCTCATGACCAAAGACCTGCAGGGGGGAGCGCAAGTATTAGAGCCTGCTTTTGTTGTCCTCTTGTCATGCGTTTTGCCGTCATTTACACGTGGTATTAACATCTGTCTCAGGGGATCGAGTGACAAATGGCCGGTGCTAAATACAGGTGTAAACTGATTCCAACATGTTAAATACCAATCACTCAAATCTCACTAGTAAGTAGATAGAAATGCATGTTAGCACATCACGATTGTACATATCTACATTCATGTGAAAACCTGGAAATATCTTTTTTTTTTTTTTTTTTTCTTTCTTTTTTTTCTACAGCCAGGAAAAGAGTCATGAAAATATAATACAATTTTGAAATTTCTGTAGTAAATGTAAAATGCAAAAATTGTCCATTTGGAGACTTTTGTACACACAAACTGCCATTGGAAAGTTTGGGGTTAATAAGATGTTTTTCAATGAAGTCTCTTATGCTCACCCAGGCTGCCTTTATTTGATCAAAATACAGTAATATTGTATTGTAATATTGTTAAATATTATTACAATTTAAAATAAATGTTTTCGATTTTGATATATTGTAAATTGTATTTTATTCCTGTGATGGCAAAGCTGAATTACACCATTACCCCCGTTTTAGGTCACGTGTCTTCACAATATAAAATTATTAATTTCTTTAAATATTCTTACTGACCTCAAACCTTTGAACAGAAATGTAAAATTGGCGGGAAATGATTTATCAAGGCATCTGATCACCAAATACAGCTTGCGTGGGGGACAAAGTTTGTTCTAACCATTGCTTGAAATAGAGATAAACCTTCATTTATATCTGATGTCATAGCTGTTCTAAAATAATTATTTTGATAGCTTGGTGGTTAGAGAAAAAGGGAAACATTTAAGTATGAAAGACATTTCCTTGGTGGCTAAAGCTATGTGGTTTTGGTTATTTACGCAGTTTAGGTTTTTCCCCAGAAAGTTCATTTACACTCTACAACCTCCTTTATTGAAGGGAGTTTTTATCTCTCATAACTCTCTCTTTCTCTCTCTCTCTAGCCTGGGTGCATCCGGAGGGGGGATGACTGGTGACTCAGGTAGTGACCGCTTTACCATAGAGTCCTGTAAAGAGACGGAGATGCTCAACTACCTCATCGAGCGTTTTGACTGTGTGGGAATGGAAGAGAGGAAGGCCCCAAAGGTAGCTGCTGATAAACATTATGGACACGTTTCCACAGTATTCATTCGGAACTCAGGCAATATAATTATGTTCCAGTATGACAAGCCATGCAAGAAAATAACTCATTACTTTAGCGGTTCATCAGATTTGTTAGTAGGTCAGAACAGAGGTGGAGGTGTTGAGCAGGTGAAAGTGAAAGACAAAACATGTCTTGTCAAGCCAAGGGTAATCCCATCTTTGGCATGTGTTTTTCATGTTGTTCTCATTTAGCACCCTGTTTAAACTAGACATGAGCGTCAAAAGTAATTTGCTCCTATTATAATCAATTAAGCTACCAGAAGCGTTTGTTGTTTCATGAAGCGCCTGTTTCAGTTTCACACTGTTTTAACACTATTATCCGCCTGTCCGAAATAGATACGTTACTTAAAATAATTAAGTAAAAATGAAGTAAACTAACTTAATAAACTTGTAATTTTATTTTATTGTTTTATTTTGCAACGAATTTAAATAAGGCTGTATGTCAAAGCCAAATTGTGTGGTGTTTCTGTGGTGGTGTTCTTTGCTGTTATGTAAAAATATAAACAATATAATTATAATGACAGAAAAAAAAAAACTTTTCTCATTATTCAGCCATTTTACTTTTAGTTGTTGACCTTGAGCTTCAAGCTCAGGGTATTTGGTCTATGTTCAGACGCAACATTCATATGCTTTTCTTTTTCAGATGTGCAGCCAGGCAGCTGTCAGTCAGCTGCTTAGCAACATTCGTTCCCAGTGCATTTCCCATGCTGCACTAGTGCTTCAAGGTACCCTCACACAGCCCAGGTCAGTTACAGCAACCTTTCTCAACGCATTCTGAAGGTTTTTTGAAGGCGTTTTCACATTAGAGCTCTGACCTTTGGAATTCAGTTTGTTGCTGTCCAAACTCAAGTGCTCGCCTTTTTTCAAAAAATGTGTCATGGGCTTCATTACATTTTGCAATCCTACACCGTTTGTGCAAGTGAACCGTGTTAATGTCTTTTAAAGTGTAAAGCTTTTCTAATAGCTGCCGGTCTATGCAGAAATTGGCTTCAGGAAGCAGCTTCATTCTGTATGTGTTAAGCTTTCTCCTCCACATTCGTTGCTTGGCTACAGCATTATACATCAACTGCTGCTAGTACTCGTGTTGACGATGCAGACAAAGACTGTGAAAAGAGACCTGCGGGGAAGGAGAGCAGAATCAAGCTCCAGTTCATACCAATATTGTGAAAACAGACCTAGTTTGAGTTTGTTGCATGATGTGGTTTGTCAGTTTGAATGCACATGAGCGTAATACATTTTGAATGAGATTGCCGCACCCTTTCTCTCTCTCTCTTAGGGCCCCTCTACAGCCCTCCCTGCTGGTTCCCTACATGCTGTGCCGGAACCTTCCGTATGGCTTCATCCAGGAGTTGGTGCGCATGACTCATCAGGAGGAGGATGTGTTTAAACAGGTGGGAGTTGCAGCAGATTACGGAGACAGGCTACATGCTGCGTCAGTTTACTTTTGAAGCTCAAGAGTTCTTTATTATTGATACCAAACTCCTAATGGTATTAATGGGGTCATGAACTGAGAAATCAAAATTCCCTTGATCTTTTGACAAATAAAAGGGCCATTGCACTATAAAAATATCCAGTACGTTTCAGAACTCAAAACTTTCTCGTAAGTCTAAAAACAGCTTATATTGAAGCCAATCTGCCAAAACGACAGCTTGTGGAATGTGCCACTTTATGGCGTAATAGAGCGGGTAAACCCCGCCTCTGCAGATGATGATCAACACCTGCTTCTACATCACTGTCTGTTTAGCTCCGCCCACTGATTCGCACATGTAGTGTAAATAATAAGAGAAGGAAAACGCAGGTCTACATGAAACCAAATGATAAAGATGCTCCAAAGACAATAAGACGCTGTGCAGTGCCAAGCGGTGGAAACAGTCTTTGCACTGCCTTCCTTCTGATCCCAACATTAGGAAAGAGGGGATGAACTTTATTTTTAATGAAGATCCAGACTGCATCAGTAAGAACTTGGTCCTTTGTTCACTTCATTTTACTGCGGATTCATTTGCAAACAAAGCACAATTCAACGCAGGATTTCCAGAAAGACTGAAACTAAAAGATTCATTGTTTCGACATATTGGATCTGACGTTTGTCGCTCCAACAAGGTGGGTGAGTACTGTTCCTTATTACCTGGTCACTATTCTTTGTCTGTTATTACAGAATCGTTTGGTTATGACCGAGTATGCGTTTGCATTTTTACCTAAATCTCAGCAGCGTCCATCTGTGAAGAATGTAGCTGTCAAACATACAAAACTGTTAGCCAGCAGTGGGCGTTTACTTCCGAGTCTACAATCTGACCGCCTCACCTATTCAAACAGAGCGTTCCGTGAATGGGGGTCAAAGCGAGGTCACAAAAATTAACCTATGCGCAAATTTTTTTACAAGTTTTTTTGATGTAAACATCTTGATAACATTATAAGTGAACCTCAGAGAACAAATTAAAATAATTTTAAAAATGCAGTTCATGACCCCTTTAAAACATTTTTAAACATATTTATGGTTAATTTGTTTGTTTTTAGTAAGAATGGCTCAGTATTTAAAAATCATTATTTATTCCACATTATTTATCCCACATTAGGTTTTGTGGTTCCAGTTTGGATACACATTGCACATAAGGAATTAAAATATCAGCATTTAATTTAAAGAAAGATGGCACAAGCACACTTTATAAGCAAAAATTGCACAGGAATATAAAGTTTTAGTTTTTGAATGATAAAATATAGATACACTACTGTGCAAATGTTTGGGGTCGTTAAGAAATTGATACTTTTATTCAGCAAGTATACATTAAATTGATCAAAAGTGACAGTAAATACATTAATACAAAAAAAATATTATTTGACAAGATTTCTATTTCAAATAAATGATGTTCTTTTGAATTTTTTTTATTCATCAGAGTCTTGAAAAAGCAATCACGGTTTCCACAAAATATCAAGTGGTTACAATTAGTAATAAAAAGAAAAGTTGCATGAGCACCATATTATTGGAATGATTTGATACTAAATACTGGAATAAAAAAAGCAGAAAATTCAGCTTTGCCATCACAGGAATAAAATACTTTTGAAAATAAATTCAAGTTATTTTATTCAAATTGTTAAATTGTAATGCTAAAAATGACCTTGGGGTCAGCTGTTTGAAAGTCTTTCCAAAATGGCCAAGTCAAGTTAGTTCATAGAAAAGGTGTGGAACTTTTGTCTTTGCTTGATCAGTATTGTTTTTCTTTCAGATCTTCGTTCCCATTCTTCAAGGGCTCACTTTAGCTGTAAAAGAATGTTCTTTTGACAGTGACAACTTCAAGTTCCCTCTGATGGTAAGAGACTGTTTATTTAAAAGCATAATAAAACCGTATTAGCATGTTAGGACCAAACAAGCTCCCTTGATTTATATATGAACACATATCTCTGATCTTCCAGACATGTTTCACACATATTGCTCCTCTGAATCAGTGAAAGACTTCGTAGGCTTTTGTTTCGTGTATGTGACTGAAATTTAATTGTTTTCCAGGCTTTGGCTGAGCTTTGTGAAATCAAGTTTGGGAAGACTCACCCTGTATGCAATTTGGTAGGTTTTGTAGGAGCTTACGAATTCAAGTCTGTCAGGTTATGCAGTTCACTGTTAATATTGTCTGTCTGTGTGTATTTTTAGATCACCTCTCTGCCATTGTGGTGTCCTGACCCTCTCAGTCCCGGGACAGGAAGAGAAATTCAAAGCCTCTCCTTTCTCGGAGCATTCTTCAGTCTTTCTGTGTTTGCTGAGGATGACGTAAGTCATTTCACTCTTTAAACAAATAAGGCTAATACAAAGTGAAGCATTGATAAATGATCACGGGAGGAAAGCGTTTTATTTTTATGCCCTTTTTGCCATTCTGTAGACTAAAGTGGGAGACAAGTTCTTCTCCGGCCCTGCCATCACTATGGAGAACACCCGTGTGGTCAGCCAGTCACTGCAGCATTATCTGGAGTCCGCGAGGGTGAGCGACCATCATATCACATACTCTTAGATTTTTAATGAGCTGCTCCAATATTGAGGGAATATTCTTTTATAGAGCAGGGGTGCAAGTGAAGGCTATCTGTCTGCTTCAGTTTTTGGTCTTATATGATTATAAAATTATAATTTCATGTGATTGGGGAAGGATTAAGAATGTGCATTTATTGTTAAGTTGCAACTTTTAGATAAGAATTTAGCATGGGGCAGCATGACCTCCCTAATGGAACAAGAAGCTCCCTTTTCCCAGTTGTCATTAGATCTTCACAGAAATTATAATGAAATATTTGGAATATTGTAATCAAAATAAATTATAATATATACTGTATTTATACAGTATATATTGGGAAGTCGTGGCCTAATGGTTAGAGAGTCGGACCCTCCGTCACCAAAAGGTTGCCGGGTTCAAGTCTCTACCGGCAGGATTGTAGGTGTGGTGTATTGAACTGACAGCGCTCTCGTGCCACCGTTCATAATACCCCGACTGAGGTGCCCTTGAGTCAAGTCACCGAACCCCCCAACTCTCCCCGGCCCGCAGCTAAAAAGCGCTGCCTCACTGGCCTGGGTGTGTGTTCACTGTTTGTGGTGTTGTGTTCACTGCTGTGTGTGTTCACTTAGGATGGGATAAATGCAGAGCAATAATTCCTAGGATGGGGTCACTATACTTGGCCACATGTCACGTCACTTATTTTCTGGAAAATGAGTTGCACCGGGTCAAAATTGCACTCAAAATTGAGTGTAATTGTTGAAAATAAATGTTTATGCAGATAAACTTGAGCATATCATTGGGCTACCTCTCTCATTCTCATTCAGGCTAAATCGCAAATGGATGGATTTGACGTGACATGTGGACAAGTATGGTGACCCATACTCGGAAATTAGTGCTCTGCATTTATCCCATCCACAGTGCACACACACACAGCAGTGAACAACCACACGCCGGCAGCCTTTTTTTTTTTTGCTGCGGTGCCCGGGGAGCAGTTGGGGGTTCGGGGCCTTGCTCAAGGGTCTCACCTCAGTTGTAGTATTGAAGGTGGAGAGAGCGCTGTACACACATCACGTACTCCCCGCTCCCTCCACCTGCAATCCCTGCCGGTACGAGACCAAACCCGCAACCTTTGGGTTACGAGTCCGACTCTAACCATTAGGCCACGAATTCCGAAATGTGTGAGCTTTGTGCATATTCTGCGTGTTTGATGTTAATTGCATTATATAAGTTGCTTAGGAATATAAATCACAGCATTTTCAAATGATAAAAAAACATATATCACTGTGTGTGTGTGTGTGTGGGTCTGCTTATCTATCATCTATAAAATATTTAAATAATAATTTTTCCAGATATATATATTCACACACTACTACTTATACTGGTCAAAAGTTTGTGACAGTAAGACCCTTGTAATGGTTTTTTAAAGAAGTACTTCTGCCTCCTCAAGCAGCATTTATATTTTGAATCAAAAATACAGAAAAAAACATTATCCCGGTTCTTGCAAAATGCGTATACAATATAAAATAACTGTTTTCTGTTTGATTATATTTTAAAATGTATTTTATTTCTGTGATGTAAAGCTGAATTGTGTCACATGATCCTTAAAAAATCATTCTAAAATGCTGATTTATTTTAGATTATCAATGGTTGGCAACAGTTGTGCTGCAAATATTTTTTGGAACCCGTGCCGTGGTACTTTTTTTTTTTTCAGGATTCTTTGATGAATAAAAAGTAAAAAGAACAGCATTTATTAAAAATAAAAATATTTTCTAACAATATAAATATTTGCTATAACTTCTTATCAATTTAACACATCCTTACTGAATAAAAAATATTAATTTCTTAAAACAAAAAGAAAGAAAAAAATTTAACTTTTGACCGGTGGGTATATTGTTTGAAAATATTTATATTTTGAATAAATGCCGTTCTTTTTAACTTTTTATTCATCAAGGAATCCTGAAAAAAAAAATCAGTTTCCACAAAAAATATTAAGCATCACAACTGTTTTCAACACTGATAATAAATCAGCATATTAGAAATATTTCTGAAGGATCATGTGACACTTTACTATGCTTTGAAAATTCAGCTTTGCATTATAGAAATAAATTAGATTTTAATATAGAAAGAAAAAAAAAAATTTTTTTTTTCGAAAAACGTTTTTTACATATATTTCACAATATTAACAATATTATTGTTTTTACTGTATTTTGATCAAATAAATGCAGCCTTGATGAGCAGAAGAGACTTAAAAAAACATTTAAAAAATCTTCTGACCCAAACTTATGACTGTTATTTGGTGGTGTAGATGTTGTGTGTGTGTGTGTGTGTGGTGTAATAGTGTGTGTATATATATATATTATAAATCGACAAATGACCATCCAAAATAAATATATAGATTGCTAAAATTAGATTTAGTGACATCTTTAAAGAAAAAAAATATTTTGTAATTCTGAGTGTGTGCTGATGTTGGTTGTCCAGGGAGATCTGTTTAAAATCCTGCACAACATCTTGTTGAACGGAGAGACAAGGGAAGCAGCTCTGAGCTACATGGCAGCTCTGGTGAATCGTAATGTGAAGAAGGCTCAAATGCAGGTATGTCTGCTCAAGTATGTGCTGCTTTTAAAATGCCATCTTATCGAGATATTAATGTTGACAATTTCTTAGTGAATGTAAACAGGCAGGACAAAATTGCCAAATTAAAAATACTGTAAAAATACCTTACGATTATTCTCTCCTCCGTTCCTTCTTTAGACCGATGATAAGCTGGTGTCCACAGACGGCTTCATGATGAACTTCCTGTGGGTGCTGCAGCAACTCAGTATGAAGATCAAGCTAGAAACAGTGGATGCTCTCTACATCTTCCACCCTAAGTGTCGGCTGAATGTCAGCACGGAAGAGACCCGGCTCAATGCCACGATGGAGGACCTGAAGAGCTGGCTCACTGAGCTGCGTGAGTGTGGGCTCTGTTCTGGGACAGACAAATCGCTTTAGATGCTCAGTTTGACTCGGACAACCCATTTCCCATTCCTCCCATTTCTCCACAGATGAAGACCCGTCCAAGTTCTCAGAGCCCAAGTTCCCTACAGAGTGCTTCTTCTTAACGCTACATGCACATCATCTGTCCATCCTCCCGTGCTGTCGGCGCTACATACGGAGGCTGAGGGCCATCAGGGATCTGAACAGGTGCTTTGCACAGATTCAGTCGTAAAAGCAAGCAGTTTGTTACCAAAACCATGTTGAGTAACAGTCCACTGTGAAGTCTGCACTAGTACAAAAATGTAGAGAAGTAATGAAGGTAGAAGATTAGCTAGTTAAGGTGATTCTCAAAGTGGAACATCTTGGATTCCTCATCGCTTATGTCAGATAGACTATCATAGATCTGATGTTCTTTTGTCATGCTTTGTGAAAAAGCCCTTAATCTCTTTCTGATGAGACGGGCTAATCCTGTCCTGTCCCAGTGCCTCTTGTGCAAGGTATTTACTTGCAGTCCCATTGTAGAGCAGCTCTAAAGTCATCTTAGTCCTGAATTATCAGCTCATGTGTTAGTGCTGCATCAGTGGCAGTGATTCAAATCATTCACATTCACATAGAAGGCAGCTCACATTGTTTATTGGCCTAATGATGCCTGGCAGATCAGAACCACAGTGACTCCTGCTGTCGACAGCAGGTATAACACTTAGATGGGCCAGTTATACTCTCTGTGGATGTTTTTTTTTTATTTAAGATGTCAGAAGAGGTTATTTGCACAAGGCTGAATATGCGTGTGTGTTACAGAACTGTGGAAGAGCTGAAAAACAGTGAGAACCAGTGGAAGGATTCCCCGTTGGCAAGTCGTCATCGGGAGATGCTGAAGAGATGTAAAACACAGCTGAAGGTGAATGCTGTTATCCTTTAATAATAAAAAATTTACTTGTTTATAAAAGTTTTTTTTTTTTTTAAATGCTTGTGGAAAAAAAAACATGGAAAGTGTGCCAACTCTTTTTTCTTAAAATAGCAACCATCTATTACTGTGCTAGAGAAAGCAATTTCTGTAGTTGTTTATTGATAAGATTAGCAGCAACATCTAATTGGAAAAAAAACTTTGAAACAAGAATATAGATAGTGAATAAAAATGATAGGTTTCCATTTTGTTATATTAGGGATGCACCGATACCACTTTTTTCAGAACGAGTCCGATACCAATACTTTCATTTTTGGTACTCGCCGATACCTGTATTTTCACAGCATTTGTAATTTTTTAAATATTGGGTACAGAAACAAAATAATAATAATAATAATAATATGAATCTTGTTATTTGGCTTCATTTAGCAAACAGATATTTTCTTGTTATTTCGACACTTAATTATACCTGTTAAAATGTATTGTATAAGCTTTTGTTACTTTCACTGTTCATTTTAATGGCACATTAGAGCTGCTCCATTGCAGCAGCTCAATACTGTAATCACACAACGTTTTCCCTAAAAATAACGCAGGGAACCACTCGTTATACATTATAACTAGTGCACGCCACTATTTTGGTGATATCATTTGCATCACGCGCAGTGTACACGACCCTCGCGTACACGTAAAAACCGAAGATTATACTTTGGTCCTAAAGCACGCTAACCATACGCAGCACGCACCACCTTGTATTGGGCAGACTGAGAGAGACACGTACTATCCTAGTGATTCACCCAGTCTGCCTATTTCACTCGTTTAATAAAGTTATGTATGCTTGACGTTTAAAATAAATGCTGTTTATAGTGAATGCCTCTATACTTTTAGTTGGTTTTATCGTTACAATTAGTTTTTAATCCAAATGCGCGCTAATGGATCGACAGCAATCAAGATCAAGCAACAGAGTGCGCGCTCTTCTGAGCTCTCTCTCTCACTCTCTCTCTCTCCTTACTGTCAAATAACTTTAGTAACTTGTGCATTTTTTACTTACTTGCTTATGACATATCCGACCGAATTACAAACTTTCCAGTGATGTCTGTGAGATATTCACTTGACAAGCTTGCGCATCTGTGCAGCCGTGGGCTCAATCCACTCAGCGCGCTCTGCTTATCAGCTCGGGCACATCCACTATTCAGGCGTGGATATTGAATGTTTAACATTATATTAATTACTTACATGTACTATAAGACACACTTAATCTCTAATAACTCCATTCTACTCTCTGTTGTTCTGTTTTCAGTGTTTCTTTTTCTGGACACAGCTCTATTCACAAGCTGTTTGGTATCGGCGGGGCTTTTTTACGAGTACAGGAGCTCAGTATCGGGCCCGATACCGGTATCGGTGCATCCCTAATTATTAGTCAGATCTTTGCCCTGTGCACAGAGAGGCTATATTAGTCACGTTAAAGTACTGAACAATGCATTTACTTATACTTGTTCAAAGGTTTGGGCTCAGTCAGATTTGCTTTTGAAAGAAATGTGTATATTTTTTTCAGCAGGGTCGCAGTAAATTGATCAAAAGTGATGGTAAAGACATTTATAAGATCATCTCTTTTTCAAATCAATGATGTTCCTTAAAATTTCTATTCTTCACGAATCCTGGGAAAATGAACTGGTTTCTTTACAAAAATATATGCATCACAACTTTTTGTGCAACATCATAATATTAATAAGAAATTTTTCTTGATCACCAAATCAGCATATAAGAATGATTTCTGAAGGATCGTGTCAGTTTGCAATTACGCTGCTAAAAATTCATCCTTTGGCCAGCACATGAATAAATTACATTTTAAAATACATTGAAATAGAAATCAAATGATTAAAATGAACTGTTTCAAACTATCTTAAGTTTTTTTTTTTACTGTATTTTTTTTCAAATAAATTCAGCCTTGATGAGCTTCTTTCAAAAACATAAAAAAAATCTTTCTGACCTCAAACGTTTGAATGGTAATGTACATTTACTGTTATAATCTTCTGTTATTCTTACTGTTGTATTTACTGTTATAAAAAAAAAAAAGAATTTCACCTTTTTGTGTATATATTAGAATATATTTATTTAATAAATAGTAAGTAAATGTGTGTGTTGACAGAAACTGGTGCGCTCTAAAGCCTGCGCAGACGCAGGGCTGCTGGATGAGAACCTGCTGCGCAGATGTCTGCAGTTCTTCAGTATGGTCATCCAGCTCATCTTGCGTATGGTGGAACCTGCCTACCCAGGGTCAGTTCACTTAACATCTCTTCAGATGCCCCTTACATTCTTTTAGCCAAATTGTAGTCAAGACTTTGTTCTGTTCTGATTTCCTGTCTTTTATCACCTTACAGCGTAACCCTGCCTCTGAACCCAGAAATCCCCAAAAGTTTTGCAGCACTGCCAGAGTTTTACATTGAAGATGTGGCCGAGTTCTTGCTTTTTATTGTGCAGTAAGTGTATGAGATTGCTGAAATCTGCACATTTATATTGTTAGAATCCAAATTTAGTAAAATTGGACTTTTGTTTCTCAGGTACTTTCCACAGGTTCTCTATGAGCCGTGCACTGAAGACATTGTGAACTTTCTGGTGGTCTTCATTTGCAGTCAGAATTACATAAAGAACCCATACTTGATCGCCAAGCTGGTGGAGGTGCTGTTTGTCACCAATCCTGCAGTGCAGCCGCGCACTCAGCGATTCTTTGAGATGATGGAGAACCACCCAGTGTCTATCAATCAGCTTGTGCCAGCTCTCATGAAGTTTTACACCGGTGAAAAGAGTTCTAAAATATACTTTTTAAAGTCTGTTCTATGCATTTTGATTTGTTAATGCTAAATGGATGTGTTTTCTTAGATGTGGAGCACACTGGAGCCACAAGCGAGTTCTATGACAAGTTCACCATCCGTTATCACATCAGCACCATATTCAAAAGCCTATGGCAAAACGTTAACCACCAAGGCACCTTCCTGGAGGAGTTCAAGTGAGTTCACTGTTTTGCGTGAAATTTGAAATAGTTATAGACTGAGGATGTATCACCCAGGCCGATTAAGTGACAGAAATTTGATAATGAATGAAAAACTCTTTTTGTTTGCAATTAAAAAAAATCATTTAAGTTAATATTGTGTAAAATAAGTATTCATTTTATTTCAGCAATTTTGTGTACATTTCAATTAAATAGTCATGTTATATATCAGCATAATATAACAGCTAATGAAAAACTCGAATGACTCAATAACGATTGAACACTAATTTGAAAAATACAAAATATATATAAATATAACAATTACATTTTTTATTATTGTCAAATTTTTTTTTTACATTTATTTGATTGTTTGTGTAATATTTTTGTTAAATGTTTATATTTATTTTACACGTATATTAATCATACCTTTTTCCTCTGTCTCGTATTCATTCTGCAGCTCTGGTAAACAGTTTGTGCGCTACATCAACATGCTAATTAACGATACAACTTTTCTGCTGGACGAGAGTTTGGAGTCTCTGAAACGCATCCATGAGATCCAGGAGGAGATGAAGAATAAAGAGCAATGGGACCAGCTGCCCAGGGTCAGCACATATCACAACTTTACCAATAATTCAGTTACCTAACCTTTTAACTGCATTGTAATGGATATAATGCACTAATGTGCCAGGGGAAAAGCATTAGCTTTAAGGCTAAAAGGAAGGGGAGTGACTTTTAAAGTCTGTGTAAAGGCAATTCAGAGAATTGTTTCTAAACACATTATAAATGTTAGAAACGTATTGCTGAAAACGCATTACAAAGACTGTGAACTATGTAGTACCGAATAGTGGAGTTAGACCGTTAAACAGTTTTTCAACAATTCTGTGTTCAGGATTTTTTGGGCGGGACTGAAATCATGTATCGATGACGCCCTGGAACCACTGAGCATGGCCCCTCCCCTAACACTATATAATAGGTGTGTTCGGCTTGAAGTGGCGCAGCGCACTCCAGACAGTGTATGGCAGGGATCCTCAAATCTGGCCCACGAGATCCACTTTCCTGCAGAGTTTAGCTCTAACCCTAATCAAACACACCTGAGCATGCTGATCAATGTCTTCAGGATCATTAGAAATTCACAGGTAGCTGAGTTTGATCAGGGGTGGAGCTAAACTCTGCAGCGCATTGGGCCTCCAGGGCAAGATTTGAGGAACCCTGGATGTTGGCATCAAAAGACCGCAAGAGTGATAAGAGAGCAGTGCTCCATATGGTCTGAACGCTTGCGCGTACTTAATATCAACATAGCCAGGTTCCATCAACGTTCGCCTTTAACTGTAAGCCAAATTGGAATATTGCATAAAACGTCCAAATAATCACCGTTTCCATCGGACAAGTCAAAGAGAACAAAATCATCTGGCACTAAATATCACTAAGAAAAGTAGGAGAAGCCACTGAATATAATAATTTTCATATATAATAAATTACTTGCGCCTCGAGCGAGCCGACGAAACACAATAAATGCAGTCATTGCTTTCGGAGGTGGATGCCTGCTGTTTGGGAAGTTATGGGATGCATTTACACAGAAATACTTTGACGAGAGACTTTCCTCAGGCGTTTAAGAATGATCATAACATTTCAGATGCTGTGCAACGAGATCGGTCCGCTGGTTAGGTTTTGTCGTCCCATAGCGCAAAGTCACATGACTTTTGATGCGCATAGAGGAATTTTTCGCACAAGTCAACAACCACCTCAAGTGAGCATAAAAACTATTTTTACCAATTAAGGGATTGTTTTTCGAAATTGGCCGTTTTCATCACTCTTTTCTGATGCGATACTTCAAAATGCTCATAAAAACTGGGTGATGGAAACATATAGCTACTGATTGTTCTGTGCAGTGCCGATTCAAGTCGAACACAACTAATAACTAGAGTGCATTAGCATCAGTGTTTCAACACCGTCATTACCGTTAGTTACTACAGCCTACAGTTTCCTAGCTAGCTATGCCTTCGTCACGTAAATGCATATTACCTGGATGCGGTAATTTACAAAACAGCTCAGTCTCCTTATTTAAAATTATTTGTATGACAGTTGAGAGAGGCGGCAGCTTTCCCGCAAGTGGGCATGGATTCAGCACTGACAGCATTTGAGAGCAGAGAACACTGCTTATTTTTTCAAAATTGACATTTATTTTATTGCCGTTTTTTCGTATCATTCAAAATTTGTCTGGGTGTTTAATAACACATTTTTCTGTGGTGTGACAAATCGAAACAATGTATATACGTTACACGGACTTTAAAGGGAATGGTTGTACAGCATGATTATACTTGAATTGACATTTTTGTTTTCCAGTTCCCATCACATCTACATTTCACGTGAAACGTCTTGCATCCTAAGGATCAGCAGCAGACCGACAGTCCCAGCGAATCAGGCATGAGAGGTATCACGATCGTACTGGCTTTAAGCCACAGAGACAGTGGAAGTGCCAATCCTCACCAAACAGGTCCAGAAGCTTCCTCAGGACTGTAAGTATGGAACACAGTTAACTCCGCATGCTGTAAAAAAAACCCGCCAGGACATAACAATTTTGGGGACGGTTAAGATTTTGAAAAAAGCTCTTATGCTCACAAGGCTGCATGTATGATTCAAAAATGCAAGTAAAATACAGAATAGTGGTTTCTATTTAATGTAAGGGCATTTCAGGTGAGGCCATTACTCAGTATTCAGTGTCACATATCTTCGAAATCATTCGGAATGCTGTTAGGAACATCCTTTGTATTAGAATGCTGAAAAACATTAGTATGCTTTCTATTTTTCGGGGGAAAAAACGGTGCTACATTTTTTCGTTCAGGACTTTGATGAATGGAAAGTTAAAAAAAAAAAAGTTATTTTTTTTTTTACATTTTCTGACTCCAAACTTCTGAACGGTAGTGTATGAACAGCTTAACAGGTTGTTATATGAGTAGAAGCTGTTTAATAAAGCTATATAAGCAGACAGTCGTAGAAATATAACTTAAGAAACATTTCAACAGGCAACAAACAGATCCACTTTAGGAAGCACCTACAAAAGAGGTAGAGCGTAACAAAGTCTAATTAATTCAGCTTTGGTTAATAGGAAAAAAGCATGAGCACTGTAATCTGCTGCTTGCAGTAAATTAATCTCCTGCGCTCTGCTCTCTGCAGGTATTTGTAGTCTTCAGGGAAAATTGAGCTGCTGCCAGGGTTAGAACATTGACTTTATTCAGAGGAGGTGTGAGAAAAGGCACTTTTAATGACACTAATAGAGCAAATACTATATTTGTAGGTTCTGTTGAAAATGCACAAAAATTATAAAATGTCTTATGATGACTCCTGTATATTCTGTTGTATTGAACAGGAACTGGGTCCTCGTCTGGCTGCCATGTTGAATTATAACCTGCAGCAGCTATGTGGGCCTAAATGTCGAGACTTGAAGGTGGAAAACCCAGAAAAATATGGTTTTGAGCCAAAGAAGCTCCTGGATCAGCTCACTGACATTTATCTGCAGCTGGACTGTGCACGGTTTGCTAAAGCCATTGCAGATGACCAGGTCTGTATCTGCTCACCGTGATCTTCGGTGGCTAGACGGCAAATGTAGTTTGGTGCTTAACTGTATTGCAAGAAAAATCTGGATAACTTTTTTTTTTTTTCTCTCTCTCTCACTTTTAGCGGTCATACAGCAGGGAGCTGTTTGAGGAGGTCATTTCAAAAATGAGAAAAGCGGGCATAAAATCCACCATTGCTATTGAGAAATTCAAACTTCTGTTGGAAAAGGTAGAAGAGATAGTAGCCCGCAATTCTCAGTCTGAGATGGATTACAGTGATGCCCCAGATGAGTTTAAAGGTGAGAGTCATCAAGTTGGTTTACATCATATTTTTAGTCATACACTACTGCTCAGGTTTGGGGTTTGATACGTTTTTTTGTTTTTGAAAGAAGTCTTTATTGCGCAGCAAAGCGGCATATTGATTTTAAAAAAGTAAAAATGAGTTTCTTTTTAATGAGCTGTTTTTTTTATTTGAATATGTTTTAAAGTGTAATTTATTCATGTGATGGCAATGATCACATGCATCCTTGCAAGTAAAAAGTGTTAATTTCTTAAAAACAACCCTAATAACAAAAAAAAATGAAGTGTAGCTACAAATGTAATAGTTGATAGGAGCAATTAACATTGACATCCTATCTAAACAGACCCGCTGATGGACACTCTCATGACTGATCCCGTGCAACTTCCTTCTGGCAACATCATGGATCGAGCCATCATTCTGCGACACCTCCTGAACTCTCCCACTGACCCCTTCAACAGACAGCCTCTCACCGAGAGCATGCTGGAACCAGGTACCCACCACACTGCTTTACAAAGACCACACGAGCTGCTACTTTCAGCGCTGCTGCCAAATGCACTGTGACTTGTCTTTTTTTAGTTTATTTTTAATAATTGTTAGACTGTGTAACGCTGACTCCATACTTTTCCCTCTCTCCACAGTCCCAGAGCTGAAGGAGCGTATCCAGGCCTGGATGAGAGAGAAGCAGAGTGGCCGTGTTTGAGTTTTCTCAGTGAGCCAAGCTTGCCCTGCAGTTTAAATGTTTTCACCAAGCTGGAAGTGAACTGAAGAGAGAGGAGAAATAAAAGATGACAGTACCCAAATTGTTTTCCTCCCTTTATCCTCTTTATCGAGCCACTGTCTGAAAGGCTCATGGTTCTAAATTGAAACATAATAAAGTTTAGACTTTTGAAACATTTTGAATTTGTATGTCTGCACATACATACCAAGCTGAATGAGCACACAGTTTTACTCCCCAAAGTTAACAAATTTGGATATATAAAGAAATTGCTTCCCATTGTGTTTTTGTTGTCCTCACGGATGCATTGAATGGATCTCATGGTAAGAGAAAACATTGAGGAAGGGGATCCATTTCATGTTTGTGAAGAATGTTAAGTAACACCAGTATTTACATTTTTTTTCCCACAAAAAATTTGGCTGTAGACATGCAGTTTACCATTCAGTCAGTTTATTTTATATGGTTGGAGGAATACAACACATTTTAACTAATCAAATTAACAAGCTCTAGACTGTCTTGTAGAAAATACAATAGCTGTTGGTGTAAATTGATGGACACTTGCCAGTGGAGCATCAGATGGTGATTGACTGTATTAGAATTTTGTTGGTTTGCATAGAAATCTCATATGTACACGGTGTGACTAAAATCTGAATCGGAGCTCAAACCCAGGATCAAATCAAAGAATGTGATGCTGTGTTGTAACATGATCGTCATAAAAATGCCAGTACATCATGTTTTTGTTCTGTTCTCCAACATTTTTTTGGATCCAAAAGGTTCGTCATTACGTGTTATTACTATTAACCCCAGTTGTTGGATGTAAGAGTTTTTCCAGTGACTTAAAGGGTTTATCTGTACAGGAATTTGCTTCCTTTGCTACAAACTTCTTTTGGACCCAGCTCTTTGAACTGTAATAAATGGTAATGCACACACAATGATAGCTGTTGCATTTCTTTTCACTCTTCCTGACTTTAGTTAAATTCATCGGCCACATGTTTTGCAAAACATTGGCAAGTAGGTCTAGATTGATTTAAGTTTATTAAATAATATTGTTATATGATTTCGTAGATGGCAGAGTGTTTTTTTGTATAATTGTACAATATTTATAGTTTTTAAATGTTTTTTTTTTTAACAAATATTTTCCATTTTAAAGTTTTTGTTTTTGTCATTTTTGTTTTAATTTTTAAATGTTTCTAGTTTTATTTTTAATTCAGCTTTGGTTTATTTAGGTTAATGAGAAATGCTGACAAAACAAAAAAATTTGTTACGTACGCGCGGTAACGTTTTGCGCTCTACGGTTAATAACAGAACTGCGTGCGAGCGAATGATCTCTGTTTATAGAGGGAGTCCTGAATCGCGTACTTAGCACTATTCGTACGTTTGAGTATAATAGGTGAGTAGTGCGTTCACACTGAAAATTCCAAAAAGAAAAAGTTTAAATACCCGGATGATGCACTTAACCGAAAAAATGAAGTGTGGAATGTTGCAGACACTTCATGCACTCACCTGTCACAGCCTTGAACCACGTTAAGAACGGGGGGGGGGGAGGGGGGCTATCGACTCGTATGAATGACCAAAAATAACCTTACATAATTCATACGCTACATGTTGAGTGACATAGTGGTCATTGGGACGCAGTAATGTCTAAGACGAACAGCAGGTACTGGGCGACTCCGCAGCGGTACCTACACGAACCAGTCTCAAAAAAGAATCCGCATATATATAACACTTATTATAGGTGTTACCGTTAGGGATTAGGACAAGCCAAAAACACGGTTGGAAAAGGATCAGGTTGTACTCGATTTTATTCATTGTGTAAATTTTGACCACAAAAAATATGCTTTGAGTACTAGTTAATAAATAGCCGGCACACTTTAGTTTAGCCACATTTATAATACATAATATATAAGTATGTATGATGTTTTAGATTTATTTAGTCATTTAGCAGGCGCTTGTATCCAAAGCTACTTACAAATGAGGAATACAACAAGCAATTCAACTGTAGTCTAAAACAAAACTAAAAACAGATCTAAAAATAAAGCTAAAACTTTATAAATACTACCTATACACATTTTAAAAATAAAAAGATTAAATAAAATTACAAATGCATACAACAAAATTTCAAAACTTAACATTTAAATGAAAAAACAAAACAATAAAGCTAAAAACACTGATAGGATATATATTATTTTACAATTTATTCCAGAACAAAAGGTATAAGAGTATAATAATGATTTTAACATAACACTAAGCCAAACACACCAAAAAAACAACAACTACATAATGTGTATGTACAACCACACACACATACATACCGGGCTTCAATAAATTAGAATGTCGTGGAAAAGGTCATTTATTTCAGTAAGTCAACTCAAATTGTGAAACTCATGTAAATTCAATGCGCACAGACTTAAGTAGTTTTAAGTCTTTGGTTCTTTTAACTGTAAAGATTTTGGCTCACATTTAACAAAAACCACCAATTCACTATCTCAACAAATTAGAATCTGGTGACATGCCAATCAGCTAATCAAAACACCTGCAAAGGTGTATGCGCCTTCAAAATGGTCTCTCAGTTTGTTTCACTAGGCTACACAATCATAGGGAAGACGGTGATCTTACAGTTGTCCAGAAGGCAATCATTGACACTCTTCACAAGGAGGGTAAGCCACAAACGTTCATTGCCACAGAAGCTGGATGTTCACAGAGTGCTGTATCCAAGCATGTTAACAGAAAGTTGAGTGGAAGGAACAAGTGTGGAAAAAAAGATGCACAACCAACCAAGAGAAACGCAGCCTTATGAGGATTGTCAAGCAAAAATCGATTCAAGAATTTGAGTGAAAGTCACAAGAATGGACTGAGGCTGGGGTCAAGGCGTCAAGAGCCACCACACACAGATGTGTTAAGGAATTTGGCTACAGTTGTTGTGTTCCTCTTGTTAAGCCACTCCTGACCACAGACAACGTCAGAGGCGTCTTAACCTGGGCTAAGGAGAAGAAGAACTGAACTATTGCCCTGTGGTCCAAAGTCCTCTTTTCAAATGAGAGCAAGTTTTGTATTTCATTTGGAAAAACCAAGGTCCTAGAGTCTGGAGGAATGGGAAGCTCATAGCCCAAGTTGCTTGAAGTCCCGTGTTAAGTTTCCACAGTCTGTGATGTTTGGGGTGCAATGTCATCTGCGGGTGTTGGTCCATTGTGTTTTTTGAAAAAAAATGTCACTGCACCCGTTTACCAAGAAAATTTGGAACACTTCATGCTTCCTTCTGCTAACCAGCTTTTTGAAGATGCTGATTTCATTTTCCCGCAGGATTTGGCACCTGCCCACACTGACAAAAGCACCAAAAATTGGTTAAATGACCAAGGTGTTGGTGTACTTGACTGGCCAGCAAACTAACCAGACCTGAACCCCATAGAGAATAAGATATTGTCAAGAGGAAAATGAGAAACAAGAGACCCAAAAAAAAAAAAAAAATGCAGATGAGCTGACGGCCACTGTCAAAGAAACCTGGGCTTAAATACCACCTCAGCAGTGCCACAAACTAATCACATCCATGTCACGCCGAATTGAGGCAGTAATTAAAGCAAAAGGGAGCCCCTACCAAGTATTGAGTACATTTACAGTAAATTAACATACTTTCTAGAAGGCCAACAATTCAATAAAAAAATGTTTTATTGGTCTTATGACGTATTCTAATTAGTTGAGATAGTGAATAGGTGGGTTTTTGATTAATGTGAGCCAAAATCATCACAATTAAAAGAACCAAGACTTAAACTACTTCAGTCTGTGTAAATTGAATTTATTTAATACACGAGTTTAACAAATTGAGTTGAATTACTGAAATAAATAAAAAAACTTTTTCACGACATTCTAATTTATTGAGACGCACCTGTACATATATATTATATATATACATATATAAACATTTTATTTCAGCTACATTTCTCATTTCCATTTAGTTTGTTGAAGTATTAAAATAACTCAAATTAAATAAAACTATGTATTATGTGCCAGTGATAGAAAACATTTTAAATGTGGTACATGATGAAGCAGCTTCTATTTTAATTAATTGCTCTCAGTAAATGACCTTTTTATATTGTGTTGTGTATTTTGAGAGGATTCAAGTCTCACGACTATTTTAGAACAGAAGTTAATTAGTACAATTACATTTTGAAAGAACATTGGCACGATCGCATCTTTTTGTTCATTTAGCGCTTAAATTACAGACGGCTAGCCCTGTTTTATCCATGTTTCTGCTAGGCGGCGCTCTTCCCTTTTTTGTTGTCCGATGCCACGCCACAGCGGATCGTACGCGGCCCTGCAGTGTTGCGTCACAGCTGCCTAGCCCACCTTAGTTTTTCCAGCATTCTCATTGGCTACACGACGCATCGCTCACACAATACTTCATTCTTATTGGCCAGACGGCCCGTCATTCACGACGTTGACAAGGCAGTTGACGTAATCATTTCAGTAAATCAAGGCATTCATCCATACCTAAGCCTGCTAGAGGAACGGTCCAACCACACCAGCAGCCTAACTAAATATATCAGAAACGCAAGCATCTTGCGCGGCGCTGGAGAATGAGACGCAGCTATAATGGGTGTATATAACAACAAAGGAACTATTGGAAACTTAACCGTCAATCTTTTTTGATTTTTGCTGCTGGTTGTAGACGTCATTGGAGAATTGGCATCGTGCGGGATTTCTATGCTGTTCTAGTCGTTTCTACTTGTGGATATATAGCAGTAAGTGCCGTCTTTTCCGAAATATGATTGTAATATTTGTACGTTTGAGTCTGAGCATACATCTCTCGAGTCGCGTTTGGGAATGCGAATGGATGTTTACCGAAAGGTTTCGATTGTTTTTGCAGCTGACCTTAAACTTAATTGTGGTATTATACACTTAATGTTATTATTTTTGTTATTATTTTTTATTGATAATTGACAATAAATGTTAAAAATGACAAAACCATATGAGGACTATGCAAAGAAAGTCGCCGAGTTCATAGAAAGACGTCCGAATTAGTGATGGGAAGTTCGGCACATTTCCGCGAATCGGTTCTTTTGAACAGCACCGGCTCAGACCGATTCAGTGGTTTGTAAACTCGATTTACTTTCGTACTGTCATCTCAGTCGTCATTCTCGGCTGTTTACGGATTAAGTGAAATAAAAACCATTCTGGGTTGACTCAGTCAGTGCGTGATTTTTGACTCCAGAACCTCTCGGACCGATTGTACTCGTGATAGAGTCGTTCATACCGGTTGGAGAACCGGTTCCCAGTACAGATCCGATTCAAAAGAACGATTTGTTCTCAAATCGGACATGGTTTCGTGAGATCAATAAAGGAGGCGACATCATAAGATTACACTGTAACACTTGAGATGGTGCTTTTTATATTAATTAAACGTTTTGATTAGTTTTATCTCTGTAGCAGACCATTATGACAGTACAGCTATGGCAACGCCTGATATGTTGTCAATATCTAGTCTCCTTTATTAAACACTGAAACAGATACACGTTTTGTTGTTTTATTGTTTTAGTGTCATTAGCTATAAAATCTATAAAAATAGATGGAAGAGTAAGTGTTCTTTTTCCTTCCTGAAGTAGGCATACTTATGTTTTCTCCGGCCGAATGAATTTCATGGGCGTATGCCTTTAATTCAGTGAACGACTACAAGGGCAAGGATTAAAACATCTTTTTTTGGTGTCATGTTATTGAAAAGCGGACTGTTCATTGTTCTGTCATACTCAAGAGACTTGAACTTCAAAAATAATTGCTGCATTGTCAGATTCGTTGTAATCCACAGCCGGTCGATAAAACCAATGCTTAATAACCGATGTCACGCCCATAAGTTATACATACATTTCAACAGGAACAGACTGGCGTAATGTGTCAATGCATGCGTTTTGATATGTCATAACGGTCGGGTGTCATTTAGTCAGATGTGTTTACTTGTGTAGTGAGCGTGTGAATAGGCCCAGCCCTGCTGCTGCTGCAGGCGAACGGCAGCCATGTTTATGAGTCCGTGAGGGAACCATCTAATATTCCTGATCATCTGTAACTGTGTGTTGGATATTTACCTGCATATGCATATTATGCTATTGCTCTTGACCACCGGACATTTGATATGGTAAATGTGCTGTTGACATATAACAGACAAGCTCATGGACATTTTTATATTAAATATTAAGATTGGTTAAATATTTACATATAGGGAAAGTGTATATCTTGGTCCTGTGACAACATTTCTTTCTTTCTTTGACATTTTAGTCACATTTTTACTAGTTAAACATTCTGTTATACCACTTTAAATGGTCCTTTGATGGAAATATTTTTTATAGTATGGATATTCTATGTTGTACATGATTTTGCTAACAAGCATTTTGCTGAAACTGCTTGAAATGTCATGTCACCTGCCCAAATATATTAACTGTACTGATGTTACTGATGAATTATTTTTATTATGTAATCATCATTCCTACAATCATGGAAAACTAAAAAATATTTGGAATTTGTATAGCCTGGTTATTGAACATTTACACAAAATATAAAAGAATATCTAAAAATGTTCTGTTCTGTAACATATTTGATGCATCAGGCTTATGTATCCCATATAGTATGATATAGTGAGAACATGGAGCTCTCGTCATGGAGGACAAAAGCACATCAATTTAATTCAGTGGACCAAACTGAGCAAATTATGCAGTTTGTTGCAGATGGTATTTATAAAGCCCAAAAGTAAGATGAAATTCTGATATCTCTTATTGTAAATATATGAGATCCCTATAACTATAGTAGACACTTGCATAAAATGCATATAAATATCAATTGTCACTCTATATCTCCAAATAATAGTAAGATGACATTTAAATGTTTAGTTTTATGTTTAAACCACTAGTTTTTATTGTGGGGGCAAAACATATAATGCAATGCAATACATGATGACTGAAAGAGAACAAATAAACGTTCCTCAAAAGACTGGCATCTTGAAAAAATAATATTTAAGTTATGCTTAAGTTTATTTCATAATTTTTAACAAAGATTTTGCAGGAGAAAGAGTAGAGTTGTAGAGTTTTATTATTATAACTGATACTTGCTAAAAAAAAAAAGTATGGACCATCAATCAGAGGGCATGTAGAAAATTTTGTCAACTGGTTTTGATCATGTTGATAATTTAGAGGCCTCAGACATTCATGTATCGATTATGATGTAGTAGCCATGGAATATCATTGGTGAAAAGCTGTGGGAGCCCTGCGTCATCTTTTTCTTTTGTTTATTTTTGGCATGCTGTAATTTAAGAAAATCTTCTCAAATGCCACATAACCTCTAGCGTCATTGCATAAATGATGTTATGGTCAATTCAGATCTTTTTGGAGGTCTAGTTTACTCAATGGAATCTGATGAGATGTTTCTGGGTAACTTCTGTCAAATGTGTTCTTGTACCTTTAGCCTAATGATTGGGGCACTGGAATAGAAACCCATTCTGTTTCTTTTTGTAGGAGAACATTCTGTGGGATTGAATCACAACAGCTTCAACCATGTCTGGCGCCTCCGTGAAAGTGGCTGTCAGAGTGCGGCCCTTCAACTCAAGAGAGACCAGCAAAGAATCAAAATGCATTATACAGATGCAAGGGAACTCCACCAGTAAGTATATACTTGTCTCTATAGCTCTCATACTTTGTTTGTTTTGTAAGCTTCTCATATTTGGTCACGTATCTCCAGACAAGATGGCTCTAGTTTATTTGATGCTTTTGGCTTTAGGGTATGAGATGTTCAGCGTGAGATATTGATGATTTATTGGAAATCTGCAACATGAGTGACCAAAAAGGAAGAATAGAACTGGAATTGATGTTCTATTTGAAACAAGAAGGAAAGAAGAGTCTCTCTGTGTGAAACACCTTCCTTTAGAAACATGAGGGAATTTAGTGTGTTGAGGTGCTGAGTTTGAAGATACTGAGTGTCTTCAACTTAGGTCTGTTGTTCATCATTTCTACATTAGTTTAGTGGTAGAGGAAGAGAGAGGCAGTGTAAGGAAATGAGTTGATGTTATCGGCCGTGTTTTGGGTGTTATCGTTATTGCTGCCTAATGAAGAAGAACGTGTGACCACACATCAAGAATTCATGGAAACTTTGAGTCAAATTTTTGACACACCATTATCATGATGCTATTTGACACTTTGTTGGAAATAAACATGAAAAAATCAGTATCAGATGTTTTTTGGCAGCATATGGGTTGGTAATGTCCATTTGCAAGCGGTGAGCAATGTTCCCTCTAATTTAGTTTTTCTTGCTGAGCAAAACTTTTCTCTGTTGGATGGACATTTCGGCCACCTGAGCAAAAACATTCTATACCAGACCTTTACAGCGCACTTTTAACTGTAATGTACTATTTATTAGGGATCCTCCGATCCGCCTTTTTCGCTTCCGATTCCGATACCTAGGGTTCAGTATTGGCCGATACCGATTCCGATCCGATACCAGTGAAGTTTTTTCCCCTCATTTAAATAAATGTAGAATTGATATATCTCTGTGTGTGGAACTGATAATCATTCTTTCACAATCTACTATATACAGACTACTTCATTATAAAGAAAAAAAAAATAAACATATGAAAAAATATAGGCCTATGTATATATATCTATGACAAAATTGTATCATAAACTAGGTTAGTGGATAATTCAGCAGCAAAAGTTATTCTAGAAAAATCAGTGCACAATAATTTTAGAAATCCAAACATTTAGTGAAAAACAATATTTTGTGGGGAACAAATAAAAGTGCTAAATATGGTAAAATGTTACACATTGTTATT
This sequence comes from Sinocyclocheilus anophthalmus, assembly GCA_018155175.1. Lineage (NCBI taxonomy): Eukaryota > Metazoa > Chordata > Actinopteri > Cypriniformes > Cyprinidae > Sinocyclocheilus > Sinocyclocheilus anophthalmus. The sequence continues at coordinate 53,102 of JADLZN010001319.1, forward strand.
TGTATTATTATAAAATCCTTTCATTAAAAACATTCATGAATGTATTTTTATATAAGTATATACTATAAAATTAAACTACATTTATTTTAAATGTATAGCATAATTTTTAATAAGGCAACAACATATGATATGATAGGACAAAACAAATACAGTGCAGCACGAACTGTTTTATACAGTCACCCTCACGGTTATATATATACATATAAGTTATGCCATTTTACAAATATATAAAATGTTTGTAAAATGGTACAGCTTTTTAAATATCTGAAAGTACACTCTTAACATCAGTCAGTCACGCATTATAATATGATAATCAAGTATTAATAATAGAAGTTTAGTAATTAGAATTAAAACTTGGCAACCATGAACTTAGGACTGGTGCTGGTGCTTTTTTGGTCATTCAGTGATCCTGTAAAAATAAAACGAACAATAATACTGAAAAGATATTATTATACGAATTCTACTAATAAAAACAATATAAAAAACGCACTAAGGATTAATGAGCTGCTGGGTTCATGAATATTAATCGGGTTGTGTGCGTTTGCTTGAACTGATTCGCTGAAATCAAAACATGGACGATAATAGGTGAAAGTCAGCTACTGAGATTGCTATTTGTGCATTAGTTCCGCCCACTACAGGAAAACCAGGCAGTTCTTAAAAGCTGAAGAATTCCAAAAGAACTCCGTTATTTTAACAGGAAAAAACAACAAAGTATATCGTTTACATGTATCGCATCAATTCTGCATGTTATGTAAGACTCTTGCTCACTCGCAGCTCTGGCTCACAGTGAGAGAAAGCGCGGGAGGCGTTGCGGCCTTCACACTAGAAACACATTACGCCAAATACACAAACACAGGTGCGCTGCGCATCCATTCATATGAACTGAAAAATATCACAGATCGCATGACGGAGAGTGAAACTGAAGCGCTCAGTCAGAGTGTTCTGTGAGTGAAAATATATCTGTGCTAATCATATACTCAGCATGCAACTCGCACACTGGCGAGTAAAATCGCTTTTTTACAGTGCTGTGTTACCAAGAACTTGTTAAAAATAATAAAAAAAAAAAAAAAATCTCTAGCAGAAGAGTTCAATTTCTTTATATAATATATGTAAAAATTAAGCAATATTGCTCATGAATTCCCTTTTGAGAGTCAGTATTATTAGGTTATAATATTAAGATAATTATATATTACACAAAAAAGGAATCGTAGCTATATATTTTTCAAAAAAAACCGGAAATATGAATTCCTTATATACTGTAGTTATCTAAAACATACCTGTAGTAGATTTTGCTGACTACTACACCTGTGTGTGACTGTAAATGTCTCGGAGATTTGTTACTGTTCTGTGCCCATCATCCGCTATTTCTACCACTTAAAAAGCACTCTTCTGTAAAGGGACTATCAGAGCGGAGCGTGAGTGGAGTGGTAATATTTCCTTAAGAGCGTAGAGCGCCTTTCTGAAGATTCCGCTCTGCTCGCTCAAAACGCTCAGTGCCGCTCGCTTAACCCAGAATGCCGTTTGGTGATTTGTTTGTTCGAGATCGAGAATCTGTAGAGATAGAGAATAGTAGAGCAGTTATTGAGTTCAGATATTGTTTCAACGAAGTTGCAAGCCTTATACATAAATGTAAAGTAAAAATCAAAGTTAAGAATGAGCAGGGAGAAGAAACTGAGAGGGAGTGTGGGGAGACTTAAAGTTAGTAAAGATTCATATTAGAATCTGAAGCGGCACATTGCCAGAAAGCACAAGGATGTGCTACGCAAACATGGTTCACAAAAGGGAACTAGTACATACATAATAAAGAATAAACAGGTAGGCTAAGGTATATTCTGTTGTACGGACCACGACATGACATCGCAGACAAAATCACTTCCGAAGTAGAATAGCTAGTTCGTCTTTTATTGCTAGGACGATATGGCGTCCGAAATAGAATACATTTTTCGTTTTGTCTAAAGTATGGCACAAAGTTAAGTATTCCTGGCCAAATTGCCCCCCTGGCCTTTGTCAATCATGGCCTCCTAATAATCCCCAACCAATGATGGCTCTATGACTTTCTTTCTACTCTCCATCGGTAGGCTGGGTGTGCGTGAGTGCACTGGGGGCGTTCTTGTCCTGTGACTGCCTCGCATCATCCAAGTGGATGCTTGCGCATGGTGGTGGGCTTGAGGATGAGACCCCCCCCCCCACATGATTGAACGCGCTTGGGGTACAACAATACACAATAAGTGATATATAAATGCATTTCATTCTTCCTTCATCAAGTATTCATTCGCTTGTATCAGCTGCCACGAATTCATTCGTGCGTTCCCTAGTTTAGTAGGCCTAAATGTGGAAAGAATATTATATTTCGTAATTACTTATAAAAATCATTTTGCTGTAAAATAATAAAAAATAAAATAATAAAAAAGTAATAAACGGCTGACGTTTGGTGAAACAATGGTTAATCCGGTATATTCGGCTCTGGAGTATAATAATCTAGTTAAGGGGTCCTATTATGCTCTTTTACAAAGTCTTGATTTTGTTTTTGGGGTGTACTAGAACATGCTCTCATGCTTGGTGGTTCGAAAAACACATTATTTTCACATAATTTACATTATTAAAATACCTTTCTCCCCAGGCTGGCACAAACGGCTCGATTAGTTCCGGCTTTGATGAAGGTCCGGCTTCCGAAAAACAAAATGTGTTGTGATTGGTTAGCTGTCCCAGTGCGTTGTGATTGGCGAACAGCTTAGACGGTGTTTCAGTACTGCCCCGCCTCTTGCTCTGTCTTTCAACAAAAGCTTTTGGGAATCCGGCACTACTCACTCGTGTTGTGGAAGTTCCTCAGTAAAATGCACAGCACACAATAGCAAATTGGGGTTATAATGCTCAGGAACAGAGTTAAAAAGTAAATTGCAACCACTGTTTCCTGACATCATCCGCTTTCGGAAGCGGAGGTGAAAAAAAAACAGCGTTTCAGGCGGTCGCGCACCGGACGAGAAGTGCAGCGTTGCGCCACGTCTTTAAAATTCAAACACATTATTTTCTATGAGTGTAGGCACACCGGCGGCGCCGTTCGGCGTCTGTCCGCGGCGCCCAGCTACATCGTGTTATACTTGTAAGAATTGTTCAAGATCAGCGGTTCTCAATTCCAGTCCTCGCGTACCCCCGCTCTGCATGTTTTGCACTTCTCTCTTGTTAACACACGTGATTCAGATCATCATCTCGTTAGAAGTGAGCTACGTGCATGAATTGTGTTCCGATTGATATGATCCCTACACGGTGTTCGTTGCTCCCTACTCCCTGAGCAGGGAAATCCGTTGAAACAAACAAAAAAAGTTTTACTTCATGTCGTTTACGTCTGCCCCTGCAGCGTCTTCACACACATACGAAACTTACTAGAGAAGCGTGAAGTGGGACATAATATACCTCTGTAAATAAATACAATTTAAATTCACGTCTCGCACACTTAAATGCCCTTTGTATGGAACATATACTTCCCTTCAAACCTGGAATTCATGGAGGAATATCCTGTAATGTCCACATTTCGCAGGGCACTTACAGTCAAATATTGCAAACGTATGAAGCAATAAGAGAAACTTACAAAATGTGCAGAGCGGGGGTACGAGAGGACTGAAATTGAGAACCGCTGTTCTAGACATGCCAAAATTTTTACACTACAGCACAACAGCTCTTCTTCGTCGTCTCCTCTGATGCACTCACTCAACCAAGCGTTCAAACCACAACCTCGCCCCTCCCCACCCACCAACCATTCGAATTTCTGTAGGCGGGAATTATGTAATGAAATCTAATGAGGCACTTTGTGATATCATAAAGCCCGGAAAACAATGCTGTAGTCCAAACGAACCGTTTGTTGTAGTTCTTGAAAAGGTATTTTTTTTAAAAACAAAAACATTTTCCCTTTGGAGTGGACTTTGAGATTTGCAACTTTCTAGATCTTTTTTATGCCCAAACATACACACTACACACTGAATAAAATAAAAAAAGTGAAAAAAACATAATGGACCCTTTAACTGAGAGAACTAAGCTAACACACAGTATATAGGCCTAAATACAGAACTACCGAGTACAGAAGATATTAGCCTACACCACTTAGGCCTATTAAAATGTTATATAAAAAAAAAAAAACCTGACCCGTACCAATAGGTAGACCTACAGATTGTAGGCTATATATTGGCAACAGTAATTTATAATCTAATATAACGCACGCAAATTTGTTCTTTACAGAACGGAGCGGGATCTGAGCGGGAATTGGTTTACGGCGAGTGTGAGTGGAATATTAACGGAGCGCTTGCTTAGGCGGTTAGAGCGACTAAGTGGAGCGCACGTCCATAGAGCAGAAAGCGTCACTCCGCTCCGCTCACATGCTCTGGTCTCTTATGCGTTGTTCACGTTTTACTTTAGTTAGTCTGTAATGTTGCTGGTTGAGCATAAAAAAAGATCTGCAAAGTTACAAAAGCTCAAAGTCCACTTCAAAAGGAAAAAAAACACTTTTCAAAAACTACAACGAACAAATTGTTTGGACTACAACGCAGATTTTCCGGGATTTGTTATATCACAAATATCGACGAATGGGACGAGACCTGGTTGTGCTGCACTAAGAGAAGGCAACAAGTGTTATTATCACTATGTCGGAGACACGCTAGCTTTCCCAAGGCAGATGAACTTAGAGTGGTTACATCAGGGTTAAATTGCAGTCAAATTGATTTGATTTTGACGCAGTATCTACACTGAAGTTCGCAGGCCGCTATAGTAAGGGGCGTGACATTTCCCGACCAGGTGCCGAGTGCTGCCAATCACAACAGACACTGGCCCAGCTAACCAATCACAGCACATTTCGTATTTCAGAAGGCTGGCCTTCATTTGATACAGGAACTATTCGAGCCGTTCATGCCAGACTGGGGAGAGAGGTGTTGCAATAATGTAAAATATGTGAAAAATAATGCGTTTTTCGAACAACCTAGTATGAGAGCCTGTTCTAGTACACCGCCAAAACAAAATCAAGACTTTGTCATTGCGCTTGCTTTGGCTCTCGTGTTGAGCTATTTCGTTCGCTACCATTAAAGTATTCATTTGGCACACATCGTTCTTTCTATGAAACCTGTAAACTGCATTCACCGGTTCTGACTCTATAGCGCCACCAACTCTATAGCGGTTTTCCTGAGCATTGCACTTATTTCGCATTTACTAGAAATCAAATCAAATGGTTTTCTCTACTCATTTCTGCATCTGTCCTGTGTGTGGCAGAATTTCTTCTGCGTGGTCACGATGTAAGAAGTGCTCATCCGCGCACACGCGCAGCTTAGAGGGAACATTGTGCTCATTGAGATGTGATTCACCGAGCTGTTCTGAACAAGGTAACATTAGTCGGTTGAACACAGAAATGGTGGTGTGCTAATTCTTAAGATGCATTAAAAAAGAATGTGGACCTATGTAACCTTTTAAATTGGACTGACAGCATGTCAGTGATAAGCTTCACGTCTAGGGGTTTTAAATCTAAGGAAAGATGTAAATACATTTTTTGAAGATGTTTAAATGTAAGAGTACATTTGGTTTTTAATGTAACTTTAAACCTGTATTGGTTTTAACTAGAGCAGGGTATCAATGCACGTTTCCCAATTCTTACATTTCGCAAGCTTTTATTTCTTTTCTGATTTTGAACATACTCTGCTGTTCAGTTAGACTGCACTTCTTGCCTGGTGTGTTTATTTTTATTCATTTAAATGAACTAGTTCATAAGAGTTATTTGGTTGCCGCTGTACAGAAGACATTGGTATTTTGAAGAACGAATTAAAATCATAATAAATTGAAGATTGTGATTAATTGGAAAATCAATATTTTACCCAGTTGTAACTTTCTGACTCTACAAATCTCATGAATGATGATGCATTGGACATTCCTTTCTAATCTTATTTTGCCGAAAGGTTTAATAGTCTGGTGTGTTGACATGTTTTACTTGGATTTCGGGACAGTCAGAAACCAATTCAGAAATGCTGCTATGTTCCAGAGCATTAACACATTCATCTTTTAATAGGGTCCGTAGGGCTTACAAGGTCACCTGAGAGAAAGCCAGAGCATACAGGGAGTTTCACAGGAAGTAGAGCTCAGACTGCAGTTACACAGCCCTCTAGCACACATGCGCAGACTGCGTACTGAAACCAGAGCGTGAGGTTGGCATATGGCCCACCCCCTTCATTAGGACACTACTGCAGATGGTATGCTGGGAATGTTGTCTTATTACAGTGCTGAGCCGTCAAGGATGCTCATGACAAATACACACAGCGTGCAAAACCAGAATGACCTTAATGTTTGCTCTCAGAAGGGTTTCGTTTGCTCTGGGACATGGTAACCAAGGTGATGGCCGCCGCTTAGACTGCATGTTTAAGATGAATGTTTGTCTGGCCCGTTTGTTTTTCTTGTACCATGATGTGTTTCTATTCAAGATGCTCTCTCCATCCAGGCTGAAGCAGATATAAATAAAGTACATTTGAATGTGTATGTATAAACAATATACATTATTATTATTTGACCATATTTACTTTCTTAATACACATCCTGGTTATATTTTAAACAATTAATAATAATTAGTATTCTTCTTTGCAGTCATAAATTGTTTTGCCCTGAATTGAAACAAATTATTTGAATTTTCTTGTTGAATATTGGATATTTTCTTGTTGCATATAAAATGGGTTGTGAATGCGCTTTCACATTGACTTTGAAGTTGCTGAGGTCACTAATGATATTAGATAATATTAATCACTAATTAGGCATGGTTTTAACAAACCTACATTTGACTTAGTTCCATTTAAATGGTACTTGCCCACTGTACCTCATGAATAAAATCTGATTTGTTTTAGTTCTGAATGCAATCAGAAAATGTAACTTCACATTATGGAAGTATGACTTTTAATGTATTCTTTTGTATATATTTGATATATGAAGAGACTGAATATAGAGAGTCATTTCACATCGCTTTATGTGCTGTAAAATTACTGTTTCTAGAAAAATATGTGGATGTTTGCTTGAGTGGAGTGAAGTTGAATACTGTCATTCATTTCTGTTGTTTTTAAGAGGAGAGATATTAAGCATTGGGTCTTACGGAGATTAAACCTGTAAAACCATTTCTCTCTTTCAGATCTCTCTTGAGAGATTTCACAGAGCGAGTATTTGCCTCTTGCCTCATCCACAATGCACTGAATCTATTGCTATTTTGACCTTTTCTTTTATGAAGGAAAACTATTGAGGGAATGGAAACTCCTTTCTTTCCGTCTTCAGCAGTGGTGTCGTGAGCAAATATCAGCGAGGATTATTGAGTGGGGAGAATTTGAAACCTCTCTGATGGTAGACAGATTCATTAAAGGGATAAGATACCCAAAAATTAAAATTCTTAATTTATGACCTCAGTTTTCAAAGCGGCTCCTTTCTTCTGTCAAACACAGGAGGTATTTGAAGAAATGTCTCAGTGTTTTTTTTTTTTTTTTTTCAGTGGGCTCCAATGTTGTTTGGTTCCCAATGTTCCTTAAAATATCCTCTTTTGTGTTCCACAGAAGAAAGTCATACAGGTGTGGATTGATATGAAGCTGAGTAAATGATTTTTCATTTTTTGGCTATAACAGAAACTGTTTAAGTGTACCATGCTTGTCCAGTGTGCATATTTTCCCTTTAAAGGTGCAGTCACATTTACCATTGCTAAGTGAATTTTTATTGGCAAAATCACCAACATCAAGTTCAAGTCATTTCAATAGGACACAATTGGAAATTTAAGAGTGAAAGTTCTCCCCATGCAGACTTTGTAACTGGTTCAAATTGGTTGATTCACCCTGTTGACCAACAGAAAACTCCTAGGTTTGAAAGTGACTTTGTGAGCTGTGCTTCATGTGTCACTACACATTTTTACATGCAAGATTGCACCGAAATGTGACCGCAGCTTATCAATGGTTTTAAGTTCGGCTCTTCTAGTCATATATAGGTCTATAGTAGGGGTGCACCGATCAGGATTTTTGAGACCGATCACAGAAAGCAGTATCTGGCGGTACTTGTCCCGGTGCTCAGACGACCACCGGGACAAGACCACAGGAACCAGATGAGTCCTCTGCACAATGTGACATTGCTGCAGCCTGGAATTGAACTGCTGGTTCGTCTGGCCAGAGGAGAACTGGCCCCCCGACTGAGCCTGGTTTCTCCCAAGGCTTTTTCTCCACTTCTGTCACCGATGGACTTTTGGTTCCTCTGGCTTGCTTAGTTGGGGACACTTCATTTCCAGTGATATCGTTGACTTGATTGCAAATGATTGCACATATACTATTTAAACTGAACTGAGCTGGATGATGACATCACTGAATTGAATGATGAACTGTCTTTAACTGAAAAATGAGTGTTTACGATTGTCATTTTGCATTATTGACACACTATTTTCTTAATTAATGCCGTTCAGTTGCTTTGACACAATCTGTATGTTAAAAGCGCTATATAAATAAAGGTGACTTGACTTGACTTGACCGATCACCGATACCGATCTTTTTAAAGCCTTCTTTTTATCATTTAGAACTATTTATATTGATACTCCAATCAGGATTTTTAGACATTTATTCAGGGCCTGAATTTCATTTTTGAATATGGGGGGAATTCCCCTCTTAGGTGACTCTTGTGAGAGGAGAAGCAGCTTTCACACAGGAGTCCGCTACTGATCCGTGGTTGTTTACCACAAACGCAACATTTAACCATTATATTGTCACTGAAAATGCTTTTTCAGCATTGCAATTATTTTTTTACACCGTACAGTAATACAATCTTTAATAGGCGTGTTTAAATGCAATAAATATAAGAAACACATAATTCAGTGCTTTTTACTTTTGCATTTACTTCTAGATTTATATATTAAGTTGCTCAAGCAAGTGGCAAAACATTTAAACTACTTTTCTTACGTTATCACAAACTTACCATTGACAGAAATAGTCAGCTCTACTGCCTTTCCTTTGCATTGAAATCTTTATTACAACAATCCTGCGCAGTTCATAAAGAACTTTGTTTTCCTACCTCCACCAGTGCCATCTATTATTGCCTTGTTTATCTAAAAGTGCTCTTTCCCTTTAAACCTAGCCAAAAAGCCCTATGTGTTGACTGTAAAACACGGTAGACTTTAATAATATGCATTTATGGTGTAATTACTACATTTGCGTGTCAATCCATGTTCATATTTACTGCAAACATCTGTTACTTTAATTCAGCGCTTGCAGCGCAGCAATAGACTCGGTGCGAAAACTATCTCTGCTCTGCTGCAGACGCACCGCTCCTGAACGCACTGCCGGACAGCAACCGTGTGCAGTATGCTCGCTTTATTAATCCGTTAACATGAGCAAGGAAAAAATACACACCACATACGCACTGCAAGCGGAGTAATGTGAACCTGGCATTATGTGTGTGCGCTGCGAGTGCTGAATGGTTAAACACTGGCAAGAGTTAAAAAGTAATGCAATTTATAAACTTTAGTGATGAGGGACACTGCCGCGATGTGGTTTCCTTGTTCGGCCGTCCTTTCTCCCCATTTCTACAAGTGACAATTCCTGTGTCGATTGTGCACTGTACAGCTCGTTTATAGACAGACGAGATGTGTAGTGATTTGAAGCCATTTGCGTATTTTGACAGAGAAAGAGAGCGCACGCACGGTGATTCACTCACGCTGTTTGTGAAATTACGTCTCACACAAGGTTTTCAAATTACTTTAAGTTATGTAATGAAGAAATATGAAGGTGAGTACCTCACCTTCAGCATTATAATTATTTCACCCAGCGCCGGACGGAGACTGAGACGGTGCCGCTGCATGTCGTGCCAAACCTCTCATGGCAGGCGCGTCATCAGCTTGAGATCGTTTTTTTGAGATCTCCTTTTTTAGAGACCGCCGATCAAACCACGGCTGTAGTGTCGGTTGTGACATCAAATAGGACACCCCTAGTCTATAGTGTTTTACTGTTTTGAGTTAGAAGTCTGTATAGTTTTGAAAAATAGACATTACAAAATCATGCAATATAAAACATTTTGGGGTTGAATTTGCACCAAAATTAACTCTATTGTGATATTGTTAATGTGATATAAAACAACTCGTATATACGATTAGTTCATACAACCCACTCCTTATCCTCAGTATTAGATTTTGACAAGTAACATCTCACATCATTTGACAGAGCAGCTCAACCATCTTGTTGAAGAGAGGTGTGGTCATGCTTTTTAAAGCTTGGGATTTCCCCGGCTGATGATAAAATGAGCAAATAAATCCGATAGACCAGCACTGAAATGGGGCCTAAGCTAAATCTAGACACTAGAATATCATAGAGGCTGGAGGATGGGATCATTTGACCGATAAGTAACTAACCATAATGCTCTAGCAACCACATAGAAGACCTTAGCAACAGCATATTAACAGTTCTAACTGCATATGGAATTGCAGTTAGTATGTAAAATGGTCTCCCTGTAGCCAATGCTACTCTGACCTCTTATTTTAGACTGTTTCAGCTCTGCTGTACATGTAGATGGTGTCATCCTGACACCAGACCCTTGGGGACCGACTGCGCAGACACATTGAGGGGACACTGAAATTGAGAGAGAGAAGAGCTTTTATTGATTGATTAAGAGAGAGAGAGGTGATTGGAATTCATAGATTGCTATGGCTCTTCTGACGCTGGGAAGGTCATCTTGCTATTGGGCTTTAAGTGCAGACAGAAACGATTGACCTTATTACGGATGTAATCGTGTGAGTGTGCCTCAGGTCACCACACTCCTCTCTTAATCCCAGTGACCCTTGCAGGTGCATGGGCTTCCACTCAAAATCTCACTTCTCACCATGCAGATTATAGCTACACCCGTCACTCAATTCGGTAGATGTATTTAGAAATTTAGTGATTCTAATGAAATTTTCAATTCAAGATGATCTACTTTCATTTTATTTGAAGATGTTGTCAAAATATTAATTGATAGTCTTTCCAGACATTTCAGATTTCTTCTGCCATTTTTTTTTTTTACTGTTGTCTTTGCATGTATCAGAAACCTTGGTTCGTGAACTTGATTTATGTTTGAATGTACTATTTGGATTTATATAATCTAAGTATGGTGCTGCTAATGATTGTGGAATTATGTAAGGTAGGCCTGTCGCCATTGATATTTCCAGTCTGTTGTAATAGTAAGTTATGCAAACTCTCCAAATGTACTTGGAAATGTGAAGAACTTGCAAAGCGTCATAGCCACATGAATGTATAAAAAGGCTTCAACATGCATTGTGAATGTTGTTCCTTTTGAAAGAATGAAAGTTTCTTTTTTTTTATATTGGCATAATGTAAAATATTGTTAGCCATTATAAGTCAGACCTTTTTAAAATGAAAGTGAAAGTAAAAGATGGAAATGTATTTTTGCAGGATATTCTAATATTCATACTACTACTTACTACTACTAATAACAATAATAATAAATATTATTATTTGGTCTATATAATGTTATTATATACAGATCTGCTGGAGTGTAGTTGTAAATATTTCATTAATATTTAAAATATTTTATTCATGCTAATCCTTTTTGTCAGCTGTCATGTCATGATCGTGACTGCTCTAATTTAAGTTTTTATATATATTTTTTTGTAATGATTAAGTAGTTTCATTCAGGAATGTGGCTTCAGGTTTTCTTCTCTTTGTACTTGGCAATTCTGCTTTTTGTGTACTGTCTCATTTCTGCCTTTCTTGTCAGCTGTTTCCCATTTAGCTTCCGTTTTTGGTACCGCTCTCACTGTGTGAAGCTTGCACGAGAGAAAGGGTTAGATGTAGAACAGCTGTTGCAAACCATCACCAGTACACCTCAATCTTTTACCAGCCGTCAAGTAGCTGGCTGATGTCTTTTTACATTTGTCTCCTTTATCACTCACCGTCTGTAACTAACACCGGCAGTATCTCAAAACATAGTGAGGTGTCTTGTTGTCTGCTTCTTATCAGGGCTGCTGTCTGTATACAAAGAATTAAAAATGAACATCTGAAACAAAAACTGGAAAAAACCCTGACAAATTGCTTTTGACATGAAAGACAATGCTCATAAGTTGCTTCTAATGGTAGCACGTAGCTAAGCTAATGCTAAATGTTTTCTACTGATGTACTGTGATCTGATTTAGTAATATTTGTCCCACCATATCTTCGTTAGGGGTTCTGAGAAGCAAATGTTTGTGATTTACTGCAGGCCAAAAGTAAAACCTCACTAATAGCATAAGTTGGGTCTCTCTGACCGGCTGTAGAAACTAACAGGCTCATAAACACTTCAAGACCACAGCAGCATGTGGATATATGAGTGACGAGAGACTGAAGTCGCCTCACATTCATAACCGTCATCACAGATTTGTTGGTTCTCCTGAACTCTTGTATTTCTAAAGTACATTGTCTTATAGGGCTGCAACAAACTTTGACAACAAATTATTGTCATTATTTCACTGATTAATCGGTAGACTTTGACTGATTATTCAGCATTTGCAATTAGTTGAAATACTGAGTTGTACATATTCTAATAAATAAAACAAGGTAATCACTTCAGCTTTTGAAAATGTCGAACAATAATATTACTATTATAGAATTACAAACAAGAGAAGATTTTTAAAAGATTCCAAATAAATGTATTTGGCACACAAAATGAGATGGAAAAACAGTGAGACATTCTCATTCACCAATTTCAACATTCAATTAACTGTATGAAAAAGTTACTGATTGACACATTCTGCCTAACATCTCATATAGATATGGAACAAAATAAAGGTAAATGACAAGACGTTTTATTTTAGGATAAACTCATTTATTCACAATGTTATCGCTTTCTTTTTTATTATTATTATTATTATTTTGTTTGATTTATTTATGTTTTTTGCATTCACTGTAAAAGATTTCACATAGCTAACTCTGTACTGGTGAGCTGAAAATCAATTTGTAATTGTAACCGAAAGCGACACTGGCACCGTTTTTTATATTTAATACTGTAAAGCTGCTTGCTTTAAAGCGATCTATTGTATAAACATATCCACATCGCTATGATCAGATGCTTTCTTAACCGCTGTTTTCTCACTGCTGTCCTAGTTGTTGTGTGTTAATTTTGTTATTTAGAGGACAGCGCACAGCATATATTTACATATTCATCTAAACACCGCTCTCAGCAGTGCTGTCTCTCTTCTTCTATTGGATTGCAGCCAGTAGGGCTACATTACCGTCTTGCGCTACAGCACCCCACCCCATTATTGCAGGCCCTAACATTAGATCATATGAGATGAAAGACTATGTGACCATAAAAAAAAATATATATATATTTTAATTCTTTCAGCCCTATTGTCTTGCAAATGATTTCTAAAGAGTGATATTGGCATGTTACTATTATACTGCTGCAGTACTTTTCTAAGCATAAAAATATGCAGCACAAACTGTTTTATACCTAACTGTTTTATTTATAACAATTTCCTTTCCCTGTGAATTCTGGGATTGTCTTTACCATGAAGGATACATGGGATGCTCCTGATTTTGAAAAAGTGTTGGGAGCTATGAGGACCTACAATGCTAATTTTAAACAGAGCTGCATTAGTATCTATGGTAATTTAGCAGAAAATGTTTTTTTTGACTGCATAAATGGCTGCCCACTGCTCTGGTTGTGTGTTCACGGTGTGTGTGTGTTCACTGCTGTGTGTGTGCACGTTGGAGGGTTAAATGCAGAGCACTAATTCCGAGTATGGGTCACCATACTTGGCCACATGTCACTTCACTCACTCACTCGTCACTCAACTCAACAAATCTTACAGATGAATTTCTACATAAATGCAGTTATCTTGTCATCCAGAGATAATCTATTTATACTGAGGACATTTCCTTGTACAGGGAAGTCAGCTGTTTTCTGTGCCAGTCTGCTCTGTAATTACCCGTATAGTAGGTCTGGGTTGATCTTCTGCTGGAGTGGAGCAGGGATGAGATGAGTCGGGGGGGCGGGTGAGAGATCCAGCAGTGAGGCTGGGAACAGCCTCAGTCACATACATCAGAGCGTGACACAAAAACAGTTCTCCATCCACATCACATGACTGAGAGTCATGTTTGCACAAAAACCTGACGGATTTATTCAAACATAAATTAAATATCAAAGAACAGTAAAAATATTGATTACGTTACTAACTACAATTTTTGTCATGTAATTTGGAATTAGTAACAGACTACAATTTTCAAGTAATCTACCCAGCTCTGTACAAATATACAGTATATGTACATATGCATAGAACAATTTGTTTGCACAGGAAATTCAAGAGTAATGAAAAGCTAATATTTAATAAAAAATGTTAAAATAAACTATCTAAAAAACAATGAAAATAAAATGCTTACTAAAAAAGATTAAATATTTTATTTGTTCACCTGCATGTCATGTGACCATTAACCAACATGAACATGTGTCACTTAATTTGCGAAAGTGGTTTCTGTCTTAGAACCCAAGTGAACTGGGAACTGAATGTGAGCGTGGCAGCAGATAGAGCTTTGTAGTCTAGGCACGGCTAGTCGTAGCCACTACTTTTATTCATTCTGTATTATTCATGGCAATGAAAAGCAGAATTTAGAAGAAAAAAACTGAGTCTGTCCTGGCCGCCAGTCATTTGGCATGGTGTACCTGTGGTCTGGACTCTGTCTGGAGTTGGAGGCCTGGTCCGCACCCACATTGAAAACTGCGGTCTTGCATGCCGTGCTAATGCCCTTCAGCTAACCTTGAGTATACACGAACGCATGAGCATGTAGATAAAGCTATGGGTTCAATTAATCACTTCCGCAGTTCCTTAGAAGTTGGAATGGTGTTATTAGTTATCTAGGATTAGGTGTTTGTCAGAACTGTCTTTTGGTAGCAGTAACGAATGCTGACTCATGTACAAACTTGTTGCCCATATTTGTCCATTGAATCCGACAGACCAAAACAACTGCATCTAACGGTATTGTCGTCCAAACGCTGAGGCTGTTTATAGTGGGCAGGATGGTGAACAGTGCTTTAAAAGTTCTCTTTATTGTTTTGTGGGTCTTGGGCCTGTGGTGGGAGGAGTTTAATGATCTCTCAGATCATACTAGGCTAAAGTCATTATGGTGTTGGTTGAGACACAAAGAAACGAGCATATCCAAAACCTAATAAACAAAGGCTTTGTGGGCTCAGAGTTATTGTTTCTCTGTCTTCCCTCGTTGTGTTCTCTTGAACTAAATATTGATCATTATTGTGCTATGAGTGGAATTCATGTTCTGAAATTCAGCAGTCAAAAGAATGTGCATCAGAGTCTTATATACAATGTGAGTGGTTCAAACAATTCATAGCAGTGCACGTCCTCCTGTAGCTTGGTTATTGCATTGATTTTCAATAATCATCTCTAAATAATACTGACAATAATTAATTTTAATACTAATAGCAACAATTATTTTTGTTGATATTTTTTTTTTAACAAAAGTAAGTATAGGTTATTTTATGTTAATTTAATATTTTTATATGACTGTTGACTGGGCCATGCAAGAAGGTGAGGTCATGCCATTGATACTAATATTAATAATTAATTGTTTTTAGTAATGTTTTATCAAGCATTTATATTAGAACTATTATATGATTATTATTTTTTTTTGCTTCTACTATAATAATAGCAGAGTAATTATATTTACTTATTAATTTTGTAATAAGAAGATGTTTAATTTACTAATCAATGAATGATTTGACAAAATAGATTTATCAATTAATAATAAATGTGATGGTGTTATTATTATATTAGTATTATTTGTTTGTTTGTTAAATAATGATTATAACAATATTGTTGAGCTGTTCAAGAAGTTACTCTCAAAGTCTGCAGTCTTTATTCAGTGGCCTATGTTTAGCTGGTGAATATGTCAAATTAGTTCAGCTTCCTGGACTTTCCCGTTTCCACTGGCGTGAATGGTGATTTATAAGGAGTGGAACAGGTCTGCTGGTCCTGACTGAAACTGAAGAGGTGTCATACACTCACTTACACACTGACATAATATGCTGCTCTGAACCTGATGCTATTTTCTCTTGTGTACAGTATGTTTGTGTATGCTTGCAAGCACATTGTCACACTTTATGTACAGTGCTGATTGTCACACAATTTGGCAGTGCTTCAAGAATTCAGAATAAGATCAGTTTGAAAATCACATAAATAGTTCACAGTCCACATATATAGGTGTGTGTGTGTGTACATGGCACGTGTCCCATGCTGTTTTGCAGAGTGTAGTGTGACTGTCTAAGGTCAAAGATCAGAAATCTGCCCATTCCTTCCTTTTGTTGAGGAGCTGTCAATATGTGAGGCAGCACCTGCCATCTGGTGCTACAGAAATAGACAGGGCACTCCGGCTGGCATCATCTTGGCAGCTGGACCGAGCTTAACTTTTCTAGTGATTTCTCCAGTGCTGGATGATGATAATCATTCAGTCCTCATCTGAACACCTTTTCCCTGTCCGCATAATCACATGAATATGTGAAGAATACTACATTTTAAATAAACTGCATCTATGTGAATATTTTTTTTTTTTGTTTTTTTTTTTTTTTTTTTTCATTTTAATCTATAGTAAATGTATTCCTGCGATGGCAAGCCTGAATTTCAGTGCACAGATCGTCAGAAACATAAACATGTGATTTGGTTTTGCATATTATCAATATGAAAACAGTGTGCTGCTAGTTCTTTTTGTGGAAACTATGATAATTTTTTTTACAGGATATTGGGAACAAAGTTCTTAAAAAAAAAAAAAAAAAAAAACTTTTTTAAATCAAATTGGCTAGCAATTTAAGTCTTTACTATCACTTTTGATCAAATGAATGCACATTTGATCAAAATAAGTAATCTATCATGAAATAGGAATGTTTAAAAAAACAGTTTTTTTTTATATTTAGGGATGCACCGAATGTTTGGCAACCGAAATTATTCGGCCGAAAATAGCAAAAAAATCTCTTTCGGTGTTCGGCCGAATAAGCAAAAGGCCGAATAATATGTACCGAACAATGACTAACGCGATCAAAAAGAGGCGCGCACTAATGCAACAAACATGACGGCAGTGTGGAAGCATTTAAAACTGTCAGAGAAAGACGCAAAAATCAAAATACAAGCACCGACAGTGAGAGAATGTTTAGGACTGCATCGCATGTCTTCGATGAGAAGAAGAGGTGGAAAGCTGGTGGTTGGTTACTGTATGATGATTGTAATCGTGAAATGGCCTTAAACAATTAATAAACTGCAGAATGTTATGTTTTCGCACAAATTGCATGTATTCTGACAGCGGTGCACGAGCTCGCGGCACCAGTGTTCAAAGTCCAAAGCGTGAAGAAAATCTGCGCTGAACTTGTTACTCATCAGTTGCTCAGTAACAATCTTTACAAGGCATGTGACAATGTGATAACGTGCGACAAACATCTTCCCAAATTAGTAATGAGAATAATTTATAAATCTGCATGCTGTCGTCTACAAAAAGAAGCACTGAGATCTTCCTACGGGTTTCTGCCAAAATAAAAGCCGAGAAAAAGCAACAACTCCATCGACATTCATAAATGATAGTGTTGTAATTTTACGGTGTTTCTGTTTAAAATAAAATAAGAGTAATACAAAAGAATGATAATAATAAATTTACCTACACCAGCTCTATAATACATTATTATAACATTGGACAAATAGGTTCAATTGGGATCTGTAATATATTTAAGTGTTTAAAAGAAGTCTGTTACTGCTCAGCAACTATTAATTAAGTAAAATTGTGTTTTGTTGGTATAATGTCTGCTAGAATGAAAAAAAAAAAGTTCAGTGTTAAGTAAATATTTTTAAATCGTTGTTTTGTAATTGATTTTTTTATTTGAAAAGCAGGACAAAACAGTAAAAAGCACATTTTGGCAATTTACTTAATGCAATGGTGAAAAAAAACAATGACGAAATAGGCCTGCATGGGGGAAAAATGTGAAAAACCATATTCGGCCTTCGGCCCAGTGTTTAATTTCGTTCGGCTTCGGCCAAGAATTTTCATTTCGGGGCATCCCTAATATTAGATTAGATATCAATAACAAATGATAATCTGGCATCTGCTGCAAAAGCATGTTATTGTTTTAATTAAATAGTGAATTATATTATTTCATTATTATTTTTATTTCATATTTATATTCAAACATTTATAAATGTATAAATTACAACATTATAAATGATTACTAATTATAGCTACATCTTGTAGCACGGTGCATATACAGTCATACCATCCAGCCCTAAGCATACCTTTTCTACCTAAACAGAAAAGAAAACGTGTATTTTAAGAGTCATTTTCATTGTGGTAGGTCTCTGAAAATGGCCATAGGCATACAGTCATAACAGATGACCATGTTTTGTAGAGGGCCTGGCATTCTCTGGCTGCTGTGCTTGAGCTCAGTATTGTTCTTCAGCCTTCCTGTTTTCATTCTCTTTCACCAAGCGTCATGAAAACTGTGTGGACGGCATGCTGAGACTTCTCAAATGCAGTAACTGAGCCCAGAACTGCTCAGAAATGAGGAGATGAGCTTAATGCACATTACAGGCTCTAGTTGTATCCTCTAATTCCCTTGCTCAAAACCGTTCTCAGATTGCACAGTCTGATGGATGGCAGATATTATTGTTGTGATATCATGCAGTCAGATGCTGTTTATGAGGAACTTTCAGTGCTATGAGGAAGTCACACTTTTTTTTGAACCACAACATTTGTGTCCAAGTTTTTTTTTTTTTTCATTGCTCCGTGAAATATTGCACTGATATGCTAATACTTTGTCCCAAACTTTATGCCACAGATCACTTTGTTGGCATGTAGGTAAATGTATTATTGTGTTCCTCACTTTTGAAATGTCTAAAGAGGAGTATCAAACTACTCAAGGGTTTGTGGGCACAGCCAGTGTGGTTGAAGCTGCTGTACACTCTTAGTATTTGCTAGTTTCTTGATGATTTGTGGTTGCTTGTGATCTTCAGCACCTGTGAGAAGAATGTGGAGCCTGTGTTTTGTGCTCTACTGCCTCTACAGGCAGATGGGTGTGCAGTTCATAGATCATTCCAGATGGGAACACACTCTGTCCTCTTTAAGCTTTCCTCTCTAGGATACAGCAGGGCAGATCAGTGTCTGCAGATGCCATTCTGGATGTAAATATTAGCAGGTGGAAATTAATTTGGCTATCTCAGTGTTGGTCTTCGTTTATTAGAAAAATATAAATTGTACAGTAACTGCTCTATACACACTTACAGGGAGAAGTATTTTATTTTAAATTATTTTATTTTTAGTTGATTGTTTTGTTGTTTTATTTTGAAATTAATTCATTTGTTTTGTTTTATTTTATTTGTACGTTTTAAAATTTTTATTATTTTGTGTTGTTTTTTAAATTATTTTTATTGCTTTGCTGTGTTAAGTTTTATATTCATTTTTTTTTTTTTTTTTACAAGGTCGTTTTGATTGTTTTGTCTTTGTGTATTTATTTTATTTTTTTTAATTGTATGTTTGTGTTTGTGGTTGTTTTGTCAACAAAAAAAATTGTAAAAACTGCATTGCATTTCACATCAAACTGTTAGTCAATAGTACAGAAACTGTTCTGAAACAGGGCTGAACATAAACTTTTCTGCAGGCTGCTAAAATTGACTTTCCCTGCAGTGATGCAGCTTGTTCTCATATGGTACTCCTGAAGATATATTTCAACAGTTGAATGCCTGTTTTTGTTTGTTTGTGTTATAATTCTGGCTTTTAAAACCACTGCAGGCTGTTAATGGTGGATATTGATTTGCCTGTGGACTAAAGAGCAATGTCTCATGGGGTCCGAAGCTAGAGACACCTATTCCACTGCATTTGTCCAGGCATGCCTGCTATTCTCAGGTCATCTCACACTATCTGAAATAAGCCCAGGTTTATCATCACATCTGAAAGTTGATACGTTTTGAGCAGCCAGATGGGTTTTTCATTCTTTTCCTGTGCACACGCAGGTCAGGTGGTGCAGTCTGCTAACTCATTTAAATCCCTCCTGCTTGAGTTTCCTACAGTGATGAAAGCCATTAGTCTTTGTGCATCTGTACCCTGGCATTCTAGCAGGAAAACCACCATGTGCGTTTTTGTGTTTTTGCTGTGCCAACTTTATCTACCCTTGAGCTGGTTTGTCAATTAGCTAGCTAACAGAAAGTAAGAATTTGCATAATTGTTTCTGTCTGGAATATCCTGCCGAACCAGTGTTGTGTTTATGCGTGCAAGTGAGTTAAACATCCAATCAGACTTTGTTTTTGATGATCACATGGCATTAAGCTGGCCTCAGCTTGAGAGGTTCAGGGATTGGGGTCAGGACTTTGTTTGGGAGGAGTGAATAGCACGTTTAGTTTTGCATTTCATTCAACCAACTCCGTACCAATTAGCCTCATGTTAGCTTCAAACTGTCATTCATAGCTTTGAGGAGGTTGGCATGACGAGAGTTACTTGGCCAAGTTTCTTGGCCAGCTGATGTTGTTCATTTTCAGATATGAACATAAAATGGGTTGTTTAAGCACTGTTTGTTTCAGCTCCTATTAGGTATCACATACATAAAGAATATTTGCATACTATGCAGAGAATGCCGTGCACTCTGTGTCACTTACCTCTATGCTTGGTTCACTGTTGATGTATATTGAATCTTCACAGGCCTAATGTCTGGCTTAATGTCTAATTTACAAATCTTAATGCTTTCATTTGGAGTCTTCTACATGTTCAGCCAGATTTAAGGGATTTTAAACCATGAATATGTGAATTTTTAACAGTCTAATGGCATTACAATTGTCACATAATTTGGTTTTATATTTCAAGCATGAAAATTAAAACAAGGCACATGTCTTTGAGGAAGCAGTATGAAATTAAATTAAACAACGCAGATGATGGTTCTTATTTCTGTACCCCCACTGTTCAGTGTGGTGGTCGTCATGGTAACAGACATAACTTTTGCTATGGCTTGCGTGAACAGTGCTGATGTAGGAGACATTAGCCCCATTCACACATATAGACTTTACTGGTAAATTACCGTTAAGAGATAATGTGTGAACAGGACAGTTTCAAAAAATACAGGTAAATTAATTCTAGCAATTTACTGGTATGAGAAGTTGTAACATTACAACTAGCGACAATGTGCTCTGTGTGAACGCAGAACGAGATTACCGGTATGAGCACGTACGAGTTCAGAACGCACTGACGTAAGACATCTACTCTGGGCCAATCCAGAGCCATTGAAAGTCAATATTCACATTCAACGAATAACATTCAGACGCAGATGACACATTTACTCTGCGCTGTGTATTTTGGTTTGAAGTCGCCGAATGCGATGTCTCTGGGCCAAAAGCAGCTGCAAAAATTTTAACGTTTGACACAAAAATGAAAACATCAACAAAAACACCGCGTATACCCCTCCATGTTTACAAACACAACACCGGGATGCACAGCCGTTTAGAGGTCATTTCTGGTTAATGATTTCAAAGAATTTACCGGTAATTTGAAATCGATGTGTGAACGATGCTTTACCGGTAAAAAGACGCAAAGTTGTTGCCTGTGTGAACAGTGCATTTTTGAATTACCGGTAAAGTCGTTCCAGTAATTTTACAGCAATTTACTGGTATTACTGTGTGAAAGGGGCTGTCGAGTAGAACGGCAACATAAGATAATGAGAACTCTTTGTGTTTTCTTTTCTTTTAATGCGAGTGTGTTTCCCTTATAAGTTTTTAGGGACTTTGATGAATACATAACTGCAAGTGCTTATAGGGCTTTGAATGCAAAATCATTTTGCATTTACTCTTTCAATTGAAAATAGCAGAATATAACCTGTCTGCATCATAAGACATATATATCGTTCTAGAACTTGTACTAAACAGGCATGAGTGACCCACACATGTGCCAGGATTGCCGTTTGTCCACCTGACTTTCGGCCCCTGTGTTGATCTTTCCATTTCATCAGTGTTCTGATATGACTGGTGAACACACTGCATGATGGGAGAGGCATTTATAGTCCCTCTATGCATTTTATTCCAGGAAAGAGGGGCAGAATGACTGCAGTAATGTAAATCCCTGTGTGTTTTACCCACTGCTCCAGTTTCCATTTGGCCTTAGGTCAGAGGTGTAATCACTTTATTTAGCCTCGGTTTCTCCTGAATGACACAGGCCTGTCCTCTGTCACATTGACCATGTGAGAATGCAGGACTTGAGGAAAGGACCTGCTTTCACCAACCTGGGAAACATTGGTTGTTTTTCCAAACAGACACACAACTAATCGGCTTTCTGAGAAAGAGGCCTTCTCCATGAAAACTCTTAAGATACAATCTGTGGATGGTCCTGCAGATTTGTCCTACCCTTTTACTAGTAAAGCTAGATTGTATAGCATAAAATAAAATTAAAATCTTGATTTTTATAAGGTATTTTTTTTGTTAGCCTTTTGATATTTAATATCTCAATATTTATGTATTTCCTTCGAAATGGCTTATTCTAGCTTTGATGTTAACTGCTAGCATCCTCCTAAAAAATTTCTAAAAAACAAAACAATATTTTGACCAAAAAAATAAAAATGGGTAAATTCAAAGTTTAATGCAAGAAAATTTGGCTGAAGTCAAGTTCAAAATAATCAAGTTCACACTATTGTTCCGTAAATTAACTGAATGAATGGTTTTTAATCAAATGAAACATTGAATTAGAATTTTGAACCTATTTTTGTAAAAAGTTTAAACTGATTCACATAAATAATTGAACTTACCAACTCTATTGCAATTTTCGCTATATATGTTTAAATCAGAGTCTTATATCTAGGGCTGGGTTTTGACACAAATTCGATTCGATTCATTCTAAGCTTCGATCGATTCAATATAGATTATTTGGATAATATCAGGTACAGTACATGCCAAATTTTCAAGGAAAAAAATCTCAACTAATGCTGTAAATATAGACGGGAGTCATTCGGTACTACATTACTATAATATTGAATAATTAAAATTAATGAAGTTTTTACAATAATAAAGTTACAATTACATAATAAAATTTCTACTTCAATTAGTTTTTTTTAAATATAAAAATAATGGTGGCTGTCATAAAAACTTGAATTTATTCAAACATAAATTAAACATTAAATAACAGTAAAATGTATAATGAATATGTCATATGGTGCATATATTAAGCAAAATGCCCCTCTCTACAGCTTATTTTCATATGACTAATGAGATTCATAGTTACAGCATATTTTTCTGAGGTAAATGAAATGCTATGTGACGTTTACAAGCTGTTTTAATCGCATCTTTCCACGAGTGAAACACTGATTGCGCGATTACATGAGACAGGATACGGATCTCGGTAAGTTGTACTCTTTCTTAAGTTCCTGCGGGTATTAGTCAGGTTTATTTTGTGCTGAAAAGGTATAATTGGAGGAGATGATCAGTTGGTTACGTTTTGGGATCACGCTGCGATCTTGTGATGTATTTTGAGGAGATGTACAGCGATCTGTAACTCCAAATTAACAGCGGCCCATAAACGGCAGTTATTGTTTGAAACTGCAAACAATGGACAGAATTTGAAGATCTGAGACTGTGGTTTCATAGAAATGTACCAAAGCACATGCCTATTGCAATGGCTTGGATGGGAATACCTCAATGTTCCGTTATTAACTGAAACAGGATAGACTAACGATTCTTGGACTTTAGGAATCGAATATCGTCCCGTAAAGATGAGAATCGATTAATATCGAGATATAGATATTTTTTACCCAGCCCTACTATATCTTTACTATGAGACGAGCCCACAGTGTCCAAACTATGTCTATTATATGCTAAATGTGGACTATAATAGCCGAGTGCAAAAAAAATACCAAAAGATATTAAGTTGAACACCAGTATGCAAAAGATAGTAGGTGAAAAGGATGATATTCCTAGTGTGCATCTGATGCACACTTAACTATCCCATGAGGCCACAAGAGAGTGAGTCATGAGTGGTGGAGAAGTGGTGCAGCTGACATCATAGGTCAAATGACATTGCAAATTAATTGCATGCATACTACAAACATTCTACAAACATTCATTCTGTAGAACTATAGAACTTGCAGCAATTCTTCATCAAATGTACTACCTGCTCTGGCAGTACGTGATTTCAACGCAGCTAAGGTGGAGTGACACATGAAATCATTGTGATATTAAGTTACTCACCAGTGAAATCATTTCAAATAGTCCTGTATATTGAATATTCCTTATACTTTCTAGTCTCATATTCGACTCTCTCAGAAAGAAGTGGCTCAGTACCCAGCCCTCCCCTCTCATTTCCACTGAATAATAGATGAATACTGTGAGATTAGCCAGTGTCCCAGAGGTGCTGCTGGGGGAATTAGTCATTGCAGGGGGCTCAAACGTCCTCGACTGCAGAGAGCCTCATGCTTAATTAGACCGTTGAATTTTAAATATGTATAATCCACACCTTTTTGCTTTCTTCCATCCACCCATGCTTTAGAGAGGGGAAAAAACGCCACATTTCTCTATTTCTGGGCTGATGGGTCATTTTTGTTGCAGCGGGAACAGGAAAGGTTGTTGTTGTTATGCTGTTGTTTGGATTGTTGCTCAGACAGCAGCGGGTGCATCCCATTTGTCAGTCTCTTTCTGTTTTTTCCCGCCCACCCAGCCAACTGACCTCGCCACCCTGCGCTCTGCCGGTGGAATGTGTTCGTCTGGATCGAATCAAGGCCTGAATGCACTCGGGAGGCCCTGCCAGTCAACTCCGAGTCAGTCGAGGGGACTGCAGCAGCAGCTGGCTTTCTGATACCTATAAATATCCTACAGTAGATTCCTGCCGTCCCACAGCCTTTTGGGCAGCTCACTCCCAGGCTTAGCATTCAGATGGTGTGGTGGTGTTGAGACGAGGGTCGGGCTGAATGTTTGGGACATGTCAAATACCAGAAAAGCCTGTAGATTCCTATTTATTAAGACTGCAGGGATATGTAGCGACCTGCTGAGAGCGGGGTGGACAGTATGCGTGAGATCTGTCAGTGAAAACAGGAAGGCTTAAATTTGGAAAAATGGGAAGAATTATGGTTAGTCACATGCAATAGGTGAATCTGCTGATCCCACACAAAGACATTTTTGAGTCATCAGTTTTTTTTTTACACTGGCCCTGCTGAGGTGAATGTGTCCTCTCTCTCAATTGTTGAAATCAAAAATAGTCCCCAAACAAGTGCTTTACAGTGGTTGTGGAGCAGTTATGCACATGTGGCTCTTTCATTTCATTCAATCAGAAGAATGGAAATGTTGGAAATTTTACATGTTGGTTTAGCTACAGTGGTGATTTATGGCATTTTGAAGGCTGAATCAATCCCTGTCGTATGATCATATAGGGCGTTGATATCTGTTAATTAATAGATTTTGCGCAGGTGAGCAGTTCACTTTTCATTAAACACTATCAATGATGGATTCAGTTCAGGTATTAATGAGATCCAGGCATAGTTTTTGTATTATGTATTAATACTACTATACAATTTATTAATATTTTAAATGGGCTTTTATTGTTATAATTTCAGGTTTCATTTGAATTTTAGTAATTAATTTTAGTTCTTTTTATGTTTCTATTTTGCTTAATTTTGCTATTATAAAACATACTGATTTTTGTTGTCTTTTGCAGCTATTTTGAACCCCAAGAACCCAAAGGAACCACCCAAATCTTTCAGCTTTGACTACTCATACTGGTCTCACACCTCAGTAAGTCTCATTTTCTCTCTCTTTCTTCTTCTGTCCTTTTCCTGCTCTTTTTGCTTTTTCTGCTGAGCTGGCTCAGTGGACAATAAAATGCATGTGGTCAGATTTACAGCTGTAATTAATCATCCCCCAAAATAAAGTCTGTATTAATGCGTTTTGTTCTCTTTTCTTTATTTCTCTGCTAGCCGGACGACCCTTGCTTTGCATCACAGAGTCTTGTGTACAATGACATTGGGGAGGAGATGTTGCAGCATGCTTTTGAGGGATATAATGTCTGTATTTTCGCCTACGGCCAGACCGGAGCTGGCAAGTCCTACACCATGATGGGAAAGCAAGAAGAAGGACAGGAAGGCATTATTCCTCAGGTATGTATGTAATATCACAGCTTAAGTATCACCTTAATGTATCCAAAGTAATAGACATGCTTAAGAGCTCAGCAGTGACTGAGATGTTTCTGATCTCTAAGCAGACATTGCCAGCAGACATTAGCGCTCCATCTAGCACATCCGGCAGGGGTAGAGTTATTTGTCCTCTGTATCGATCACTCTCACGCTCCTCCCTAATGTGCTCTTTTTGTCCCCCTCCCAGCTCTGTGAAGAACTCTTTGAGAAAATCGATGACAATAGCAATGAGGAGATCTCGTACTCTGTGGAGGTGAGCAGCAGACATATCACGACTCCTCAGTTCATTCCTGTGACTAACTTCACATGCTTTCCATCTATTGAAATGCTGTTTTTGTTGTTACCTCAAAGCATTAAACTCAGCAGTGGGGGGGGTGATGCGTTTGTTCAGAGCCCACTAAAGTGTTCAATAATTGAGAGCTAAACATGTTCAGTTACAAATTGACTGGTATTAAATATGCTGTAAATATTTTTGACAACATGTAGAATAGATTTAAAAATATATATATACACTTTCATCTCAGGTTATGTATTCTAAGGTTATATATATCTCAAGTTATATCTGATTTTTATATGCTCATTGTAGGTGGCTTATATGGAGATATACTGTGAGCGGGTGAGGGACCTGCTAAACCCTAAGAATAAAGGAAACCTGCGTGTCAGGGAACATCCTCTACTTGGGCCGTATGTTGAAGACCTCTCGAAACTGGCCGTCACGTCTTACTCAGACATAGCTGACCTCATGGATGCTGGTAACAAAGCCAGGTGAGAGGGAGAAAAAAGTTGTTGTAAGTTGATATGACTTATAAGTTGCTCATTTGTGTGGGCAATGTAGAACATTCAAACTCAGGTATTTAAGTTTTTTTCACTTTGGATGTCGGTTTTGAAGGATAGTGGTTTGACTTTTTGTCAAGTGGGAAATGGAAAAGTGTTATTGAGTTTCGTCCAGTGATGCTCGGACTGATAGTCGTGTAAAAATGCGACTCTTGGGAAGGAGTAACACGCTTCTAATCCTCCCATACTGATTCCCAGGGTTTATTTGTGGAGAATGTGACGTGTAAAGCCTGCTTCTCTCGAGAGCATCCCACCCAGGGCCATATCCAGCACATGAGCTGTGTTGATGTCTTATTACTGCACTTACTAGCGTTTTCCAGGATTATTCTCTCACACTCTGGTGATAAGCATCTAGAGCTGTCTATGAACTTCCTAAGCAGCCTTTCAACCTTTTTCAGGCCAATAAAGAGATTATTGGTGGATAAAGAGAAAAGGACTGCCCTAAAATAGCATATAATACCATATTAATGTATTTATATAAATTTCTTGTTCTGATTCTTACATTGTAAAGCCATTCAAATAATCATTCTTGATGTTTTAATTGTACTTTTAATGTGAGAGGGACAATGGAAGATTTAACTGAATTTCAACTGTTAACTGTTACGGAATGTTTTGTTTATTAGTGCATATTTTCATTTATTGTTTATTATTATTATTCATGTTTCATTTATTTATTTCTTCACAAAATACTATTTTTAGTTTAATGCATAATTTCATTTATTTATTTTTTTCTCATCAGGGTTCAATCTTTATTCTTGTATTTTTGTTATGCATATTTTTATTTATTTTATATTTTATTTATTCTTCACAAAATTACTTTGAGTTCAGGGTTGACCCTCGTTTAAAGACCCTAGTTTTTTATAGTATTCAGTTTTACACAGATGTTAAATATAAGGTCAAGAAATGTAAGAAAATACTATTACATTTTGTAATATCCATTGATTTACATTGTACTTAATTATAAATTTGCTTTACTCAAATAATTATATGTATGTGATACCTATGACACTCATTTTGCTCTCTGTATCCTCAGAACTGTTGCCGCCACCAACATGAATGAGACAAGCAGCCGCTCTCACGCGGTCTTCACTATTGTTTTCACGCAGAGGAAGTATGACAGCGAGACAGACCTGTCCACAGAGAAGGTTAGATATTTTACACCCATCCACAGCCATTATGACATTTCACAGAGCTCAGATTCGTCCTGCAACCCAAAGTCAGCAAATACTGTACCAAGTAGAAAGGAAAACCAAGAGAAAGAGACCCGTCCCACTCATCCTGTGTTTGTGGGGCTCATTGTGTAATTGCTGCGGACACAAAGACCGCTCTATGAGGTCCACGGACACGATGGCTATTGTACAGAGCTACTACATTACATTCACTACACAGGACTCGCCTCAGCCCTCGCTCTAATATTACTCATCCAGTTTGGCAGCGGCACCGCTGGCCCAAACTCAAGCATGACAAAATGAAAAGATAACCCAAGCATCCTTTAGCACAATTACTTTTGCGTGCATACACCAGTGATTTTCCAAGTGCCCTAAAATTATTGGATGAATGAACTATTTGAACTAGTTGAATGATTAATGCAATGCAGGATTTACAAGAGCTTTCTGAATCAGTTCGATTGAATCATCAGAACAATTCATTTGGGTGTCACTATATCAAAAATATATATATGATTGTATTCCTAATAGACTTGAGAAGAAAAAACACTCCCACGTACGTAGTATGCCTTACTGAAGAGATTTCCTTTGTGTCTTTTTTTTAGTGTGTGTTAATCAGTCTGAAAGTGTCTCTGCGTATGGTTTCAGGTCAGCAAAATCAGCCTGGTGGATCTGGCAGGAAGTGAGCGTGCTGATTCAACAGGGGCCAAAGGAACCAGACTGAAGGTACAGACTAATTTTACAGCCTCTCTAGAACTCCACAACCACCTGCCATATGTAAAAGTGACTGCAGTCTCCTCCACACACTGCAAATATTCTGAGAATGTGGCATGCATGACTGAACATAAAACACTCAAACAAAAATATGCATCACAGCTATTTTTATTCCTCTAAGGTTTTGTTTGTTTTGACTACAAACATATTTTAAGCTGAAATGTATTAAATTTGATATAATCAAAAATCTGACTATTCATTTTTACCCCACCTGTTTGTGCTTCTTAGGAGGGAGCAAACATCAATAAATCTCTAACTACACTAGGAAAGGTTATTTCAGCGCTGGCTGAGGTGGTGAGTATTATTCATAATACCTGTGTCTCTCTCTGTCTGTTTGCCTGCATGTCTTCAGTACTATAACTCTGTGTGCTGTCTGTCTCTCTCCTGACAATGCTTCCCTACCCAGGATAACTGTACCAGCAAGGTAATCTTTCCCGGTGTATGGTCACTAACCACTAAACGGTCTCTATCTAAGCCTATCAACCTTTATCCGTGTAACCTTTTGTCTTAAAGTGTGTCTTATTCCAGTCTTGATGTCTCATACATCAAGTCACTTCCTGAATTCCCTTGATTATTATTACAGCTGTAGCTGTATTTACATGCTATATTCCAACATGTTTTACCGGCTGTTTTGAAACAGAGCAAGAAGAAAAAGAAGACAGACTTCATTCCTTACCGAGACTCCGTGTTGACATGGCTGCTCAGAGAGAATTTAGGTATGGACGATGATCCATAATGATTATAAATATTTGATCTACTAAACTAGAATAGACCGTATTTCAAAATAATCCAACAATTCTCTATGTAATGTGATTGGACTATTAAATGAATATTTCTCCCGCTTCATTGTTTAAAACAAAAATATAATTTTTTTTTTATTTAATTTAAAGTATATTCAGTTTTATATAAAATATATTCATTGATTGAAATAAAATGTTTTCATACAATGCCAACCAGTAGCTATTAAATGAAAATATTGCAGAGATTTACCATTTAAAATTAATTTTATCCATGTAAAACTAATTTGAATAATAAAACAGAAAATTACACTTGTGTTTTTTTTAATGGTCTGTGGAAGGTGCATCCTTTAAACTCATTGGCCTGTCTTAGATCAATACTCCAGTCAAAATAATTTGCATTACTTAGTGTTTCTAATTGTTTGCATAATTGTGCTTGTTCACCAGGAGGGAACTCAAGGACAGCTATGGTGGCTGCCCTGAGTCCAGCTGACATTAACTATGATGAAACTCTCGGCACACTCAGGTAAGAATTCACATCCTACTCGCACTTCCCATTAATCAGCGTGACTTCAATTCTTAGATGGTCTTGATTGTGATAAGGGGACTCTCGTGATATCAATGGCTATTTGGATCATTGTCATTGTTTGCTCATTCACAGATATGCAGACAGAGCCAAGCAAATCAAATGCAACGCTGTCATCAACGAGGACCCCAATGCCAAACTGGTGCGGGAGCTGAAGGACGAGGTGACGCGTCTAAAGGAGCTGCTCCATGCCCAGGGGCTTGGGGACATTCTGGACAGTAAGTCGAGGCACAGCGCCCCCCAATGGCTTCTTCTATACATGCCAATTGCCAGGCATTTAGGAGGTCACCTACTGTGCTCACAAGTGGCAAATTCTTCAGCTCCAATGCTGCAGTCTTCCCCAGCCTACATCGTCTTCATGTTGTTCCTTTTACATCTTCGTTTAACCATTTCATCAACATGCGATGGAGATTAGGGATATGATGGTTAGAAATTACAATATTGTTTTCCAAAATGCAAATCTTGTTACAACATGTCCAGTTTAACAAGTCAAGTGTTTCCATCTCATGTTTGTCCTCACAGTGTTTTGTCTAGTCAAATCTAACTGCCTCAGTCAGTCATTCCTCTACTAGTCCTCTCGACTCTGACCTCTCAACCTTCTCCTGTTCTTCCTGCTTCCCTTCAGTCAAGCCAATGGGTGATGATTACCTTGGAAGTGGAAGCAAATGTGTGTATAAGCTTGACGGGGCCGCATCCTCTCGCTCTCCCCTTTTGTTACCAGTAGCCTTTTCATCGCTTCTGGAATACAAACGTGTCAGCTTTGCATGCCTCCTTTTTTTTTTTTTACTACAAGGAATCCCAGGCATACAACAGATAAATATGAGATGGATTGGATGGGTTAGATTGCCACTGGCAGGCTTTATGCTTTATGTCTGGCATGGTGCAGTCTTAATGGCAGGCTTTTCTTCAAATAAGCCTAAGCCCAACCCCACGCCACAGCACGATAGATCTGATAGACTGCATCTGGAAGCACTTAAAGGGATAGTTCACCCCGAAATGAACATTTTGTTATCATTAAATCTTTCACAAGAATGTCCTAGCTTCAATTCCATACAAGGAAAGGTAATTTATACTTTTAAAATGCCAAAATACAGTATAATATGTATCATAAAAGTAACATAAATGGACAAACCTTTAAGAAAATGTTATTTGCAATTAAAGGAAGAAAATCAGTTTTGGACTTCTTCAAAAAAATCTGTTGTATGACATTCTGCTGAATGTCAATTTGGTTAAGAAGCAGATTTTTATATAATATTAATATACACATGCATACACAGTATGCATTGTCAAAATTAATGGTAGTTTAATAGTAACATGTCTTTTTTGAGAATGTGTCTTGAATTGAAAATCAACATGAAATGGCATTGCTACCCTTTTTATGGCCATAATCTGACAAATTTTCAAATGAAATAAAAAAATAAATAATGAATAGATTTAGTCTTGTTCCATTTGGTTCTCCATTTGGTTTGTTCTTTACACAAAGCTACTGACTTAAAATATAGTCGTATGGCTTAAATGAAAGTTATACTGTTTGGAATGACAACAATAAATGATGATAATTTTTAGGTGTACTATCCCTTTAATATATCACTCTTTTAAATCTGATTATATTTTGTCATTTAACTGTTATTGTCCTTTAATGGAATCTTCCTCTTTTTTTTCTGCCTAGTGAGGTTTTATTGTGTCATTTAACTGTTCATTGCAGGTCACACTATTAACGATGTTAAAACAATGATCTATCGGGCAAAAGGTGCATGTTTTCTTACATTCGCAGAATAGCAGTTGCAGTGTTAGTGTAAGAATAGGTAGCTGCCTTTGTCCAAGTGCCTCTGAATCCTTTTTCCTTCCCTGTTCTTCATATCCTCTTACACAAGCTCATACCTTTTTAAAAGCTGCAGAACGGAATCAGAGCTCAGGTGGCTATTTGGTTTTCTATCTGTCTGGGAGTTCTTGATATGTGCAGAGAGACGAACTCACACTGTGCTTTCTACCGCTACAACCATATGGCGCTGGGAAAGCAAACATTTTAACTTGACCGAATTGCTTGCCATGGTCTGTGTGCTAGCGGCCTCAATCGCATCATCTGAACGCATGAACAGTAATGTAATGCAGTGCTGCTATGCCGCCATGTTGGCCTAGTTGCTTCAGGAGAGTCTTTTCAGATAAATGAAGTGGGGGAAAAATCCAATAGAGTGAATATGCAGCAGAAAGCTCGAATGAACTGCGATAAAGCTCCCTGGGAGAGGTTTTGTAAGCACAGTCCCCTCCTAGTCACCGTGGCTGTACCAGAAAGATGTTTTGAAGAGATTTGTGGCAGCCAAACATTGACAGCATCATGATTTAAAAGCGATGTGCTTCGTGGAAAAGACGTTTTATAGCTTGTATCTGCAGCATGTTATCATACTGCTCTTCCAGTCCGCCAAGCCTCCCTCTCCTGGTTTGTGACCTTTATGCAATCCCTCCACCCCACATCTCTTCTTTCACATCTGAGAAGTGATGTCAGTTTTCACCCAGGACAGAATCAAGTCCAATTGATTTATCACATTGCAAGAAGTAATTTATCACATTTAAAAGTGCTTGTAAGATCGACTGCACTGTTTATAAGTCACATGCCGTTGAACATTACATAATTTATTAAATATGATGCATATTTATAGCATGCTACTATTAAAAAACGATGCCATTTATTGTCATAAGTGCGTACTTCAAAAAATCCTGTTCTTAATTAGTACCTTTCAAGTAAACTATTTTCAAGTAAAAATATTAGTTAAAAAAAATTATGCAAATATTTTATATTCTTTAAATAATAATTAGTTAAACTGACCTAAGAAGCAAAATTGTATAAAATATTAACATCCAGATATTAACATTTTTAAAATGACAGTTTCAAAAATATTGTATACTGTTGTTAAATTAATATGCTTAAAACAAGGCAAATTTAACTAAGAAGCAAAATTGTACAAAATATTATCCACATTAATATTGTATACAGTGTTTTAAAAATTACTAAATTTCAAAATACTGTTGTTGAAATTAATATTTTTAAAACAAGACAAACTTACCTAAGAAGCAAAATTGTATATATTAAGACTACATTTCTGAGACTGTATCATGTCAACATGAAACTGCATCAGTTTATTTCTATAATCTTATGCATTTCCAAATAAAATATAATATTCAACAAGACAAAAAAAAAGAAGAATTTAAGTGTATTTGTCTTGGTCCATCATGTTTTTCATTTGCTCATTTAAGCTATATTTAGTGAGATTTACGGTTAAAGAATTGCCAATGGAACAAGACAAAATACAATTAAATTTAGATACATTCCCAAAAACATGTTTTAATAAGCTTGTCTTAAGGATGTTATTGCTGGACAACAAAGGTGATTTATGAATAGGATTTTTAAAGTATAGGGGATAGAAATGTGTTCATATAGAACGACTTGAGGTGAAAACTGTATCAGACTGTCTGACTGGCGTGTTTCTTGTAATCCTGTTGTTGTAAAACTGTGTGTCTTACATTGGCCTTTCCTTCTCTTTGTCCTTTTTCTTTCTTTCTGTCTCCTGTACTCTCTCACATTTCTGTCTCCACCACTTTCGCTTCTTCCTCCTTGCATCGCCTGTCTCTCCTCTGTGGCTCAGACCTGAAAGATATACACAACAATAAGCATAGATACTTGCTTGCCTCAGAGAACCAACGGCCTGGCCATTTCTCCACAGCACCTATGAGCTGCCTGACAGCCTCTCCATCTTCAGGCTCTCTGTGCAGCCAGGCAGGGCTCCAGTCCGTCTCAAGCATCCAGGAGCGCATCATGTCCACGCCGGGCGGAGAAGAGGCCATCGAGAGGCTGAAGGTACACAGACAAGCATTTTCCAAACAAAAGAAGAGTCAAGGGCTTAAATGAAAAACCATTTCATGGCGTCACATAGGTTTCCTCTTGAATTAATCAAAACTAATTAGCTAACAATGTGTAAGAAGCTAATGGAGGTGCTTCAGGCACCTGCTGACCTTTTACATTCAAAATGTTCTACTGGTAGTGATTTGCATGTTCTCATACATATGTATACTCTACTCTGGATCACTATGGCAACCTGAGAGTATTTCAAGGACTTCATCTGTGCTGTTATGCTTTCGTTCTGACAGATTGTGTCTAAATGAATGATATCTGATATATCAGCTGTCTGTGAACACCTATGAGCATTATGACATTGTCATAACGAAATTTCATTAGTTGATACCAGTGAAATTTCTGGGTTGTTAATACCAAGTTTTATTTAAAAAGTTATATGTTTAAAAAAATATTACTTTTATGTTTAAGTACAGTTAGTTAGGCAACATCACACAACGTTTTCACCATTACGACTGTTTAATAGTTCAATAAACCGTTCAATAAGCAAGTACAATAATATTAGGTCACTTTTAGGCCAAACCACAGCGCATCTCACAGCTACCAGCCGATTCATTGCTGAATGATTCCGTGTTCTGAGCGAATCGGTTGAGTCAAAGTTTCATTAGCCCATGTATAAACATTTGATGAATCAGCCGTTTGAACGAATCGCTTAAATGAACAACTCAGTGACTCACTCACTAAACGCTCACTACTGGCACCTACTGGCATTTTAATTTAGTTTAAAAGTATCATTTCCACCATCGTTTCTTGTTTGTATATGCTTGTCAGTGTAAATGTTTAATTTGATAACGTATAGATAACAATAATCACATTATTAAATTGAGTTTATAGATAAATGTAGAATTTGCAAGAAAGTGAAGTAGTAATGCGGTAGGGGAAAATGACTCTATAAAGGTAAAAAATCCCTTGGATTAAATATAAAAAAACATTCAGCTATATGTCACGCTGATAGAAAACTGATAAGAATTTGGTTCAGAATAAGTCATTTGCACACAAAAAACAAGATATATATATTATCTCACAGAAGTGAGTACACCCCTAACGTTTTTTTGTAAATATTTTATTATATCTTTCATGTGACAACACTGAAGAAATGACACTTGCTACAATGTAAAGTTGTGAGTGTACAGCTTGTATAACAGTATAAATTGACTGTCCCCTCAAAATAACTCAACACAAAACCATTAATGTCTAAACCGCTGGCCACAAATCCCAAAGGGAGGAAACCCCGAAGGGGAAAAGGTCCAATTGGGCCCAATTAGGCCATTTTCTCTCACCAGTGTCTGTGACTCATTAGTGTTACAAGGTTCTCAGGTGTGAATGGGGCAGCAGGGTGTTAAATTTCGGTGTACGCTTGGGGCCTCCTCACTCTCCTCAACTCATTCATACTGAGTAACTGGAAGTTCAACATGGCACGTTATTTCTAAGAACTCTCTGAGGATCTGAAAAAAGGAATTGTTGCTCTACATAAAGATGGCAAAAGGCTATAAGAAGATTGCCAAGACCCAGAAACTGAGCTGCAGCACGGTGGCCAAAAACATACAGTGGTTTAACAGGACAGGTTACACTCAGAACAGCCTCGCCATGGTCGACCAAAGAAGTAGAGTGCAACCACTCCTCATGCTCAGGTATATCCCGAGGTTGTGTTTGAAACATCATCAAACACTAGACCTCCCTCGTTATTGCACTTCGCGTGCTGCCAGCATTGCTGCAGAGGGTGAAGGGGTGGGGGGTCAGCCTGTCAATGCTCAGACCATACGCCACACACTGCAACAAATGGGTCTGCATGGCTGTCGTCCCAGAAGGAAGCTTCTTCTAAAGATGATGCACAAGAAAGTTCGCAAACAGTTTGCTGAAGACAAGCAAACTAAGGACATGGATTACTGGAACCATGTCCTGTGGTCTGATGAGACAAGATAAACTTATTTGGTTCAGATGGTGTCAAGCGTGTGTGGTGGCAACAAGGTGAGGAGTACAAAGACAAGTGTGTCTTGCCTATAGTCAAGCATGGTGGTGGGAGTGTCATGGTCTTGGGCTGCATGAGTGCTGCTGGCACTGGGGCGCTACAGTTCATTGAGGGAACCATGAATGCCAACATGTACTCGCCGCCTCTGGGACACATATCATCTGTCCCTGTACTGAAGCAGAGCATGATCCCTTCCCTTCGGAGACTGGGCCGCAGGGCAGTATTCCAAAATGATAACGACCCCAAACACACCTCCAATACGACCACTGCCTTGCTAAAGAAGCTTAGGGTAAAGGTGATGGATTGGCCAAGAATGGGCATCCTCAAACGGAAGGTGGAGGAGCGCAAGGTCTCTAACACCCACCAGCTTCAGTGTGATGTCGTCATGGAGGAGTGGAGAGGACTCCAGTGGCAACCTGTGAAACTATGGTGAACTCCATTCCCAAGAGGGTTAAGGCAGTGCTGGAAAAAAATGGTGGGCGCACAAAATATTGACAATTTGGGCCCAATTTGGACATTTTAACATAAGGGTGTACTCATTTTTGTGGCCAGCGGTTTAGACATTAAAGGCTGTGTGTTGAGATATTTTGAGGGGACAGCAAATTTATTCTACACTGGTCTAATAAGTTGTACACTCACTACTTTACATGTAGCAAAGATGTCCTTTCTTCAGTGTTGTCATATGAAAAGCATTAATAAAATATGAAAAAATGTGAGGGTACAATTGTGTGAGATACTGTATATATACGCCCGACACATAGCGCACCCCCACAATATCCAAATCCCAATTAACCAGATATATATATAGATATTATATATATATATATATAGATATATACATACATATACTTTCCCTTCCCACAGTGGCTGATGCCATCAACTGAGATTCTCTCTAAAGTGTTGAGTGGTAAAGACGAAAAGAGATGAGAAACAAATGTACTTGGCAGAGATTCCAGGCATAGTTTCCATGGTTACGGCAAGTGGGCTCACACAGTACGTCAGCCTCTGCGCAGTTCGGCAGAAAATCGACGAAATAGACCTGTTTTGTATCAACAAACAAATATGCGCCAGGTATAATAAATGTTGAGAGCAGGACCTAACAATAAACATAATAAGATCGATGCTCAGTTTGTCTGGTGTGATTCACATGCAAACCAGTCACTACATGTCATCTGTGATTGCCCTGCTTACAATCCATTACTTACTGATCAATAGTTTGGAATAATTAAGATTTTAAAATGTTTTTGAAAGTAAATAGAAGTAATATTGTGAAATATTATAGTGATTTCTGAAGGACCGCTGTGGACACGGCTGAAACTGAAGTACTGACTGCTAATTACCATTACAGGGATATATATATCTATTTTAAAATATATTAAAACAAAAAAAATTTAGAAGTATTTTAAATTGTAATAATATTTCCGTATTCCGTAGACACGTATTAAAAACTAGTAGTGTATATGTATAGTCCTCTGTCCTCTGTAGTTATCTGGGTTTGTCAGAAGGATCAACTTACAGGTTTAAAGAAGCCACAGTGTTACTTTCTGCATGAACAGATGGCAGGGGTGTTAACCCTTTAGGAAGGATCTAGGGGGAGCTTCCTGTCCCTTAGGCCAGATGGTTCTGGTCTTCCTCCTGGCCAGGGACAATAAGGGCCAGATACAATAGAGGAAAATTAGTGTTGGGCTTCCCATATTTAACTGTGTTTACTGCTCTTGACCCCACATCAGGCAGTTGTCCCATTGCACACGGACTTGAAACCATAACCAATTCTTTAAAATTGGAATAATATTTCACTATTTTTTTTTTTTACTGTATTTTTGATCAAATATATCAACCTTGGTGAGCATAAGAGACTTCATTCAAAAACATAAAAAAATCTTTTGAAAGCTAGTGTAAATTATATATATAGTCTACTATATCTATATACATTTTATCGTGCCAGCAATATTTAGCCATTTCAGGCCATGTTTTATACCTCAAAGCATATTTTTCCAAATTATCCTTTGAAATATGCTGACCCTCTTTGTCTGCCATCCTGCAGGAGTCAGAGAAGATCATAGCCGAGCTGAATGAGACCTGGGAGGAGAAGCTGAGGAAGACTGAGGCCATCCGTATGGAGAGGTCAGTGAGGGTTTAGGTGCCATCTGGCTTCCTTCCTATTGTCTCTGTGCCCATACCCATAATGCCCATGAGGAGTGTCTGCTATGTGCCTGCATGCTCAGCTGGTGCCAGTCAGTACCAGACTTAAGCAGCTGTCAAATCGCACATAACACACTGACCTCAACACTAACATGCACATTCAAATATTCAAGAAATATTTTCCAGATGTCTTTAGTGCGAACTGTTCATAAAAAGGTGTTGAATGTACTGTCATTCAGCATGAGCCTGATGTTTTCCTTCCCTCCCCTCAGAGAGGCACTGCTGGCAGAGATGGGAGTGGCCATACGAGAGGATGGGGGAACCCTGGGTGTCTTCTCTCCTAAAAAGGTACAACACATGTAAACTCCTCTTCATTAATCACCATTACTGTCTGCACCAGTCACCACCTCCTCATGTCTGGGCCTTTCTTTCTTCGTATTTCATCATCCATCATCATTATTCTTCCATTCCTTTTTTTCTTTTATCTTTTGTTTTGCTTGCCTCTTGCAATGGAATCCTATTAGATTGGTCCTGATAGACCAACGTCACTGTCTATTGAGGACTTTAGTGTTTATTCTTCTAATCAGGTTTGTAGAATTTTTTTTCAAAAATAGAGTTCATGTAGCAAGCCATAGTTGTGTATTACTGAATAGTAACATTTTCACACATCACATTTAATTACATTTTATGAACAGATTAATGTACATCACCATCAGTGTGCTATAGTGTTTCCTGCATCGAAATGCAACGTGACCGATTTTGACAGATTAAAAAACGAATGACTCTCATGAGTCTGATCAATCAGTTCTTTTAATAAATAGGACAAAAAGTTTTTGCCTTTTGGAATTATTAGTTGATTTAATGTCTGACTGGATGTTTATATGTCAACATGTAAAGACACCTTTTACAACAGATTTGTATTGTATTTGTACAGATTTGTAACAGAATAAAAATAAGTGTAATATATTTATAACTACAGAGTAGCTGGAAACATCAGGGACTGATGCTTTTGCTTGCAAAACAAGGTCCATTGTGTGCCAGAAAGTACTTTTACCATAATTGCATTGTCTTTTTAGTGTTCTGCCCTGAAACACATCAACACAGTTAGCCTGCCTCTAAAACAAGGCATCTCCTCCCTGTCATTAAATTTTTTTTATTTGCCTGCTTATTCATGTTTTCATTCAATTTCTCTCCTTTTTTTCTCTGACATCTCTCTGTCATTTTGACTATCAAATAGCTTTACGTTGAAAGGCCCTGTGAACTCTATACTGACTTTAATGGGGTGTTTTCACCCAAAAAGGTTGGTGGTATATTAGTAGATTATGATGTGCAGTAGTTTCTAGTTATTTAGTTGATAGAGGCTAATGTAGTGCATTATCAGCCGCTGAAGAAGCCACATTTAATGGCTTACTGTGAGTCATTATAAATCATTGAAATGGCATTTAACCTCATTATTTCACCTTTTAATTGGCCCTTGAATGCAACTGGCGCTGTAGTGACATTAGTCACTTTTGTCTGACTTGTCTAACATTATCATTGACCCTGTTTCCCTACAGACCCCTCACCTGGTGAACCTGAATGAGGATCCTTTGATGTCAGAATGTCTCCTTTATTATATCAAAGATGGAATAACAAGGTATGAAATCACTTCCAGAACTGTCAGAAATCTCTTGTCTGTATGTTGCACTGAGGCATCTTATGATTGCTACATATCCAACCAGTCAAGGTTCCTACAAAGGACATGATGTTGTTTACTGCTTTGATGTAAGGATTTTTCTGTCCTGAATTTGTCTACTTCACCAATTAAAATAGACTTCTTATTATGGGCAATGTTCAACTTACAGACTAATTTTCATTGTTCCAAAATCCTGTTCCTCACAATGTTCATTAAACATAAAATATGACTGGCTGTAATTCTCGTGTCACATCATGTAACAGTTTTATGTTTGCTGTGAGAAAATTGGCTTGTCACTAAAAACTTGTTGCATTATGCTTGGTTATGTTTCTGTGATGTGGATGTCAGAATATCTCTGTGCTAATTAAAATAAATGTCTTTGTTTTGACAGGGTGGGCCAAGCAGATGCAGAAAGAAGACAGGATATTGTTCTAAGTGGAGCGCACATCAAAGAGGAGCACTGTATCTTCCGCAGTGAGAGGAGTGCCAACGGAGATGGTTAGAGCTCACTTACATCTTTAGATCAGTTTAACTGTGTTCGGTTCACGTCTCGGCTGTTAAACGCTTATAAATCAGTGCAAATGAACAAAATTTCTGTCAACGATTATTTCTTTGTTCTTTACGCTTTTACTCAATGAGCATTTGATATTATGCTTTTCTGCTGGAGGTAGTGAATTGTCTTCTGTCTCTGCAGTGATTGTCATGTTGGAGCCATGTGAGGGATCTGAAACATATGTGAATGGAAAACGTGTGACTTCTGCAGTCCAACTGCGCTCAGGTGACTCACTGACAGCTGCCTGCACATTTCATTTCTGCAGTTTTTAAGCTCTGGTTTAATGTGGTTGATTGTACTGTAGAAAAAAACAAAACAAAACAACTGAAACATTTTAATCTGGGAACTATTCACTTTAGTTTTCAATGCGAATGTAAGCTATTTCCTGTGAATGTGCCTCATTAGCCTCTGTAGGTAATTAACTAGAAGAATAACAAAATGCATTAAACATTAAAACTATTTGTGCTACAGACCAGTGTGTTTATGATTACGATAATGCATTAATGTGATAAATGTCAATGAACAAATGCCTGAACAAATGAATCAGGCAGCATAATGGACTTTGTATAGCTACAAGAACCGAAAATGGCTGACATCACAAGCCTTGCATATTCAAGTTGGACAATACATTGATAGGCCATTATGTTGTTCCAGTGTGTACAAAC
This sequence comes from Sinocyclocheilus anophthalmus, assembly GCA_018155175.1. Classification (NCBI taxonomy): domain Eukaryota; kingdom Metazoa; phylum Chordata; class Actinopteri; order Cypriniformes; family Cyprinidae; genus Sinocyclocheilus; species Sinocyclocheilus anophthalmus. The sequence goes on from JADLZN010001319.1 coordinate 94,231, forward strand.
CTGTTGATTCCTCAGGTAACCGCATTATCATGGGAAAGAACCACGTGTTCCGGTTTAACCACCCTGAGCAGGCTCGCGCTGAGCGTGAGAAGACACCATCAGCAGAGACCCCTGTAGAGCCAGTAGACTGGACCTTCGCCCAAAGAGAACTTCTGGAGAAACAGGGTATCGACATGAAGCAAGAGATGGAGAAGAGGTACGAAAGCCCTAAAAATCATCAGATTTTATTAAACGACAACTCCATGATCACTACAAGAATTATATGGTTTTGACTCAGGCAAGTAATAGTAAATGTTTACACTGGTTTGTGGTTAACACATACATGTACATGCATTTGAACATTTATTGTCTTACTGTAAATATAATTTCTTTTTAAATTAAGGATGTCAATTATTTTCTGTGGTAACTGACATAATACTATATATATGCTGTCATATATGCTGTCGGTAGAGCTTAACTTGTATTCAAACTCGCAAAATTCTTTCAAAGGAAGTGTGGATTCCAGTTAATACATAGTTTAGGGTTGGATAGCCAACCATAGCTGGGGCCACCCAGCAGCTACCGAAGACAAAATCTACATTTTATGAAGTTTAAGCTCTTGGTATGGAATGTGAGCACATATGAATTGGATTATTGTAAGAAGGATTTTTAGGATTATGTTGCGGAAAGGAAATGCAGGGAGTTGTAAGAAAGAGCAGCTTTTTGATGCAGTGGTCTCGCACTGTATTATATCAGGCTTACAGAAATGGAGATCCTGTACAAAAAAGAGAAGGAAGAAGCGGACCAGCTGCTTGAGCAACAGAGACTGGTAAGGCTGAATCTCTTTGATAATTCTTGTTTTTTCTGTTGTTTATAAGAGGACCTGTTCTTTAGTTTCAGTTAGACCTTAATTGTCCTTCCAGATTTTGTTAGCAACTTTCTTTAGGCTGAGGGGAGAGATGTGCCATTTGATGAACTGAGTAAAACGGGCCCCTAGTTTTCTACTTGCTCTCCTGAAGTCCAACCAGCACTAATTCTGCACTATTAGCTCTGACAACTTGAGACTTTTGTGTGTCTGTATGTGTGTGAGAGAGAAACACTTCTCCCAGTGCATGGCTGAACCTCTTTGCATGGTAACTGAATCCACTCTGTCTGGATTGAGATAGCAGATGGCCCATCGCTGAAATGGACTGATATACATATTCAGTTTGATACAGCAAGAATTAGTGAGAATTTCTTATTCAAATTTTCACTTCTCTCTCATAGATTTGAGATGTAACTTTTCAAAACAGCATCAGCAACAATTCGGCTTATAATTAGTAATCTGTGTTTTTATGAAATCCATTGTTGTGTAAGGCATTGGTTTGCCATGTACCAGTTAAAGACTCCATGACATCAAATTGGGAGCTTTTTTAAGAGAAAATAAATTATTTGACAATTGTATGTTTTAGAACTGTAATTTAACTTAAAATATTTATTAAATGTTTTAATGTGAATATAAAAAAAGGATTTGAATTCAATTAAATATCATTCTTCAGGGTTATATATTTTTATGTAATATTGTGGGAGTAGACAAAAAAGATCCATCGTCAACTTAATTTGATATAGTAAAAAATGTATATGATATTTTATATGATATAAAAGTTTTTTGCTTTAGAGGTTACCATATACGAGTCAGTTGTTTCATTTTGACTTCATAATATGACACTTAATTTTTATATTTTTTCACAGTATAAATGGGTCTTTGCAAATATTTATTAAAATTTTCTTACTTTTGCAAAAATCATTATATTTGGAGGTCTTTTACATCGTAGAGTTGACATCAAACTATGCCGACACCATTTTTCATGGGGTCTTTAATTTTAATTGGAGGTCTTTTCTTTGGTTTATTCTGTATGCTGCTTTTGCATGATTTGTTTTTGTAGCATGTTTAACAGATTAATTTACAAGGTACTTAGTACCTCATTTAGTATTTGTTGCTGAGCAGTATTGATAAGCTGGTCAAGCTTGAGTCAGCATTTGATTTACCCAAATAGATTTCGTTTCATCTGAGTTTGTTGGTGTTCTCAATGCAATTGCTGATATTTCCAATGCATTGTTGCCATAACCCAAGATTTCTGCTGTAGTTGATGAAGGCTAGTGACAATGTGGTTTCTCATTGACATCTGTAGCCTTGAGTTCTACACATCTGTGTCTGGCCAGGCTCAGAGAGCATGCTATAACACAGCTATCCATGCTGGGGGTCTTAATGATGACAAGCTCTCCAATGCGTCGATGGTCTCATTCATATAATCTCATACACAGAACGACACCGATATCGCACACTGCACTGATTACACAGCCACGATTACATGGTCACCAGCTGTCTCCTTTGTTATTTGACTGTGATTTTTTGCATTGTCCTTGTTTTACTTGACCTGGAAAATGAGAAACTGCATTTTCTCTCAACTAACCTCTTAACTGTAGTGGATGAAATCAATGCTTTTAACCTCCTTCAAGCCTGTCCTGTCTCTTTTTTTCTTCTCTGTACTGACCTGTAATAAACACGCAAAAGTCTAACCCACTTCTAGAAGTTAGAAGAACTCTAAAACCAAATCTTCTCTATCAAGGACTTCAAGTGGGGGAATGAAGCAAAACTCGTCAGGCTTTGTTGCATGCCACTGAAGCATGTTTGGGGTGCAATTTTCAAGAGCTCTAATTGAAGAGGATGTCATGAATTTAAACTTGACAAAAAAGAAACCAGCGCAACAACAATAACAGTAGATCGAGCAACATGTATCCCCTTTTTGTTGACATTTTTCTCATAATCATGAAAGTCATGCCTTGCGTTTACTTTTTATAGTGATATGCAACTTGGGAATAACGGTGATTTGAATTTATATCTACTCACTGTAAATCTAAAAAACAGTATCACCATGTTTAGAAAGCTTGAGTATTGTCAAAAATGCATCTGCAAGTAAATAATCCTCTCTAAAATTTTCATATCAGTGGTCAACTTGCAGTCTTTTCCTGCAGGTAGTTAGAAATTGTCAAGCAGGTTGACATTTTTTCTCAGCTTAATGGATCGATTTGTATGTTTTTCTGCATTTAATGTTGTGTTGATTCCCCAACATTTTTGAAAATCTCTAGAAAGTTTCACATATGTAATTAGGAAATCCTGTGTATCTGATGTTTATAGTCATAATACAAATACTTCAGAAATGTACATGTATAGATTGAAGGTTAACTTTTATCGTAAACAAACCAGTAGCCAGTGCTTCTGCTTTCATTATAATCTAATTTTAGCAAAGCATCATCTCATTTAGCTGTTCCCATTTTGCATATCACAACACTGTCCATTCTTTACAGAAGCATTCCGTTTGATTTCGATATCCCATTTTAATTTTCCCATTTTGTTTTTCGCACTCTTTGGTTTGTTTCCTGTTTTGTTCTCTCAAGGATGGAGACTCTGATAGTGGTGACGACTCTGATAAGAGGTCGTGTGAGGAGAGCTGGAGACTCATCACTTCACTTCGGGAGAAACTTCCTCCCAGCAAGCTCCAAACCATAGTCAAAAAGTGTGGTTTACCCAGCAGCGGTAAAAGACGGGAGCCTGTCAAAATGTACCAGATCCCTCAACGTCGTCGCCTTACAAAGGACTCCAAATGGGTGACTATCTCTGATCTGAAGATCCAGGCAGTCAAAGAAATTTGCTACGAGGTGGCTCTGAATGATTTCCATCACACCCGTCAAGAGATTGAGGCTCTGGCCATAGTAAAAATGAAAGAGCTTTGTGCCACCTACAACAAGAAAGACCCGAATGAACGAGATTCTTGGAGAGCGGTGGCTCGAGACGTCTGGGACACTGTAGGGGTTGGTGATGAACGAATCGAAGATGTCATAACCAACGGTCGAGGTATAACTGACATGGATGACCTAAAAGTGCACATTGACAAACTGGAAGACATCCTGCAAGAGGTGAAAAAGCAGAACAACACGAAGGACGAAGAGATTAGAGCTCTTCGGAATAAGATGTTGAAGATGGAGCAAGTGATTCCACTAATTTCCAACGAGTCCCAGGAGAAAAACGCTCGCAGTGCACCCATGAGAGCCCGCAGTTCCAGTGAGGGTAAAGCTCCTGAGGAGAAACCCAACGGTGAACAGTCAGATGAGCAGGCGTCTAAGATGATGGATGATGATTCTGCGTTACGACGTGGACATATGCGGTGGATGCAACAAGAGCAGGTACGCCTCAAGAACCTCCAGCAACAGGAGATTTCCAAGCAGCTCCGGAGGCAAAATGGACCTCACCGCTTCATCCCACCTGAAGACCGCAAGCTGCGCTTCCCCTTCAAAGAGTAACCCCAAACATCGCAACTCCTGGACCCCTGGCACTCATATAATCATCACAGATAAACAGGTGATTGAATTGAAAGTTCCCAAAGAAGCGGTTCAGGAAGAGGAAGACTGCAAAGGGGAGGCTGCAGAGCCCAGAGAACAAGTGGTGCCCATCGTTCACACATACCCTACTCTTCCGAGTCCCATCGGTCAGCGTAGAAGCAAAGATTTAGAGCAGGGCCATAGACACAATCAAAGCCACAAACTCCATGAACGAGGCCGAAGTAACTCCTTCAACAGCAGTCAGCGAGCCTCTGACTCTACAGAGTCCCTCAATTCTGGGAACAGGAAGCCCCCTCATCCCCAACAGGCCTTTTACCAGCCACGCTACAACCAAAACCAGCATCATTATCCACAACAACAGCATCCAACTCAACAGCTCTACCATTACAATATTGATGCCATCAACAACTACCAGCAGTACCCACCCAATCAGCAGCCGAGCCACCACAACTATTTTTACACGCCACCCCGTATGCGTAGGCAAATGTCTTCCCCCAATTTGAAGGGCAGTCGAGAAACCACAGTGTGACATTGGAAGCAGGGCATAGGTTCATGTACAGAACTAGTTGACACTACAAATCACACATCACAGACTCATCACAGCATTGGACAGCTTGTCCCTATCAAGTCAAACTGTTATGTGACACTTGTTTTAAGCAATTGAAGGTTATTGTTGTCATTTGTAGATTCAAATTGCAATGATCTGCCTGGAAAATATCACATTAGCACCTTGCATCAACAATTTGATCCTCAATCCATGATAGTTATGCATATGGGTAAAAAGGCTAGCAATAAGTGTGTTGGTTAAAGGTGTCCAAACTACAAGAAGATCTCAGAACAGTGTTCTTGAACCTTGATTCATAAAATAAGCATTTTTTTTGCAATAAAGTACTGGGAAATATGAGTTTTGAGAGAGACACCCTTTAGTTCTTGACTGTAGTATTAACTTTTTTAAAACTTTAGTATATTTTTGAGATGCCATCATGGAATTGCAAAGTACTTTACACTGATTTGCCTCAGTTTACCTTTGTTTTGCTGCTGGTCTTGACAGTCTGAATAGATCTAAGAATTGAATACATAACCACTACACTGCAACATTTCATACTGTCCAGTGAGAGAACCTTGAACCATTACTTGAATTTTGAGTTTCTGAATCTTCAATTCAGTCATATTTGTGCATTCAAGATGCATGGGTGATATGTCCAGTAAATGCTGGAAGGTTAATAGCCAAACTTTTATATTCTTGAATGTTTCAAAACGCATGTCAGAGATGGAAATGACATTTTTACTGTTACATTTTATGCAAATTGTTTTATTTCATTAAGTTTTGGGTCCTTGGGTTGGTATTCCCCATTAAATAGTTTGAATATGAAAGGTGGCAGCAAAGGCCTTTCTCTAGCTGCCTTATGTAGATGAGTAAAGGATTGTGAAGGAGTGTTTTAAAGTTAAGTGCCTTTTTGACTCACTAATGTGTCATTAACATTGCATTTATCTCCTTGTACTTGGCGCTTAAAAATAAGTAATAGCAATATATGAAGAAAACAGAATGATTTTTACAGAATTTGCTTTAGTCTTTTAATGTGAAAGATAAAGACACCACCTCTAAATTAGGTAAGAAGTTTCTTTTTCATCAAAATAACTGCCTCTTTGTTTTTAAGTTTGGTTCTGCCTCATTTTGAGTACAAACCACTCTGCACTAAACATCCATATCCAAAGAGGCAATGTTTTTTGTGAAGCGCAGTAAAAGAACTGCTTCAAAGCGTGCTTTGCATCTTTTGTTCCTCTAAACTGTCTGCTGCACTCTGATCCTCAATAGGGGGGACAGACTGTTCCCACGGGGTGGAGACAGCGTTCTAGAACACTTTTTTCCTAAATCTTAACATGATTAGAATTGCATTTATTTTCGGGTGTCCGCTGTGTGGCAAGCGAGCCCACAAAAAACACCAGAGACGTCTGATGGAAAGGACCTCTAACAGGGCTGTTTCCATGGTTTCCAAGGCTCATTTTGAAAGTTGTAGCATGTTTTTAGGGTAGGAAAAACCCTTAAAAGCCAAATCAAATTAGCTGGACGGGTATATACTGCACTGCGTTTTATTTTCTCCTTTAGTCTCACATAAATTCACAGCCTGTATAAGTAATGCCACTGAGTACTTGATTAAATTTACCACAGCTTTTTCCTTTTAACACCGTAATTGTTCACGTAGGGTTAATGTAGTTGTACGTCCTTACACTTAAGCCACTGTGATTTCCCTGCTTAAGCCTTGATATAATTATGCTACCCGCTACCAGCTGCGTATTACCAAAGCACATGTTCTGAAATCCTCTTCATGTCATCTCCATGGCTAAGTGTTAGCCAAATAGGCCAAAAGTCCATGCTTTAGCATTGCTTCATATGAATGAAGAACTTGAATGCTTTTGTTGCCAGAAATGCTGCCTTATTTCTATTGAAACCCCTGGGTTTTGGTATAGTAATGCATATGTGCATAAAACACAATTACTTTCCCTTAAAGGTGAAATCAAGAAACCGGATAAATAAAGAAGCAGGACTCTAGTTTAAAGGTGAAATGCGTAATTTGTGACAAGTGACTCAACCAGTGATGTCAGTTTGGTGGCGGGCTGTCTCTATTTCTGTCGAATGACAGATTGGGGAAGTGTTCGAAATTATCATCATACCTGTCAACCCTCACGTTTTTCCCGGGTTCTCCCGTATTTTAACATTCTATCCCGCTATCATCCCGTTTAAATATTTTCCCGTATGGCGTGTTTTATATGTTTGCTACATTCGCCTCCGGTAAAACTCCCGTAATTTGTATGGTCCAAACCTCATTAAATGAATAATCACGTCAACAAATTCTAAGGTTGCCCAGTTGCCAGATCTTGTATGAAACGCATCCTTGTCACACAATCGACACATACAAATTTCAACCCATTTGTCCCCTCAACTCGGCAACCTACACAGTGATGACTACCGCAGGAAGGAAAGGATCACTGGTAGAAATGGGATGGGAGGAGAAGACTCAGTTGGTGCTCCGGTGAAAAAAGCAAATATACATGCAAATTGAGACATAGCTTACACTTCAAAAGGCTATGGTTTTTAATTGATTAAATAGAGTGTTGGGCAGTAACGCATTACTTAGTAACGCGTTACTGTAATTTGATTACTTTTTTAGTAACGGAGTAATTTAACGCGTTATAATTTTCAAAATAGTAATTAGAGTACAGTTACAAGCCGTAGTCTCTATACGTTACTGCCGCGTTACATTGCTGACAGAATGCAGTGTTTTATAATCTAGATTGTAAAAAGGATGTAGCACACGCACTGTCGAGTCAAGTACCAGTTGATTATGGCGCTTTTCCACTGCGTGGTAAGACTCGGCTCGGCACGGCTCAGTACGGTACGGTACGGCATGGCACGGCTCGGTTTGCGTTTCCACTGCAGTTCAGTACCGCTTTAGAGTGGACGGGATTATTCTCATGTCGTTATAGTTGCGCCATCTATTGCCGCGCCTCCTGAAAAACGTTTTCATTCCACGTCACTCCATCAAGCTCTCACTGGATCCGCTCCTCTGCTATCAACGAGAGGAACGTCTGTACTTCCTCAACAGAATAGAATAAAATGATTCACGGGACTCCAGCAAAATAGAAATATCAACATAAAATATCTAGAACAAATGAAATGTATATTCATCTATTGCACAAAAGCAACATGAACTAATATAAACGATTAACAGGTGCAAGCGTATGCAGAGTTTCTATTTAGGCTGTAACACGTGTTTGCAGTGTTGAGCAATGCAGTGCTGAAATTTGCTTGCTCTCGAATCCTCTCATTATAACACACAAATTGTAGACATTATGAAAGATTCATTATGCTTATATTTATTGTGTTATAACAGAGATTTGTGAGATTGCGATGAACTTAGATGTCTGAACAGTACTCTTTGCTGGCATTCTGCCATGCCAAACCATGCACGCAGCAGCCACTTGCTTTAGTTAAAAATAATGAACAGTGTTTTGTGAATGTTGATGCTTTAATAACGAATATTTATAGGTAGTGTGTATGCTGGGATTTCATGGAGAAAAAAGTAACGTAACTAGTAATGTAACTAATTACTAATTACTTTTGAAATAAAGTAATCAGAACAGTAACGTGATTACTTTCAAAAGGAGTAATCAGTAATTTGATTATATTTTTAGAGTAAATTGCCCAACACTGATTAAATGTGAGCACTGCAAGTTGCAAAATCAGGTGCTGCGCTGCTTTGTTTACTGCAGTTATCAAGGAAATGGCTATATTCCTGGTGTAAAGCGAAAGAATGAAGAGAATGAATTTGCATTTTTCAATAATTCCTTCTGCTTTTTGTTTTAGTCCAAAGCTAAAGACCCTTATTTTTACGCAGAAAACACGCAGTTTGATATACACAACACAGTTTAAGTAATTGTTTGATAATAATTGTTTAAATTAATATAATAATACTTTTGCCTCGCCCCAACCCAAAGCACCCCACCCCGTCTCCCGTATTTTGGGACCCAAATGTTGACAGGTCATTATTTTTTTAAAATTTGTTTAGTGCAGTAGAAATTACACACTTCACCTTTTAGTGCTGCACAAAAATGAAAGTATAAGTCACTCCTCGATAATCTTTATTTTGAACTGTTATCTAGACATGCCATTTCCCTGCTCCAATAAAGAATATTATGCTAACATTAATGCACGGTGCTGCCAGCTACTCTTAACTACCACAAGAGGAGCTAAGGAAATGTATAAAGTCAAACAAACAATGTATTTTTACCCTTTTTAAAGGGAACTTTTCTGTTCAGTGTTTATCTATATGCAATGATATCAAGTGCCTCCAAAAGGCCCTGTATTATAATGTTTAATATTTTTTACTTTTTTTTTTTTTCTTTTTTTTTTTTTTTATGTTGTTTAGGGGGATGTTTGGGCAACATAGATCGTGAATGATAAAGATGTGTTGATGGTTTACTAATATTGCTATTACATTGAACTGTGCTAAATATATATCAAAGTTTTAAACAATGACTGAAATAAAATGGACAAGTTTGAAAGTGAAAAAACATGAAAGTGATGTGACATGACGTGACGTGTAGCCAAGTATGGTGTCCCATACTCGGAATTTGTGCTCTACATTTAACCCATCCAAGTGCGCGCACACAGCAGTGAGTAATGAACACAAACACACAGCAGTTGGGGGTTTGGTGTCTTGCTCAAGGGTCTCACCTCACTTGTGGTATTGAAGGGGGAAGAGTGCGCTGGTCATTCACTCCCCCCACCTACAGTCCCTGCCGGTACCAAGACTCAAACCAGATTTAAGATATCAAACTCAAAGATTCCAGATTTTTAAATAGTTGTATCTCAGCCAAATATTGTCCTATCCTAACAAACCATACATCAATGGAGAGCTTATTTATTCAGCTTTCAGATGATGTAAAAATCTAAATTGATTAATTTACCCTTATTTACCCTGGTTTTGTGGTCCAGGTCACAAATGTACTGACTGTTGACACTGAGCCAAATGTCTTTATCGATTGTCGATACTTAAATGTCTACTTAATAGCATATACATATACTTAATAGCAATCACATTTAAAGAATTTAAAAATGTGTATTAGTAGATTAGTAGCATGATCATTTCATCATATTAGAGCTCTTAGGACGTATGACAGCAGTCAGCCATTAGTCAGTGTTGTGGTATAAGTTTGAAGTTAAATATAAAAGGAGTTTGACTTCAAATCCAGAGCACTTATATTATCCATCTTGTATAAGGGGATTTACAGTTGTTTTGACATTGCATTTACAGACAGAACATTCTCATTTGTTATAAAACTATGTTGGACAACTGAATTGTGTTTAAATGTCAGGAAAATATTACATATGACCACATTTTTTTGTGAAATCGCACAAAAAAATTACTATTTTTATGGTGCAGTCTGTTCTACCTGCTCAAATCTAAGGTATTGAACTTAAGCATGTAGCTGATCCTACAGCTTTTGTGTTATGCAATCACAGACTTATGTAAGGATGGATTTGCAACATATCTAGGGATAAGAAACTTGGAGGTGAGCTTTTTCTGCTTGAGCCACCTCACAATGCCCTAGCAACCCTAGAAGCTGCATAGCAATATTATCTTTATTGTCTAGTTCTGTGTGCAAAATTAGTGCTGTTTAGTTTAACTTCAGTCTAAGTCATTAAAGAAATTTAAGAAGTATAATTATTATTGTCATCTTGAACTAGCCAAATGGCACACCATTACTAAAGCTACAGTGTAACCATCCTTCTGAAGCTTTATCTCTAAGGTTCAGTGAGTGTTTATCGTGCTGATATGATTGTGTCGTCTCTCTTCATCAAACCTTCTCAAAGGTATATGAGAGTAAACTGCAAGAGCTGCAGAAACAGGTGGAGACTCGCTCACTGGCTGCAGAGACCCCAGATGAAGAGGAAGAAGAAGAGGAGGAGGATGAAGGTAGTGTATTTTAAATGCTAAAATCAAAATAGTCAGGATCAGAATCTAATATTTGTGGTTGTTAAGCTACCCTATGGCATGAAATGAAACCTATTTCTAAAGATTTTTTATGTGCAGTGTACTGGGACATGTAGGACATGTTCCTAAATCAACATGGTTTGAATCACATTCCTGTCCAAACCCTATCCATAACCTCAACCCAACCAAAACTACCCCAACAATCAGAGGAACATAGATAATAGTCCGATAAGCCTCTACACCTCTCAGACCCTAGAGTCTGTTTGATTGAATGTTGTTCTAGGAACAATAAGAACATCCTGCTTGGCAAAATCACAACCATCTACAGTATATCACTGCCGTGCCATGTTTGACTGTTGTTCCTGTATTGTTGCAGTGCCCTGGACCCAGCATGAGTATGAGCTGGCCCAGTGGGCTTTCAGGAAGTGGAGATACCACCAGTTCACCTCCCTCAGAGACCAGCTGTGGGGCAATGCTGTATACCTCAAAGAAGCCAATGCCATCAGTGTGGAGCTCAAGAAAAAGGTACAGCAAACATTTGTCAGGCATCTAAACATTGAACTGTTTTTAACTTCACCCAGTGTGAAACCCTGAAAAAAGGCCTAAAAGGACGGTCTTGTGCATGTTTTATATATGTGTGAATGGCCTCTAAAACAGACAGGTCAGTTTTTTTTTACTGCCACTGTGCCACAACATGATGTAAAACAGTGTATGGCTGAGCTTTTCATTGTGATGGCAGTTTACCAGTAAGTTCTGCTGTATTTACATATTGTCAGACAGATCCCCGTTGCTTTACTCATTACCCATCTGTCAGCTTTCAACAGTTGTCTCATTAAAGTAAAAAAAAAAGGCATACACGAACAGTTTCATCAGTTCATTTTCGGTCACTTGCTTCTCTTATACTTGTTTATGCCACTTTTTTCAGTTCATATGTGTATAACCCTTGCTGTGGAGCCTTGAGATAGAAACATTTCTATTCTGATTTATCATGCGCTCTTACTTTGTATTTATAGCTTGATTGGGGCAAGAGGAAATATTTAATTTGTTTTTCGTTAGAGTGTGGAAATCTTCTGCTGTATTCAGCTTTGATACATTACTTCAGTTTCCAAAAATGTCTGAACCTACAATCTATTAGTCCTCAGCTCACATCATTCATCCTTGTTTATGCCCTTATGTCTCATTTACATGATCTATTTGTAGGTCCAGTTCCAGTTTGTCTTACTCACGGACACACTCTACTCTCCACTGCCCCCGGAGCTGCTGCCTCCAGAGAAAGAGCATGACACTAGGCCTTTCCCTCGAACGGTGGTGGCTGTGGAGGTTCAGGACTTGAAGAACGGAGCCACTCACTATTGGTCCCTGGAGAAGCTCAAGTAAGCCTCAGCCTGCCAAACAGACTGTGATCTACAGAGTTTTGCTCTTATTTTTTGTGCAATTATTATTTGGAACAATCCTTTTAGAGATCCCAAAGCTCTATTTAAAATGTGCTATTTTTATTTTTACTTTAAATGGTGTTTAAAGTGCTTTTTGTCAGCTGTAATTTTTTCTAATGGTGACATTTATGACAGAAAATTTGCACGACTTCTCACAAAACTTTGATTTTGCGATGTGTGATCAGAAATGTGACTTGACTTGTCATGTTCTTACAGGCAGAGGCTGGACCAGATGCGAGAGATGTACGACCGTGCAGGCGAGATGGCCTCGTCCAATCCGAGTGAGGATGGGGAGGGTGCTTTGACCGGCAGTGACCCGTTCTATGACCGCTTCCATTGGTTCAAGTTGGTTGGGAGGTATGCTAATCACGTAAACATGTTCATATGACTTGAGAAATGATTGAGCATGTTAAACAGAAATCATTATGTCCTGTGGTTTTAAATACTGTGAAATTAGGTGTAATTCTGTGAGAATTTGTTATATTCGTTTGTAAAGAGCTGCTCTCAGAGGGGGCCCATAAATCATTCACGACATCTTTGTTTAATCATTTACACAGTTATTTTTCTCTGTATATTCAAATCACCTTCTTTATTCACATGATTTTTTTTGTTTATTTGTTTTGCATTGTTTTCCCAAATTTTTCTGTGCTTGTGTTTTGCTGTATGCTGATGTAGATTTTTTGAATGCAATGTTTTTATCCATTTGTCTTTATTTTAAACATTCATTTCATATGCAGATTGTTTTTTTTTGTTCCTCTGTGCACATTATCCACATTATTATTAAAATTTTGGGGATTTTTGTTTTTTTTAATCTTTTTTCCATGTTTTATTTCAATAATCAAGATTAGAACCGTTTCTATGATGTCTTTTTAAAATATAAAAACTTATTGCCTTAATAGAGTAAAAAATGCAATTCATTATTGTCTGTATTATATACCTGCTATGTATTGTTTTCTATTTTATGTCTAAAGTCATGGCCCTTAAATGTGGCTAATTTAAATAATCCTGTAAACTCTTACTTGTGCCTGCATCCTACCCACGCACCTTTTTTTTAGCTCACCTATTTTTCACGGCTGTGTGAACGAGCGTCTGGCCGACCGCACTCCCTCGCCCACCCTCTCCACCACCGATTCTGAGATTACTGAGCTGGCCGACGAAAGGCAGAGCGAGATGGAGGACTTCATGGATGACGAGGCTTTCGTGGACGACACCAGCTCAGATGCTGGGACCGAGGAAGGCTCTGACATCTTCAGCGATGGGCAGGACCCCTTCTATGACCGTTCCCCATGGTTCATCCTGGTGGGCAGGTTGGTGGCGGCCACTGCTCAGGGGGAAACCTGAAAAATGAGGGCTGGAAAGAGAGAGAATGAATGACAAAGAGAAATGGAGACAGTTGTGTGGCTCAGTGTGCAGCTGTTAATGATTTAAAGATGGATACATTGAAAATGAAATAAACTGAATACATTTTCTAGTAATGTGAGATCAGATCTGATCTAGGAAATGGCTCGCACTGGTATAACAGATACCTCCTCCAGTTCTCCACAGCCTACATTTAACCTCCATCTGTTTGGTTTAACATTAGTACTCTAAACATTAGTACACATTTGTGTTTGTTTTCATCCATTGTATTTATTTTAATCGGGCTGTCAATCGATTAAAATGTGTTATGGTTAGTATTCAGTTCCTTTTTAGGCAAGAAATCTAATACAAAGAAAGAAATGCAAATGTAATAATAATAAAATTCAATAATAAAACCATGTTCTCAGCACTTAATGAACTTAATCTTACATATGCAGAGTTTTAGCCACCGGCCTGCCACATTTGTTCTCTGCTGGAGTTCACATTAACATTTTTATGAATGATAGTGTTTTAGTTATGGGTGATATTGCACTTAGCCTCGATGGTAATTAAATTTCACCATACAAGAATGCAAATGACTTTTGTTAAACATCCCGTCTCCCATAAAGAATGACTTTCTCCATTGACTGAGAATCAAATTCTCTGCTAAGGGACTATTGTGAATGTATGTCTAAGACGGACACTTGAACACAAGGAATGCTCAGATCAGTTTTTAGAAGTCAGACAAAAATTTGAACCTTGATGATGTCGAAGCTAAGGGTTCTTTAAAAAATATGATTGTTGCAATACGTTGTGTTAATCCCATCTGTTAACACATTAACTTTGATTTACAGCCCCAGTTTCTTTATTTTTATTAACTTATTCATTTATTGTGCTTGTATATGAAAATATTAAATTGTGTTCATTTGTTTAATGTCTTTATTTAATTTTGTCTGTGTTCTTTTTTTTCCTTTTAATATGAATTTTCATTCAGTGTACTTAAGAGCTATTATTTATCAGTCAGCTATACAAGAGAGAAGGATAGAGGAGGAGAGAGGCAACATAGTCTGGATCGATGCAGAGGCGTAAATGGACCTGCGTCATTGTGACTTCACTGATAGCTCTCCTCCATCTTGGCCTTGAGGCTGCCTACAGGGGGAGGAGGAGCTCTTTGACGGCAAACAGCTCCTGAAATTTAGACTATGTGCCCCCTAGCCTCTGAAAACATCAACTATTCTAATACAATTTCTCTCACAACAAACCAATACATTTTTTTTTGTCCATACAACATAATGTATGAGTTATTTGGTTGCCCTTTTTTTTCTTTTGGCATTCAGTTCAGGTTGACAAATTTTTTTTCTGTCTATTGTTATTTAGTGCCATGTTTTGTTTGCGTCAGCTCAGTGAAAGTGTCTAACACATTCATTTTAACAAAATTTTTTTTCCATTATTCTTTGATGGTGTTAATCAGGGTTATGGAAATGAACCCATGGCCCTGCAGTGAAAGGAAGGCACTGTGTGTAACACTGCTAGGCTGTTTTTAAACATCTCTTGTACTCTCCATACTATTACATATGGTACATATGGTGCATGAGACTGTCAGGCGGCGATGACTCTCAGGGCAGTACTATAATTGCCATTCTTTTTCCTCCAGAGCCTTCGTGTACCTGAGTAACCTGCTGTATCCTGTGCCTCTGGTGCACCGTGTCGCTATAGTAACAGAGAAGGGAGAAGTTCGAGGATTCCTGCGAGTGGGGGTCCAAGCCATCGCTGGTGAGCGCTGCCCTATATTAACAAATGAATTAACACTTGGCTCAGATTTAATTAAGCACAGTTGATACTTGTGTCCTAATTCTTTAGTATTTGTGTTTTTGTAGCCGATGAAGAGGCTCCTGATTATGGATCTGGTGTGCGTCAGTCGGGCACTGCTAAAATTTCCTTTGACAATGAGTATTTTAAAAAGGTATGAGTCAGTCCAGCAAGCCTCTCCCCCTCTATCTATCTATCCATCCATCCATCCATCCATCCATCCATCCATATCATCCATCCATCCATCATCCACCCATCCATCATCCATCCATCCCTATCATCCATCCACCACCCTCCCACATCCCTATCATCTATCTATCTATATCTATCTCTCTCTATCTCTCTCTCTCAGGCCTGTTCATGCATAGTCGAATGAGACTTTACAAAAAAAAAAAAGTGCAAACATTTAACATTTTTCACAAAAACTATTCGTCTCATCTGATAAAAGAGTTTTAATTCCAAACACCGACCCAGCTAAATTGTTAACATTTGAAGTTTAAACATCTTGCCTCGGGTTTGACATTTGTACTAGTTTCTTCAAGGTTTCGGTTGTTGTGAGACATTTTTGTGATCGCTGCCTTTATCTTTTTATTTCCTTTCTTTATTTCTTCCTCTCTCTTACACCATCCAGAGTGATTTCTCCTCTGTGGTCATGACCCGCTCTGGCCTCTCTTTGGAAGAGCTGCGTATTGTGGAAGGTCAAGGTCAGAGTTCGGAGGTCATCACCCCTTCAGAGGAAATGAACAGAATAAATGACATGGGTGAGTGTAGATGCACAGGCCAGCTGGCAGCCTCTGAGCTCTGAACAAAACTGCTCAGTCCGAGTGAAAATAAATGCTTACATGCTGTTGTGTTTTGCTATGTCGCTTTTGATTTACACTGCCTCAGTGACCTGAAAGCTTTGGGACCAAACTGATTCTTCTAGCAGGTTTTAACAGGTCAATAAAAGAAGACCATGGATTTATGGTGTCTCTGTTATTAAAACATCAAATAATATAAAATAACCATCAACCTGTTCCAGTTTGCCTGCATTTAACACCCTCTAATAGTGGTGATAAATAGCGTAATATAAAAATAAATGTAACTGCATTAGGTTCTATATAAAATTGTCATATAAAATAAAATGCTTGATTTAGATTATTTATATAGATTTTTTTATAGAATTAGATGATTCTACACAGTAGAAAAAAAATAGAGAATTGTTGACCAAGAAAAACAAGATTAACATTTATGCATCTGCAGCAGAGATCAATGATTTCATATAGATTGAGAGTATTTTTTTTTATAATATAGAATTGTTATAGCATTAGATGGTTCTACACAGTGGAAATAGGTTTTGCCAAGAAAAAAAATGCAAGGAATGCCCAAGAAAATCAGCCAGCATCAACCATAAAATCAGCAATTTCACATTTAACTGTTTAGAGATCCATTAACAAAATCTAATATTAATGAATGTGTTTTGTGTCTAAAAGACTTAAAGCTTGGGAATGTGGACACCAAACTGGGTGACAGTTTGGCAGAGCATCTGGAAGTGGGCAGTATTTTCACTTTCCGCGTCACCGTTCTGCAGGCGAGCAGCATCCCGCCCGAGTACGCAGACATCTTCTGCCAATTCAAGTGAGTCAGTCTGTCTCTATGGCAACCCTTCGTTCCTGTCTCATTGGTCTTTATTCAGACAGAGCACACACACACCTCCACATAAATCACGCAATCGCACAGTCACGCTTCTCTCAGTAATCCTGTCTCATGCTGCCAACAGTTTCCTCCATCGTCACGATGAGGCATTCAGCACAGAGCCCCTGAAGAACACAGGCAAAGGTGCCCCGCTGGGCTTTTACCACGTACAGAATGTAAGTGTTGAAAGCAGTGAGAGAAACAAGCTTTTAAGGAGAAAACATTGAACATTATGGTGGCATAACCGATCCAGAGTTGCTCTCATTTAAGTATTTCATCAGGCTAGCTGCGTATGCAGAATTATGCCTCATTATTACACATTGTCAGGCAAATACGCATGTGTTGTCAACTTATTTATCCGGTTTTCACATCCAGATCTCAGTGGAGGTGACAGAGTCCTTTATTGAGTACATAAAGACGAAGCCAGTTGTGTTTGAAGTGTTTGGCCATTACCAACAGCACCCACTGCACATCTATGGACAGGAAGTGGTCAGGTAACAACCTGTTGTCCAGTATCACGCATTTGATAAACATAATCATATGTTTAGCTTGAAATCATTCAATATTTTGAGGGCCATTTACATTTCAGGGCCATAACCACATTAAGGATGACTTTTCTCTAGTATTCAAATTTGTCAGTGACTGATGTTATAAAATTTTACAGTTGTCAAATATGAAAATTAAACATTTTATCTTTTATAGTTTTTTACAGTGCTGTAATGTTTATTTTTGTTTCAGTCTTGGTTTAAGTGATTTTAATACTTCAACCTAAACTCATTTATTTCAGTTAGTTGCAACATTTCTAATTTTCGTTTAAGTCGTTCAAGTTTTTCATCTAATATTTATATATTAATTTATTTCAATTATAAATCGATTAATAGATTTAGTTTAGTTAACAATAACAACATTACATTGGACTTTAACTTATTCAGTTTTGACAGGAAAATAGCCTTTGATGCTGATATGGCATAAAAAATAAAATAAAAAATTAATAAAGAATGACAGGAAAGCTTTTAAAATGTTAAATGTCCAATGTAAGTTCTATTAACACATTTACTTATTTATTTTTTATTTGAACAAACCAAGTCAATATTATTTCCCTCTGTTATCGACATGTTGATGGAGCTTGTTTTGTATTTAAATAAGTAACTGAAACATATATTGTATAGTTGTTCTACAGCGTATCTTAATTGTTGTAAAAAATATAGTATGAATATAGCAGGAAATAAATGTTCTCATAATCCTGACTTTGTGGTTATGCCCTTGGTGGATTGATTAAATCAGCATACAGATTAATATTATTATAATTATTTTTTACTTGTCTAATTAATATTTTGCTTCTCTTGTAGCCCTTCTCAGCCTTCCAGAAAGTACTACCCCCCACCTATGCCTTTGTCTAAACCAGGTATGATGGCAACTACTATATAACTCAAAAATGACATCTCCATTAGTCTTCATAAAGAACATCACATGTTCATTAAGTCAGCTTGAAGAGTCTTAAATTTGCCTAAGTAATAATAAAGCAGATTCCTTGAATAATCCTCGCCCGGAGCTTGTATGCTCCTCTATCTCCTCTAATTATTCGTGTAATTCATTACATCATTCATTATACAAGGAATGTATTAAACCTCGCAGTTCACAATGCTGTAATCTGTAACTCTTTCGTTCGATAGGGTTATCTCCTCTCAAAAGGGCTCCGGATCTCATTTATGCAGCAAGTCAGTTTGAAAGACGCAGCTGTCAGCAGTTCCGGTCCAGACTGTTGTTTTTTTTGATAGGGAACGAAAATAAAACCGAGGCTGTAGCCTTGAAGTGTCATCAATCCTGACGGTGTATTGATCTTCATCCCGAGCTGTCAGTCTTTTATATCGCAATATGAATCTAGAGGTGCTACAGCTCAGTTGTAGATAATTGGAAAAGCTGTAGAGCTCTTTGTGATTTATATATTGTAGATGCAGAGTGTAAAAAAAATCTTATAAAATCTCATTCAGAGAGCTGTGTTAAAAGTGGTTTGAGTCTCCAAGTGCCATTCCAGAATTTAAATAATAATAAAAAAAAAAAAACGTTCTTATACAGTGGCCCAAAAAAATACTTGGACAGTTTTGGCCACTTAAATCACCTAAAAAGGTATGAATTTTATAGCTTAAGATAACAAAATATCAGTCCAATTGGCATTTGACAACCAGAAAGTGTAAATTTTTACTAGCATTTTGAACATTATATTTACAATTTCTTTATATTTTATATAATATAAAATTTACATCCTATTATAGATAATATTATTTATTTGCTTTAATAGTAAATAGGTATTTATTATGTTTATTGTATATAGTGTCATTATTGTTTAAAAGTTGGGTTGGTACGATTTTTTAATTATATTATATATAATAATATATATAAAATGTCTTTAAAGATAGTTCACCCAAAAATGTATAACTCACCCTCATGTCATTCACCTTAGACCTTCGTTCACTCGGAACACACATTAAGATATTTTTTTGATGGAATCTGAGAGCTGTCTGACCTGCATAGACAGCAACACAACTGAAACATTCAAGACCCAGAAAGATAGTAAGGACATCGTTAAAATAATCTGTGACATCAGTGGTTCAACAACCGTATTTTTACGAAGCTACGGAAAAAATTTTTGTGTGTGCAAAAGAAGAAAAAAATAACGACTCTATTTGGGAACTGGGAATTGGGAACATTTCAGTTACGTTGCTGTCTATGCAGGGTCAGACAGCTCTCAGATTACATCAAAAATAGCTTCATTTGTGTTCCGCAGATGGATGAAGGTCTTACGGGTTTGAAACGACAAAAGGGTGAGTAATTAATTACATAATTTTTGGGTGAACTATCCCTTTAAGTCTCATCAATACTGCTTTATTTGAATATATTTCAAAATGTAATTTATTCCTGTGATGCAAATCTGAATTTTCATTACTCCAGTCTTCAGTGTCTCATAATCCTTCAGAAATCATTCTAATATGCTGATTTGTTGCTCAAGAAACATTTATTGTGCTACATAATATTTTTGTAAAAACATTGATACTTTTTTTAGGATTCTCTGATAAATAGAAAATTCATAAGAACACCATTTATTTATATATATAATAGATATTATATATATATATATAGATATAGATTATAATTTACCGTCACTTTTAATCAGATTAATGAGCAACTAAAATATACTTTCTTTCAGAAAGAAAAAAAATCTTACTAACCCTAAGTTGTTAAACGGTAGTCCATATTTTTATATTTTATCTTCAAAATAAATGCCACTTTGATATATAACATTTTGTTATAATGCAAAGAGATTCATACATTAAGTGCACAAATAGTTTTTGGGGCAACTGCATACTTCATCTTTTCCATTTCTCGCATACATTTAACTCCATCTTTGTCTTTTTCATTTCAATCCTCGTCCTCACCACTCTAACCTGGTGTCACCCACCCAGACCATACACGTAAGATTGAGTTGATCAGGTACCTGATGACCGGGTACATGCACGGCCAGGTGTTGGACACACTCTCAGAGCATGCCAATGCACTGGCCTCCACGGCCGTCGCCAGCCTGGAGGAAGGGGCAGATGAGCTGTCCCACTTCCCCTTTCTCCCTGTACCCAACAGCCCCGTTCTCAGAGTGCCCAAACATGACGGTTGGTACAGAGCCTCAAAGGCGCAGAGTAGTTAAGATCGATAGTGATTGGCTCTGTGCTGTGCTTTAATGTACTGTGACTAGTGTCGCCCTTCATCCCCGCCTGATGACAGAATCCCAGTGGACGTTCTTTGAAATGTAGATATTCCTGATCCTGAAGATATAAAGCTATAAAGACTTTTCCTTGAGTTGCTGTGTTTTTAAGTGTCACTCTCCCTTATTTTCCCTCCCTGGTTGATCTAGACTGCTACGACCGCTGCTTGGTGTTTCCTTTTGTGATGCTTTGAAACTGTACTGCTAATTAAATCACGTTAGGTGTTTTCCATATGTTCTTTCTAGCTTCCCTCAAGAAGCTTATTTTTTTTTCACAAATGACATGAGTTACACAAGTGTTTTTCTTCCGTCTCTGAGCATAAGGTTTCTTGCAGCTTTCCCCCAGCGCCACTGTCTCCCATTTCGTCATACTGTAGAAATACAGCAGACGGCTGCAGGAAATTGAGTGCCGCCCCTCAGCTGCAGTTTTAGGAGCAAATCAGGCTGTATTGATTTTCCCGATGTAGTGTAGAATTTCTTGTGGCCGATTTTCCAAAGTCTACATAATGACCGTCCTTTAAGCTGATGCTTTGTGTTTCTTCACATTACCTGACTCATGCTCATATTGCTTATCTGTCATGGTCAGCATTTTTTTTTATGGATTAATAGAACCTGGCCTTTTTAGTAAAGAAATTAAGCTGTTTTTAAATACATCAGTCATATGGTTCATCATATTCCCGCCCTGTTAATATTCTACTTTCCTTGCAGTGCCAGCCACCAAACTGAACACCATCAGCAAGTCTAACCTGGGTCAGTGGCTGAGCAAGTATGACCTGCTGGCCTGGTTCGAGATCAGTGAACTGGAGCCCACTGGAGAGTAAGTGAACCATATTTATATCTACATGCAGGCCCAATACTTTTTGGTTAAAATGGTTTTACTCTGATGCCTCAGGCAATAATCAACATTTGAAGAGAAATTATACATTTATTACATATATTATATTTCAAATTATACATTTAGTATTTCATATAAATATGTTGCTATAAAATGTGTTTGTGATTATATGAATTGTGTGTTGTTTATTGTAGTTATATCCCAGCAGTAGTAGATCACTCAGGAGGTCTTCCCTGTCATGGCACATACCTATTGCACCAGGTGTTTATTCTTTCTATTTATGCTTTAACTAATAGGAGTATAAATATTTGCTCTTAAAATGATATGGCTACAATTCTTCTTTTGATATTATTAACATTACCTTATTATATTTATATATCAAATATGATGTACTGATTATAACTGAATATTAAATTCTGTTATCATTGCATTAAATTTTCATAGATCTTTGCATTACAATGTACATCATGTCGTTCTGTCTCCCTGTTCTATTAATATTGAATTCTCTCTGCAGTTGCAGTCTGTAAAGCTGTAGTTTAGCTTAAAGATCATGTTCACTGTCCTTAGTCAAGGACATATAAATGATTCAAATTGAGATTGCTTTTAGTAGCCTGTATTGCGTGTGTTTTCAGGGCATTCAGCGTAGAATAACAGTCACTCTGATCCACGAGAAGGGCAGTGAGCTGCATTGGAAAGATGTCAGAGAGCTGGTGGTTGGTCAGTACAAATTTTGTCCTAAAATCCTAAATGGAAGAAATAATTGCTGTTAGCACAGCTGGATTGCTCTATTGACCAATCAGAAGCCAGGACCTGAAATAACCATTTTATAAAGTGTATTATAAAGGCTACAGCCATATGACATCGATTGTTGTCTGTTGTAGGTCGAATCAGGAATAAGCCAGAAGTGGATGATTCGGCTGCAGACGCAGTCCTGTCTCTCAACATCATCTCCGCTAAAAACTTGAAATCTTCTCACAACTCCAGCAGGTATGTTGTGTTCGCTCTCCACATTGGACAACCTGTTAAATCAAGTTCAGTTCATCTGTCTGCTGTCATTGGAAGGTTGTCTGTTTCCAAACGGCATAAAAGGTCTGCAAATGCTCTGCTCACCTAATGCAAATGCATCTACCTAACTGCTTAGAATTCAGGAGAGCATGTTGAATATGAGTCATTGTTGCTGTCAGTGAGAGGGGAAAATCCTGCAGGGAGAAAGAGAGCCATCTAGTGGACCAAACGAGAAACAGCAATTTAATCAATGTGCACAGTGCATACAGCTCTACTTATTATGAAAATGTGCTTGTTGTGTTCTTTTAATGATGCCAGTTTGCTTTATTTTCATTTATTTCCTTTGCCTGTTTAATCTGAATGCTGCTTTTTGTCTTTTGATTTGTAAATGTTTCTGTTGCCTGACTGTTTCTGCTTGTTTTGTCTCTCTTTTTGTTCTCGACCTTTTCCTGCTGCGGTTGGACTCTTGGTTTTGCTCAGCCTTTGTATTGATAGCGATATTGCTAGGTATCAGAACCACCTCATAAAGCATTTTTACCATTAAAGTGCTTTACGAGACATTTGTGATCTGTAGGTGTAACGGTAGCAAAATTATGTATCTGTGTCATTGTTTTTCTGCTTCTCTCTGAACTCATTCTACATGATAGTATGAGTTAAGGTGAAGTATTACTAGTGAATTTGCAAAAGATGATTCCCCCCCCACCCCCTAATGATCAAAATGACATTTCTTTAACAAGAAAAAAAAAACGACTCTCAGTGGATGAATGTAGGTCTGACATTTACATTTAATAATACATTATACTCTGCATTCACTGTATTACTAAATTTGGCTTATTGGCAGCTGAAATCTGAATTGATTCTAGATACAGACGCAGGCAAGCCTTTGTGCATCTATGTGCCATTTAAACAGTGAAATGAGAACAAGAGAGGGAGGTGAGTGAGTGGAGAAAGAGATGCAAGGATATTTGAGGAGGAGTCACCTGCACCAATCTCTCTGTTTCTCTCCGTCTCAATGTCTGTTCATGTCAATCGCGTGCCTTTGCTTATAGTCATCACTGCGCTGTAGTCCTGAGTCACACACATGCACACTGCTTCTTCACAGTCTGCTTCAGGCTCACACCAGATCACTAATAATGTAGCACCTGACAACACTCTTGTGTTGTGTTCATCGCTATGTGACTCGAGCACATGAACAAACTATTTAGGCACAGAGATCTCTCAACAGCGCGTGATGCAGCTGGCATTACACCTCATGTTTTTCATAGTGTTAGAGGAGATTGCCTGTCCATAAGCACCATCTGTTAGCTGAAAGTTTATAGGCAGCATTACTAATGTGGTAGCCTGATGCTTATAGATATTTACTGCCATCTGCAGTTTAAAGTCAGCATGAAATCAAAATTGAACCTATTTACTTTCTTAATATTTTTGGTATTACTGTGAATAATTAATTGGTGAATGATAAATAAAGTGTTAAATAAATGTTAAATGAAGTAAAAATAAAATTTGTTAATTTTAATAATCTTTCAGGTATGCTACTGTTTAAAAGTTTTTGGGGTTATGCTCGCCAAGGCTGCATTTATTTGATCAGAAATACAATAAAAACAGTAATATTGTGAAATATTATTACAATTTAAAATCATGTTTTCTACTGTAATATATTTTAAAATGTAATTTATTCCTGTGCTGCAAAGCTGAATTTTCAGCATCATTACTCCAGTCTTCAGTATCATATTATGATCCTTCAGAAATCACTCTAATATGCTGATTTGCTGCTCAAGAAACATTTCTTATTATTACCAATGTTGAAAACAGTCGTGCTGCTTAATATTTTTGAAGAAACATTATAGATTTTTTTAAGATCCTTGATGAATAGAAAGTTCAAAATACTGACCCCAAACTTTTTGAACGGTTGTGTAACTTTTCATGATCCGTTCAATTCCCAATGGATAAATCCTGCTCTATATTTTTTCTTCTCTTGTATATTCTGTTTCTCTCAGAAATGTCTTATTACAGAAGTAAAATGGGTTGTGAAAGTCATTTCATGTTGTCTTTAAGCACATCCACACTCAAACTCGTGCTCAAACAATAGTATACAGTGCAATTAATCACTACAGCAGCAGTAAATATCTAAGATATCCTTCCATGGATTCATATCGTTTCTAATGTATTTCTTCCTGTTCAGGACGTTCTACCGGTTCGAGGCTGTCTGGGACAGCTCCCTGCACAACTCTCTCCTACTGAACCGTGTCACTCCCTACGGAGAGAAGATTTACATGACCCTGTCAGCCTATCTGGAGGTCAGCCTCGACTCTTTTAAATGACTGGTTCTTTAGAAAGAGGTTAAACAGTATATAGTATTGACATACGTGTTAACCACTCCCCTGCAGCTTGATCACTGCATCCAGCCTGCCATCATTACCAAGGACATCTGCATGGTCTTCTACTCCAGAGATGCTAAGATCTCTCCTCCACGCTCCCTGAGGAACCTGTTTGGCAGTGGTTACTCCAAAACCCCTGACTGGTAAAAAAAACAAAAAAGGCTTATTTTATCTCTTTTATAGGTTAATATACATAAGACTTTTAGGACATATCATGCATTGTGGCATGTTATACTCCATCGAAAACTATTTTAAATAGCATTTTAGCAAGTCTTGTCAAATTTGGCCTCATATTAGGCCAAAGACTACATGGAATATTTATACTGTTAAATTAATTTCTTATATTGTAGGACCATTTAAAATGAATTAGTGAATGGTGAAAAACATATTAAAAATGGTGAAAATGAAATGGCGACTAGTTGCAGGACACACTCCATTATAGATTCATATACATTTTAAGCTGAAATGGTGATATTTATCATAGAACATTTAATGAACATCTTATGCATCAATTGTATTAAAATGTGTTTTTTTCCAGAAATTTTTTTTTTTCGTTAAATTTAAGAAACTTTGCCAACACTGTTTTCTGATGTTTCTGTTACAGTACTAAAGTGACTGGAATCTATGAGCTTAGCTTGTGCCAAATAGCGACACAGGAAGCCATGTAATAATTCTCCTAAAAATACTAAAACTTTTTTTATAATGTGTTTTATTTAGCAGGATTCATTAATTTATCAAAAGTGACAGTAAAGATATTTATAATGTTACAAAAGATTTCTGTTTCAAATAAATGCTGTTCTTTTGAACTTTATATTCATCAAAGACTTGGTTAAAATGTATCAGTGAACAGTTTTCACAAAAATATTAAGCAGCTGTTTTCAACGTTGATGATAATAATAAGAAATGTTTCTTGAGCAGCAAATTATATTAGAATTATTTCTGAAGGATCGTATGACACTGAAGACTAGAGTAATGTGACATTATGAATTATATTTTAAAATGTAAAAAGGAAAAAGTGATTTAAAATCTGACCAACACAAACGTTTGAATGATAATGTAAATATTTTTATAAAATATTTTAACAAATAATTATAAATATCGAGATATATATATATAATTCATTTTTTTTAGGAAATAATAAATATAAACAAGTGTCAAAGGTTATGATTTCAACTTCTATTTCCGCAAAAATGTGTAAAATTTATGATTTTCCAGTTTAGCCTGCGACATGTTTGTGATTTTGCATATTGATATATTGGGCCTGCTATACTGAATCAATTCCATTGTTCATTTTCAGGTATGCAGCGACGGAGACGGAAGGTTCTGGATACATCTGTGGCATATGTGCGTGGAGAGGAGAACCTGGCAGGCTGGAGACCCCGAGGAGACAGTCTGATCCTGGAGCACCAGTGGGAGCTGGAGAAACTCGAGCAGTTGCATGAGGTGAGGACAGAAGACAAAAGATCATGATTGAGCAGTGCCACACTCTTTGTTCATCTGCATAAGAATATCCGACAGGCAGTGGTGATCTCCAGACCCTGATGTCCATTTCTATCCTTGTCAGGTGGAGAAGACACGCCACCTGCTGCTGCTCCGTGAGAAACTGGGTGAGACGGCTCCTCCTAAATCCCTGAGCGACTCTCTGTCTCCCAGTCTGAGCAGCGGCACCCTCAGCACCTCCACCAGCATCTCCTCCCAGATCTCCTCCACCACCTTTGAGAGCGCCATCACACCCAGTGAGAGCAGCGGATATGACTCCACAGACATCGAGAGCTTGGTAGACCGCGAGAAGGAGCTGGCCACTAAGGTAAAAAAACTGTACAAGTACTTGAAATTGCTTTACATTTATAGGCAGATGAGATATTTATATATGATTTTTTTCTTGTTTACAACCATATATTATATAACCATTTTAGTTTAAATCAGTACCATTAAGGTGCATTTCATCGACATACATGCTCCCTTGGAATCCATCGGTGCATTTTATTTGCTTACAAGTAAATCTTTCTCATTACCTGTGTACATCTGCCTGGATGTCGCCATGTTTGTGATATTATTTAGCTGCATCTCTTGAAAGTCAAATTATTAAGTTGAATGTCTGACTCAGTTGACTTTCTGTTGCACTTTTCGAAGTAGGAAGTTTGAAATTCTGACTTTCTGAGTCGAAGTGAGCATAGCTTAAAGGCTGGAATACACTACACGACTTTTAAAATCTGAACAGATTTCAAAACACTGGGCATCATACACTTAACGACTTTGTAATAGTCTCAGAGGAAAAACTGTCCATCATACACTAAATGACTGAGGATCATACATTACCAGACTTTAAAGTTGTTTCGATCACACACGCGTGACAAATGAAAACCGTATGTGTTCTAAAATCGGCTCAAAATACACCATGGTTATCTCCCCTCCGACTGGTTGGAATCAAAGTCTGAAGCTAAAAAATCGGAGTCTGTGGCCATCATACACTACACGATTTTCTATGTGATCTAGTGTCGACTCAAATCTGCAGACTGGCTTTGACTTTTGGCAACTATCATCGAGTTCTCCGTACTGCAATTCGAAAATCGGTGCAAAACTAGTTTAGTGTATTTCAGCCTTTATTCTCACACACCTGTTTAGACCTATTGTTCAGAAGATTGGGGTTGGTAAATCTTTTTGAAATGCTCACCAAGGCTTTATTTATTTCATCAAAAATTCAGTAAAAACAGTAATTTATTATTACAATTTAAAATAACTAGTTTATTTGAATATATTTTAAATTGTGATGACAAAGCTGAATTTCCAGCAGTCATTATTCACATGATCCTTCAGAAATCATTCTAATATGCTGATTTGCTGCTCAAGAAACATTGGTTATTATTATCATCAATGTAGAAAACGGATGTGGACTACTACTGCTATCTCACGTTGAGTTGTTCTTTGAAAACGTCACCACGCATGAAAGACACATAATAATATAATTTGACCAGCCACATTGCTGTAGTTTTTAACATTATTATGAGGACATAATAAGATCACAATCTCTATGATTCACTTAAAAGGTAGATTGTAAATGTCTTCAGGATCGATCACGATATAAAATCATCAGATCACCCACCCCTAGTTGTAGTTCTTTATATTTTTGTGGAAACTGATACAATTTTAGATTTTTTTTTTTTAAATTCTTTCATGAATTGAAAAGTTCAAAAGAACAGCATTTTAAAAAAATGAATATTTTTGTAACATTATAAATGTTTTTACTGACACTTTTGATCAATTTAATGTATCCTTGCTGAATAAAAGCTTCAATTTCTTTCAAAAAATAACTGAACCCAGACTTTTGAATTGGATAATGGATGTGTGTTTGTTAATGTTAATTCTTTGCAGTGCCTCCAGCTCCTGACACACACTTTCAACAGTGAATACAACCAGATGTGCAACAGCATCAGTGACTGCAAGGTAACCTGGACTTGAACGATGAAAAACAACCAGTTTTGTATGAATTGGAACATATCTGCTTGAATTAATAAAAAAAAAATCTTTCAGTTGTCGGATATCTCTCCTATGGGCCGTGACCCATCCGTCACCAGTTTCAGCAGTGCTACTCTCACACCCTCCTCCACCTGCCCCTCTTTGTCAGACTCTCGGTACGGTTCGGATGTAAAAGCACGAATGATAAGCTCAAAATACAGTCTTCTAAAAGTTAAGTGTCCTGTAAACATCTGTCTTGTCCAGGACCCCTGAAGCTAACTCTCGTGCCACCAGCCCCTCATGCTCAGACTATGAGAACTTCCCCATGGTGCCCATTCTGGAAACGTCCTACCTGGCCCGCGCCGGCAAACACGAGTTCCTCAACCTTGTGCCTGATATTGAGGAAATGAGACCAGGGTGAGAGTTTTGATATAGCTGGCACATCTAGTTTTGTTTATTCAATTCTCTCAAAAATCAAGATGAATTTGAACACTGAAATCATTCAATTAAGCTGTTTTGTGTTGCAGTTTCCGCGAATGGGGCAGCAGAGATGTTGTTATTGTACAGGAATATGCTGGTCTGACATGCCCTCTTGTGTTCACTCAGGTCTGTGGTATCAAAGAAGGGATTCCTCAGTTTCATGGAGTCCCGTTCCAACTCCTGGGTGAAGCACTTTGTGGTGGTTCGACGGCCATACGTGTTCATCTACAACAATGACAAGGACCCAGTAGAGAGGGGAGTGCTGAATTTATCTACTGCCCAGGTGGAATACAGTGAAGACCAGCAGGCCATGCTCAAGGTAAAGCCTCACCTGCTATGTGGAAATCAACTGTTTTCCCTGTAATTTATGTCACCCGAATGCCTGATTTTTGCTGTTTGATGGCTTGCAGACACCTAATACATTCGCTGTGTGCACCAAGCACAGAGGGATCCTCCTCCAGGCCAACAATGACAAAGACATGAACGACTGGCTGTATGCCTTTAACCCACTGCTAGCAGGAACAATAAGGTACACAGCCCAAATTTTCCCCCCAATTTTTTTATTTTTTTGGATGATTACCTAGATTATCCTAGTCTATTCCCTGGACCAACTGAGCCACTGCAGTGGTTTTTTTTTTTTTAACAGTCAATGTCCCTAAAAGAAATGGCATTGCAAAATATCAAACTAAGTGTCATTTATTTTAAAGGAATTTGGCACAATCAAATGCTTAACCCTAGTGAGTTTATAAATTATATAGTTATTACAGTTAACTAAAACTAAAACCATAAAAATTTTTCTTATTTTAATAAAATAAAATGAAAATAGAAAAAGCTTATTTTAGCTAGGTGCCAAAGAAACGGTTCTCATTTTCATTTAGTTTTAACTTGATGTACTAAAATAAATAACTATACTTTAAAAACAAAATCGGAAATAAAATTCAATAGAAAACAATATCACTAACTAATAAATGACCAAAAACCCCATTGAAAATAGAAACTATAACATCATAAATCAAACGATTCAAATATTATTAACTCTTGTGTGTCTCATTGATACTGACTTACCCAAATACACCACTAATTATGTTATTACTTATTTAAATATTTATATGGCATTTATTTGAAGAAATGGCACAACAATATTAAATAACATAATAAAATAAAATCATTCAATGTTTTTACAAGTTTCGTTTTTACTGTACTAATCCCAATAATACAAAGGTAATTACCACAATATGTATCTATATATGTGTATATATATATATGAGGGGTGAAATTATATATCTATTATTTATATATATATATAATATATATATATAATATATATATATAATATATATATATAATATATATATATATACAGTGGGTACGGAGAGTATTCAGACCCACTTAAATTTTTCACTCTGTTATATTGCAGCCATTTGCTAAAATCATTTAAGTTAATTTTTCCTCATTAGGTACACACAGCACCCCATATTGACAGAAAACACAGAATTGTTGACATTTTTGCAGATTTTTAAAAAAGAAAAACTGAAATATCACTTGGTCCTAAGTATTCAGACCCTTTGCTAAGAATTTAGTAGAAGCACCCTTTTGATCTAATACCGCCATGAGTCTTTTTGGGAAAGATGCAACAAAGTTTTTCACACCTGGATTTGGGGATCCTCTGCCATTCCACCTTGCAGATCCTCTCCAGTTCTGTCAGGTTGGATGTAAATGTTGGTGGACAGCCATTTTTTAGGTCTCTCCCAGAGATCTCAATTGGGTTTAAGTCAGGGCTCTGCTGGGCCATTCAAGAACAGTCACAGAGTTGTTGTGACGCCACTCCTTCGTTATTTTAGCTGTGTGCTTAGGGTCATTGTCTTGTTGGAAGGTAAACCTTCGGCCTAGTCTGATGTCCTGAGCACTCTGGAGAAGGTTTTTTTGTCCAGGATATCCCTGTACTTGGCCTGTACTTATTCATCTTTCCCTCGATTGCAACCATGTCGTCCTGTCCCTGCAGCTGAAAAACACCCCCACAGCATGATGCTGCCACCACCATGCTTCACTGTTGGACTGTATTGGACAGGTGATGAGCAGTGCCTGGTTTTCTCCACACATACTGCTTATAATTAAGGCCAAAAAGTTCTATCTTGTCTCATCAGACCAGAAGCTCTTCTTCCCCGATAGCTCAGTTTGGCCGGACGCCCAGCTCTAGGAAGGGTTCTGGTCGTCCCAAACGGCTTCCATTTAAGGAATGGAGGCCACTGTGCTCTTAGGAACCTAAGTGCACAGAATTTTTTTTTAACCTTGGCCAGATCTGTGCCTTGCCACAATGCTGTCTCTGAGCTCTTCAGGCAGTTCCTTTGACCTCATGATTCTCATTTGCTCTGACATGCACTGTGAGCCGTAAGGTCTTATATAGACAGGTGTGTGGCTTTCCTGATCAAGTTCAATCAGTATAATCAAACACAGCTGGGCTCAAATGAATGTGTAGAACCATCTCAAGTATGATCAGAAGAAATGGACAGCACCTGAGTAAATATATGAGTGTCACAGCAAATGGTCTGAATACTTAGGACCAGGTGATATTTCAGGTTTTTCTTTTTTAATAAATCTGCAAAAATGTCCACAATTCTGTGTTTTTCTGTCAATATGGGTTGATGTGTGTACATTAATGAGGAAAATTTTTTAACTTAAATTATTTTAGCAAATGGTTGCAATATAACAAAGAGTGAAAAATTTAAGGGGGTCTGAATACTTTCCGTACCCACTGTATAGAGAGAGAGAGAGAGAGAATAAAAAGAAAACGATTTTAGTTGTGAGAAGTTCTATTGTTGTTAACAGATGCCACTTGGTTTCATGTTTTGTTTCTAACAGTCACAATCAGACTTTGTGTCTTAAGTATTCAAATACTTTTTAGGCGTGCTGTGTGTTGTGGTGTGTTTTTTTTTTTTTTTTTCCCCTCAAACTTTTCACTGCTCGCCCGACTCTTTCTGTGGCTTCCTACAGGTCCAAGCTGGCGAGGAGACGGTCCAGTCTGATGAAGAACTGAACGAGTGTACACATGCACAGAGATAGTGCTCATTTCTCTTCGTCTACCTTTACAACGTACCAAGTGTGTTAACACTTCTAAATCTTTGTGGTTCTTGACGGTTTCGCTTGTATGTAGATCTGTGGCTCTCTTCTCCTCTCCACAAATGAACTTTCAGTTCCTAAACACCAACTGTCCCTCCCTCCCTCTCCTCTCTATCGTGTTATTGATTGAATTTATTCTGTCTTCAGTTTTGTTCTTTGTCATAACTGAACCTCCTTCAAGTAGCATGTTGTAATAGTCTGTTTGTGTGTGCACGAATCTTCAGAGCAGGTTCTGCTTTCTCTTGAGTTACTCTCGTCTGGAAACATCATCCTTACAGTGTTGTCTGCCAGGAACATCTTACCCTCAGGAGAAAGTTGGTTTGCTATAAATTATAAATAATTAATAATAATAAAATATTACGTATATATATAATATTATAATATATTATTGTTATAATATATTATAATATAAAATATTCTGTATTTAATCCAAATATCTCTAAAAGAAAATATACAAAACAAAAACAAATAGCTTTGCTCCAGATATTGCTAAAAATAAAGATTTTTAAATGGACCAAAGCACTTCTTGAAGATGCTTAATTTTCTAAACAAGACAGAAATTGACCGTTAAACCGAATGTTATTGCAGTATTGGCTTAGTGACCATGTACATACAGCCGTTTACTCACCCAGCCTGTCACGATGTATTTGCTTGACATTAATTCCACATATCAAGGACATAAAACATACCATTAGCAAAGTGCAGTATGTAATCATAAGACGTATAATACCAGGGAAAGAAAATAATGGTGGTGATCCCTCACATATTGCTCTTTCGGTAGCCTACAGGAGTATTCTGCTCGATTTAAATGATTTCCTCAGTAGATTAGGTAAAAAAAAAAAATGGTGCAAAAGAATTACCTTAACACAGAACAACTGACCGAATGAATCCATTTGTACATAACGTTCAGGATTACTGTGTTTAACGCTACTCATGATGAGACATGATGCATTATGGGTTTCTCTCTTTGTAACTGTATTACCGAAACACCATTTTCGGGGCTGTTTTAGCAAGAAAGATCTGATGGTGTTGCCTCTTCTGAAGACCAAACGGTTGAGTGAGATACTGATGCGATTAGTTAGAGCTAGGAAATGAAGGATTGAATTATCTGTGTGGTTTATTTTTGCTGTTTGGGGAAAAATCTCAAGTCAGAAGGATCATTAAACCAGCCTTTATTCCCCTTGAGAATGGGCAGGATCACTTTTTAATATTATTGAACATTTATCATGTATCTCTACTGATTATCTTAACTTATTTTTATTAACATGTGATCAGTGTTTTACATTCTACAACGGAAGGCGAGAAGGGCACTTTTCTCATTTTTATTCAGCTGTTCCTCACTTATTTGAACAGACCAAGTTTGGCCACTAAAACAGTTTCATCACTATCAGTAGAAATTGGGCCATTTATGCAGTTCACTGCAGTGCAGTGTGCAGTTGCAGTGAGGGAAAAGGGATGGTAATGTTCTGCTTTTTTTATAGTTTTGTTTTGAAAATCTTTGCTCTGTGCATTTGAAGACGTGCAGTCAAGACACAAGCGTTGAAGTTACCAGGGATTCAGTTTGATGGTGAAGTTTCGGCCATTTGGTTGAGCATATAACAGTCCTCTGGGCAGACAGCCAGCAGGAATTATTGCCCACCAGACTGTCACTCTGTCAGACTGATCACTGTCAATCCTTATGAAGTCAATATTCTTGCTGCTCATCATAGACGGCTCTTTCTCTTAGCAAAGAGCTTTAGTGCATTTTCACGGGAAACACACGAAAATGGCTCGGAACGTCAAGTCCTTTGGTCAACCAGCCTTTAGGCTTCATCTGAGCCGTTTGATTGATATGGCATCTGTGAAAATGTTCATATTGAATATTCAGATCCGGCACACAGCGTGCCTAATGAGCACTGAAGCTTAGTGAAGGTTAGCGCTTATCTAATTACATGACAAGTGTGAGTTAATGGTACCAATTTTTGTCAGAGCAAAGGTTTTTGCCATTTTTTTTTTCACCATCTTTGTTGAGTGGCTTGGTCGACTGCGATATTCATAATGAATTTCATTGACTGTATTTATTGGTTTGCAATGTATATATTAGTTTGCAGCTCTTTGCACATGTTTATACAACTAACAACAAAACAAATAAAGCTTGAACAATGTTTTTGTTGTTTTCTCAAATGGAAACCAAATGGTTTTAGGTTGTGGTGTTTTTCTCATTGAAGTGGGCTTTGAATGTACTTTGCGTTTCACTAAAAATGCATGCATTATCTGATGAAAGAAGAAGAATAGCTTAATTAATGACTGACATGTTGCTGTGCTTCTTATTTCTTGAAATAGGAATCTGACCATGTTACAAGGGCACTTTTTCACATTTAGTCTATAGAGGGCAGAGTTATGATGATGTTCATTTTTATTTCTAACATCAGGGAATATATTTTTTAGAAATATAACATTTTGCTTTTCCTGACACAGTCACCTCTTTGTTTTTTTGTGCAACCCTGGCATTTCTGTATCACCCCATCAGATGAACATCATTCCCTCTCATTGTGATGAAACAACAGAAAACCCTTCAGCCGTGGCATTAACACTGTACATTTTTTGTCAGATTGGCTTCATTTTCATACTTCTTTTGTAAATATTTCATGTTGTATGGAACTTGGATTGAAATGTAAATATGTCTCCTGTATTTGTAATAATTATAATCCATTCGCTGTATAGCCTAGATGTGTAATGCATATATCTTAATTCTGTGTATGGTAATCTTGCACCATTGATCTGTTTAGTGAATGAGGTAAAAATTAAATTACAACCAGTGCATTAGACAAAGAACGGATCTCATTTGGTCTCTTTCTTTCTCTTTACACAACACTTT
Source organism: Sinocyclocheilus anophthalmus (assembly GCA_018155175.1). NCBI lineage: Eukaryota > Metazoa > Chordata > Actinopteri > Cypriniformes > Cyprinidae > Sinocyclocheilus > Sinocyclocheilus anophthalmus. The sequence goes on from JADLZN010001319.1 coordinate 129,223, forward strand.
GCATTATACATAAAACTTTGACCTATACCTACATTAGATCTGGTTATTTGCTTTCAAAGGCTGTTTAGTTAAAGTAACATTGTGCTAGTTATATCTCATGATATTTCATTATTTGACTTCTTGAATTGATATGGTTGGTAATTGTTAAAGAAGTGTTTTTATTTTTTTATGTGTTTTTTCTTGGTCTTTTGACACGTTGTCTTAAAGCACAACAAAGCTAGCTTATTTGTTTTTATTTATTTAAAAAAAATAATTGTTGGTTTTATTGAGTGTTTTAACCTTTTGACAAAAGCGTCTAACAAATACTAACTACTGAGTTGAGAACATAAAAATATCACATTTGATATAAAAAATATGCTGTAAAATTATACGCAAAATTTTGTATAAGATTATATGGTTACATTTTATTTTAAGGTGTCCTTGTTGCAGTGTAATTATACTTTGAAGTACTGAATAATATTAATTAACTACATGTACTTACTACATGGTTAGGATTAGGGTTACGTGCATGCAATTATGCATAATTAATTGTTATTATAATAGTAAGTAAACGTGTAACAAGGACACCTTAAAATAAAGTGTTACCAATTATGCCTTTATATTTTATTTATTTGAACTGCCTTGGAAATAATTACGTTATTATAATTATATTGTTTCATTAAAATGAACTTATAATTCTGTATTTTAATCAGATAGATCAGACAGTTCAGTACTGGACTATACGTACACACTGCACTTAATACAATGATCTATCTGCTACCGCTGGTTATGAGTAAAAGCAGTGATCTTAATGTGATGGAATTTCATACGTTACACACTTCACTATAGTGATGCAACGGTGCTCTACAAAATCAATCGTCAGTCTCAGAGTTCATCGTGGCTAATCTGCTTTTTCCCTAATTTACTTCATGCCAAATGCTCCGTACAGCTTTTCCTGAAACCGTGGGCGGACAAAACCAGTCAACCAATGAACAGCCTCCAATCTCTGCTCAGAGTGTCTCCGCCAATCACAGACGGCAAAAGGAAAGACGCCACGAGCCCTGTAATCTGTCGGGAGTGTTCATTGGGGGTTGCTGTAGAGCTGCTGCTCGGTGCTCAGGCCGTGAATGAGGAAGTTCAGCAGAGACAGTGCTGCTGTGGTGAGAACCCTGATCCAAAGTGTCATTTTAAGACGGAACCAACCTTCAACCATGGCTCAGTAAGTACACATTTCGCTTTTAAATTGCTTGGTAATGTGATATTGAATTTCTACAACACCTTTGACTGTTTTGTATTTGAATGAAATATAATATAGTGTGAGTTCTTGCGCATTATCAGCATTACTTTTATCTATACTGATCTATCTACTTACTATCCAAGCACTTTTTCTGTTCAAACACAGATTGTGTCGAAATCCCTTCTATGTCATCCAGTCAGAGAGACATTTGTCATAATCACTGATTTCAATAAGTTTGCTCTCTATAATCAAATATTATGTATGTTGTTTCTCCTAATCTCCATGTTCTTGTTTTCACAGAGCAGATATTGCTCTCATTGGTCTGGCTGTGATGGGTCAGAATCTGATCCTGAACATGAATGACCATGGATTTGTGGTAAGTCACTTCTGCAGTTGCATTTCTTCATTTTCTTGCATATCCTGTTCTGATGGTTCACATCAGGTGTAAGATGTTACAACTGTTGTCATTCCTCAGGTGTGTGCGTTCAACAGGACAGTGTCCAAGGTCCATGACTTTTTAAACAATGAAGCCAAAGGCACTAAGGTGATCGGGGCCGAGTCCCTTGAAGACATGGTGTCTAAACTCAAAAAACCCCGTCGCATCCTCCTCCTCGTCAAAGCAGGACAAGCTGTCGATGACTTCATTGATAAACTGGTAAACGTCACCATGAATCGACGGTCCTAGTTTGCCTTGTCACCATGCCAAAGTGATCAAGTAACCCACATTTTCCATATATATTGTAGGTTCCTCTTCTTGAACCTGGAGACATTATCATTGATGGTGGAAATTCAGAGTACAGAGATACAACAGTGAGTTTGACAATTCAAACTTTTGGTCATCTGAGGTGATAACAGTATTTGATCTAAATGTTCATGCTCATCACAAACAGAGACGTTGTAAGAGCCTGAAGGAGAACAACCTTCTGTTTGTGGGTAGTGGAGTGAGTGGAGGAGAAGATGGGGCTCGTTATGGACCCTCACTGATGCCTGGAGGACATAAGGATGCTTGGTGGGGACTTAAAGAAGTCCACCTAAAAATAATAATAATAATAATATCTACACAGACATATGCTTATGTATGTGCATTGGTTGACATTTATGGAATCTAATTTTTATTTTATTTCTTCAGGCCACACATAAAAGATATTTTTCAGAGCATTGCTGCCAAGGTGGGCACAGGAGAGCCATGCTGCGACTGGGTGAGTATTGGTTATTAATAGATGTTATTAATAGTGTATGCATTTATATAGACTGTGAATGCACTTCTCAATTCTTTGTATATTTGTCTAGGTTGGAGATGAAGGAGCAGGACATTTTGTTAAGATGGTCCATAACGGTATTGAATACGGTGACATGCAGCTGATCTGTGAGGCCTATCATCTGATGAAGGATGTGCTGTGTATGGACCATGATGAAATGGCTCAGGTTAGACATCAACTCACGTCTTTAATTACTGTCGTTTTGTAATGTAGATGAACGGTCAATGATGTTGTAATTCTTCAAATCCCCTCTGTATTGTCTCTTTTCTGTTTCCTCCTTCCTTGTTTCGTTTGTATTTTGAAATACACCTCACCCTGTTCCTTCTGAAGGACTGTTTGGGTCTGCTTCCTCTTAAGACTAAATTTCTTTGTCTGGTTTGCCTATCAGGCCTTCGATCAGTGGAATAAGACCGAGCTTGACTCTTTCCTCATTGAGATCACTGCCAATATCCTGAAATTCAAGGACGCAGACGGCACTCACCTGCTGCCCAAAATCAGAGACAGCGCTGGGCAGAAAGGCACAGGGAAATGGACGGCCATCTCCGCTTTGGAATATGGCACACCTGTTACATTGATAGGTAAGATACAATCTGGCATCATTTCCCAGGTATGGGTGTGTTTCTCTGTTATCGTAGATATATAGGGAGAAAGTCACGGCCTTAGAAGAGCATGTTGAATGAAGCGTCTCCATAAGCAGCTTTGCTGTTCACCTCTTCAGCTGATGTGACATAAGTCGGATTTTCTGTTCTGGCTTTTGGTGCAGGGCTCAACAATAAGGATGGCCCACTGTCCCGGGCCTATTGTGAAAGTTTTGGGCCAGTGATTAATTGCCATTTAAAAATGTACCATTACTTAATCATGCACATTTATTTTTTGCCTTAAACTTAAATATTTGGTTATGTGATGTATTCTACATTGTTGTTGCAAATTCCCATCAGAATAATGTTATCTAGCAGGCTAATGTAGATGAGGCATTGTTGAATAAGCAAGAACAATTTGTGATAATCAAGTCACATTTATTTATTACTTATTTATTTGCACTTTTCACAGTGCACATTGTTTCAAAACAGCTTTATATAAAGGTGAGCAAGTTAAGATCACCATTTATGTTGAAAATGACAAATCGGCACTGTTTTGTATTGTGTTATCATTTTCCAAAGTGTATTTCTAAATTTGCAAATAAAAAAAAAAGATTATAATAATAATATAAACAAAAAATGGCAAAGGAAATTTAAAATTTAATGAAAAATAAAAAAGATTTCTATAAATGAGATTTAAATGAGAAATATTTGGCCTGGTCCAGCAGGAAAAAAAATCTTATTGAGATCTGTGATCGACTGAGGTTTTGAACTTTGTGACTACAGATGTTACTATAGGATCACTCAAATCACAAAAACCAGTTACACAATAATTGATGCATATGTTTTTATAAAGCCGTTTTGAAACTATATGTATTATGGAAAGTGCTATGTAAATACATTTGACCTGACTTGATGTGTAGTTGTTAGATCAGGACATGGGCTTGTATATTTAGTGTCAGTTAAATGGACAAAAGGCTGTTTTGTGCTGCACTGAAGCGTGAGAGAGCAGCTATGATTTGTATGGTTGTAGAGGAGGGTTTTCTTCTCTCAATAGGCTGAATTCCAGTGCTGAGTTCACCATGACTGGCTGGTTTCCACTTGATTTTTTTTTTCCTTCCTCCACTCGCCTCCTCCCACACTTGTAGGCCTTGGGTTGGGTAATAATATAATACAAAGTCATGCTGAGTTCAGGGTTTTGCTTCCAGCCGCTCATGTTTGTAGATGTAGTAAGATCTGCTCTCACAATAGTCTGGCTGATTACTCGGTACATTGAAGAGAGCTACTTTACCAGTGTCAACAGAGCCAGGGTCTGGTACCAGATATGAAGTGAATTATACATTGTGACTGAAGGCACGGTGAATAGAGGCCTATAATATTAGAACTGCTCTATAGAAGTCATAGACGAATCTGACAAAGAAATGTCATATTTCACCTCAAAATCAAAAAGTAAAAATAAAAAGAGTTTGCATAATAAAAAATTTATACATTTTAAGGACCAATAGAATTTTTAACATTAACATTACTGTGAAACATTAATGGGGAAAAAAATCTTCCTGGATTTTTAAAAAATGACTATCAGTCTAAAAAAAACATGTGCACTACATTATTGGGAATTTGGGGGAAAATGTGCTTAATTTCATGAAAATAATGTCACAATACACAACAATTTCTAAAACGTAATTGTTTTTAACTAAATATTTTTCTTTTGATTAAAAACTGCAATTTGGTAACTCAGACTTGTTTTTTTTATTTTAGATGTAATTGTATTTTAATAATAATAAAATAAAACATGTCTAAGTCACCAGATTGCATTAATAATAATTTATTTATTTATAAAAATGAGAATGTATTTTTTTATTTATTTTGATACATATTATTGATTGACAGTAATAAAGAGAGCGCAGAGATTCATTTAGCAGACATCCAAAGTGATTTTCGCTTATTGTACAATCTTTCTAGTTTGTTAATATGATCAGGTTGTTGTGTGTGTGGGGACTGTCTGTCATGCTTCGACTATCTAATGTTTTAATGTTTCCTCATGTGGTCTCTCTGACATGGTCTGACAGTGATTATAATCTTATTATGCGACCAGAGATGCAGACTGTAACTGGAGATGACTGTGTGTGTTGTGTGTGGTGTCTTTCACTCACAGGGGAAGCTGTCTTCGCCAGATGTCTCTCCTCTCTAAAGGATGAGAGGGTTCAGGCCAGTAAGAGCCTCACCGGCCCCCAGGGTGTCAAGTTCACCGGAAACAAGGCACAGTTTCTTGAAGATATTAGAAAGGTGGGATGGGACTTAAAATATGGATCAGTTATATCCATGCATAGGTTTTCTGTATTCATGTTCATGTTTGAAGGTGCATCAGATAATGTTAAGCATTTAATGGAGTTTATTAATAATGGGTTGTTTTTAACTTGATGAATATTTATTGTTATTTCTTTTTCAGGCTTTGTACGCCTCAAAGATCATTTCATATGCTCAAGGCTTCATGCTGCTCCGACAGGCTGCAGTAGAGTTCGGCTGGTCTCTTAACTATGGTGCTATTGCCCTGATGTGGAGAGGAGGCTGCATTATTCGCAGGTAAGCAAGCTTTGCTCACAGTGATTTACAAAAATATTACATACAATTATATGCTATATTCAGATTGCTTATCGGTTAAATGCTCAAGAATGAAATCATATGAAACTTCATCTTTTCTCCACCCAGTGAATGTTGCAATTCTGTAAACACTAGGAAGTGGAGATAATGTTTCATGTAAAGATCCCACACGCACAGAAATGAGGAAACTGTTTGATTTTACAATCTCATAACTGTAGATTGGCTATGAATAAAGGTCATGAATCTTTCATTCGCAGTGTTTTCTTGGGAAAGATCAAGGAAGCGTTTGACCGGAACTCTGAGCTGCAGAGTTTGCTGCTGGATAACTTCTTCAGCAAAGCTGTACAGGATTGTCAGGTACAGGAAGTGAGCCAAGAGTGGCCACAAATTGCTCTGTTTCCTGTAATAGTGACACTAAATACACCAGAGAGAAATCAGCGGCACTAACGGCAGCCTAATGTTTATATTAGTATGCGAGGTTTTAGTATAAAGTTAGTATCATGCCTCTTAAGTATGTTAACTTAGAGTGCCTTGGGGAAGTCGTAGCCTAATGGTTAAAGGCGTCTGAACATCTCGTACCCCGAGGTTTGCCATGAGTTTCGGTATCGTACCGCAGTGGATTGTAGTGGATTGGATTGAATGTACATGCTCCTCTCCAACGTTCATACCACGACTGGTGGCCACTTGATCAACGGCAACCGAACCCCCACTGCCTCCCTCCCAGGCTCAGCAAAAATGGGCGCCCACTGCTCCGGGTGTGTTTTCACGGTGTGTGTTTTTGTTCACTGGCGGTCACCATCCGTTGGCCACATGTGCCTGACCGGTCAAATATATACACAATTACACATCCAAATGATATCCACTTCATCTCCACCGACTATGTGAAGAATTTAAATATTTTACAAGTCATACCATAGTACCGAATAGGATTATTTTATTCAGTACTAGCTGCGTTACATAGCCAACCGGATACCGGTACAAGACTATTTTGTGTTTTTCTCCAGGATTTCTGAAGGAAGTTGGATCATCCATAAACTTATAACTTTACCTGTTCACCACGTAGCCTTTTATGATAGCATATCCTGTCATTCATGACATTTCTATTTATTTGTTATGAATGAATTTCGAATTTTAGTATTCTATGCAGTCACATGAAGATGTAACAATGTATCATGTAGTTTAGCCTGGAAATTTTTCATAAATGCTGTGCATTGGTAGATAATGTTGGTTCTGTATAGCTACTTATTTTAGCTCCAATGATTCCCACATGATTTGGCAATAATAGTTCCTTCGAATGGTCACCTAAATAAATTTTTCATCTGATTTTTAGTCATTTTATGCAGTTTTTAAAGCTTCCTTCCGTAACTGTTATGGGGCGCTGCTAGCGTTATAAACGAACTGGCTGCGTCTTGCGGAAGAACATTGTAGCCGGAGCTACTTCTCTATGTTTGTCTATGGCGAATCACGCAGGTACTGGGTTACTCCGCAGCGGTACCTACCTGAACCAGTCTAAATAGTCCGAATATATACACTTATTATTGGTGTACCGTAGTGATTCAGGACAAGGCAAAAACACGGTTTGGAAAATGGGATTCATGGTGTATTCGATTATTTTGTAAATTTTGAACACAAAAAAATTACAGACTGCAGCTTTAAAAATATTCTCTGAAAATCCACTAAGTTTGGAAATGCATGTCATTTTGAAATGGAAATTATGTAGCAACAGCGGTTTACTTTAAAAACTGATCTAAAGGTTTGTTGGTAATAATGGGGAAAATATATGTAGAATGGGTTTTATTTAGCAGTACGTTGGTTGTGTTTTGCAGGACTCATGGCGTGGGGTAGTAAGTACAGGTGTGCAGCAGGGGATCCCCATGCCGTGCTTCACCACCGCCCTGTCCTTCTATGATGGCTACAGGCACGAGATGCTCCCAGCAAACCTGCTGCAGGTAAAACTCCCTACAACTCACAAACCCTCTCTCTCTCTCTAACTAACCATGTGGGATATCACAGGGATGACTTCTGGACACTTATGGTTCTAGGCATTTGAATCTCTTAGTATTCATATGGTAGAGATTTTATTTTATTTTATTATTATTAACAGCAATACATTAGAATAAAGAATTGAATTACTTTTTGTCTTTTTGTTAGATACAATTACTACTCTTTTCTTTGCAGCTCTTATGAGTCTCTCCTTTTTATTTTAATACTCAAGTAGTTGTTCTCTCTTTGTATTTATCACTGGCTGACCTAATATCACCTCTAACATCGTCACTCTTCAGGCACAGAGGGACTATTTTGGTGCCCACACATATGAGCTGCTATCAAACCCTGGAAAGTTCAAACACACTAACTGGACAGGCCACGGAGGAAAAGTGTCGTCATCATCCTATAATGCCTAAAATCAAGAGTGTTATTAGGTTAAACAGCAAAGAACATCATCTCCTCTCGATGAAGGACCAGAGCAGCTGAGCACATTCCTCCCGAAGAGCTGAACTTCAGGCCACAGTAGAGCTCTTACTGAAGAGTGTTCAAATGCATATTTCTATTTATACTAAATCATAGTGTATACACTATTTGTAAGCTCTGTTCTTTAGTTTTAAGGTCCACTGTTGCAAACACCGCATTTCTGAGTAAGAGTGTTGTTTCTGAGATTCTTCTTGGTGTAGATTGGTCATGCTTTGCCCCCAGAGTTCACAGTGTTAACCCTGGATTATGGGTAACTATTGCACTGCTTTAGGCTAAATAAAGATTTCAATCCCTTTTTAATTAGCTTTTGTCTTCTTCACTCACATGCTGTCTACGGCAAACAGGATTTACTCCTGCTTATTTTTAACAGTAAATGCTAGATGTATAACTTGTTTATTTGTATGTACTTCTACTTTGTCACCAGGAGAGGGCAGAAATGACTTTTTGGAGCAATGAGCTTGTTTACACTAGTAATGGGTTCAGCTGAGTGATTCTTCTTTCAGGATGAAACGATAACAATCCACATGTAATATAAAAGACCTACAGTGTCTTTGCCTGCTAACAGTTGAAATGAAATTTTTATGAGTAATAGGTAAATATCTTGAAACTATCCAGAGGAGCGTTACATTTTAGATTTTTTAACATTAAAAGACACTTGAGTAATATGCTCAAATAAACATCCCAGTAAAGTAACCACAGTTATTATAGTTTTACATTTTAATTTAGTTTTTATTTCTATTTTATTGAGAATATTTAGATTTTATTTTAGTTTTAGGGCTGACAAAGTTGCATTTAAAAACTTTTACCAGTTTCTCAGCACCGTCTGGTGTTATTGCTGTTCATGTTTACTGCAGGTTTCGAGTTTGATAAGATTTGTCATGTATCTACAACAAACATTTGTGTCCATTTTTACTTTATTTTAGTTAGTTTTGGAGTCATGAAAATTAATTATAGTTTAGTTTCAGTAGGTCCCAGTTACGTTAAATTGTATATATACAGTGGGTACGGAAAGTATTCAGACCCCCTTAAATTTTTCACTCTATATATATATGCACCATTTGCACAAAATCCTTTGTTATTTTTTTTTCTCATTAATGTACACACAGTACCCCATATTGACAGAAAAACACAGATTTGTTTACATTTTTGCAGATTTATTAATAAAGAAAAACTTAAATATCACATGGTCTTAAGTATTCAGACCCTTTCTTTGCTCAGTATTTAGTAGAAGCACTTTTTTGATCTAATACAGCCATGAGTCTATTTGGGAAAGATGCAACAAGTTTTTCAAACCTGGATTTGGTGATCCTCTGCCATTCCTCATTGCAGATCCTCTCCAGTTATGTCAGGTTAGATGGTAAACGTTGGTTGACAGCCATTTTTAAGTCTCTCCAGAAATGCACAATTGATTTTAAGTCAGGGCTCTGGCTGGGCCAATCAAGAACAGTCACAGAGTTGTTGTGAAAACACTCCTTCGTTATTTTAGCTGTCTGCTTAAGGTCATTGTCTTGTTGGAAGGTAAACATTCGGCCCAGTCTGAGATCCTGAGCACTCTGGAGAAGGTTTTCATCCAGGATATCCTTACTTGGCCCTTCCTTTCCCTCGATTGCAACCGTCGGCCTGTCCCCTGTCAGTGAAAAACCCACCCCACGCATGATTGCGCCACCACCATGCTACAATCACTGTTGGGATGTATTGGACAGGTGGAGCAGTGCCTGGGTATTTCTCCACACTCCCGTTAGAATTAAGTCTCATCATAACGAGACTTATTTCTCACCGTCTTGGAGTCCTTCAGGTGTTTTTTAGCAAACTCCATGCGGTTTTTCATGTGTCTTGCACTGAGGAGAGGGTTCCGTCGGGCCACTCTGCCATAAAGCCCCGACTGGTAGGGGGGTTCAGTGATGGTTGACTTTCTATAACTTTCTCCCATCTCCCGCCTGCATCTCTGGAGCTCAGCCACAGTGATCTTTGGTTCTTCTTTACCTCTCTCACCAAGGCTCTTCTCCCCCGATAGCTCAGTTTCTTTTGCCAGACGACATATCTGATGAAGGGGGTTTTCTGGTCATCCCCAACGTTCTGCCAGTTAGGTATTAGGCCACTGTGCTATAGGACTAATTTCCAGCGAATCTTTGTTGTACCTTATGGCCAGCTTCTTGCCTTGCCACAATTCTGTCTCTGAGGTCTTCAGGCATTTCCTTTGACCTCATGATTCTCATTTGCTCTGACATGCACTGTGAGCTGTAAGGTCTTATATAGACAGGTGTGTGGCTTTCCTAATCGTCCAATCAGTATAATCAAACACAGCTGGCCTCAAATGAAGGTTTAGAACCATCTCAAAGATGATCAGAAGAAACGGACAGCACCCGAGTTAAATATATGAGTGTCACAGCAAAGGTTCTGAATACTTTAGGACCATGTGATATTTTAGTTTTTCTTTTTTAATAAATCTGCAGAAATGTCAACAATTCTGTTTTTTTCTTTCAATATGGGGTGCTGTGTGTACTTTAATGAGGAAAAAAAAAATAACTTAAATTATTTTAGCAAATGGCAGCAATATAACAAAGAGTGAAAAATTTAAGGGTCTGAATACTTTCCGTACCCACTGTATATATAAAAAAAAATTAATTTCATTTTCCTTAACACAAATATAGAAAATAAATTTTTACTATGATGCTTTCTGATATGTAAGGCACATTTAGTGTTGAACCAAACATAAAGCAAGGGGAAAATGGCTGTAAAAATAGGATTTCCTCCTGGTTAAGAGACACTGCACCAATATCCTTAATTCACCTCCAACCTGTTTAAAGATCAAAGCGCTGAAGAGAGCAGCAGGTGCCTCTCATATATGTGTGACCAAAGACATCACTTCCTTGTGAAGTTTTTCAAAAGGTCCTGCCACAGAGCGAGAGCTTGTAATAAAGCTCTACCCTACAGAGTAGCCTTAAAATGCTACAAGAACTCCAGAGATGAGTGTTAATCTGTACCGTATTGTTCTACTAAATACATTTTAGGTAGAATATGTTGTTTATGCTATTTACTATGAAGCAACTGTTTGAAATGGTGAGTTTAAGTACACCCATGGCCTGATTACTCAGGAAAAGAACATCTCAGTGATTAAAAGCCACTTCAAATAGAGGACACACTAGAACTAGGCAGTTTAGAATAGTATTGTAAAGGAGTCGTAGGCGAACTGTGCCGAGTCATCATGGTGAACAAGGCAATTCAGCGCATGGAGAGCAGGACAGGAAGTGGACACCCTATTTTGAGCTGTCTGCTGATTAATTATGCATCGGCTGGGGAGGAGTCTGGCTACAGATGAAGTCTGACACAAACACGAGATGCTGCAGTTTGAACCGACAAATACCAAAGAACAACACTTCCTTTAAAAGCCAAAGTATGTATATGATAAAGCATGTTTCGTCTTAATGCATGATTACGGTTGTGTTAAGGTGACCTAGGTGGGTGCCTTTTAGAGCATGTGGGGGATTGTTTTTTGCGGAAATAATATCAATTCCATACAGGAATTATGAAATTAATTACTGTACATTTGTTAAGGATGTTTTTAAGTTTACAAGTACCCTTATGAAAATTGTTCATGAATGGATGTCCTCACAATAAGATAAAATAGTTCCAAAAATGTGAACAATAACCCTAGATATTACTAAATAAGGTCATTTTCTAATGGCTTTCTTCCCCTGTACTGTGTCGGTATCTTTTGTGAAGGTACCTCTCTAAAACATGATGATGGGAGTTAGATGGGACAATCGAGCAGCGGTTGAGAGAAGCATGTTCATTATGCGGGTGATGCTGAGCCTGTTTCCTCTGGTTCTTGTGGTCTGGAATGGTGAGGCGTCACCTGTACAAGACAAACAATCACACACCAATGAGGTGAATCTCTTATTTAAAGTGTTTTAATGGGGGAAAACGTGCATGGGCTCATATTTGTTAGTATTTCCTAAGATCTTTGTCAGTGGCTAAGAATAACTGGACTGCAGTGTTGTAATACTGTTAATGCTGTAAAGATCTATAGCAGTGATCTAATACTCAAGCCCAAAGATATGTCTCGTCTTCTAGATACTGACCACAGACCAGAAGGACTTGAAGAAGATGATGACGGATAAGGCTGAGCTGAACCTCACTAGTAAAGAACTAGCTGACCCTGATTTTCTGGGAGAGAAGTCGGTTTTTGAACCAACCCCTCGAGATAAATCTCCTTGCAGGCTCTTCTTCTGGAAGACCTTCTCCTCGTGTTAAAACTAGAAAACAGAACAGAGAGATGAGTCTGTTGAAATCTACAGTCCTGCCTTTGCAGTTTAACGCATTGTATTAAAATCAATGTGTATGTCTTGGCTTCTGCTGTTCTTTTATTGTATTTTATGTCAAAGGACTTTGAAACTACTTATTGTTCGAGGTAACAAAAAATAAATAAATACAAATAAATCTCCAAAAAATACAATGGCTGTGTGCATGTAGCCTACACTTTATACTGTTTGCCATCCAAGCCTAAAATACTGTAATAAAGGTTCTACGGATCCCTTCATGTCAGTCCTATAACTTTACCTTGAAAATGATAAATAACACCGCTATGCTACGTTATTATAGCTTTGCTTAAGAAAACCACACAACCGTCATTGTGAAGTGTACGTTAGTCGTTATTAAGTGAAGGCACCACCTAACGGCAAGACAAGGAAACTTCTTCTTCGTAGATGTGGCTTGCAGATACAGAAGTCATCTGGCACGGAAGGTATGTAATATTTTGATACATGTATGCCAAAGCAATAGGTAACTTGAGACAGGATATATGGTTTTAAAGGAATTTTCTGGGTTAAGTCAAAGACGACAGCGTTACTTTGTACCATATTTGATTAAGCAAAGATAACTTAGCCCCATTAGATACTTTTTTTTAAAGAAGGGCACTTACAATAGAAGTAAACAGGACCCAGTAGAAAGTTTAGTTTTGCTGACAAATATGTTGACATCAGATTAGAGAAAAAGAATCGCTGTTAACCAACTTCGTTGTCATGGCGACGCAGTTAATGCAAGTAGTCCAGGTAACTTGTGCATGTCCGCACAGACGATCTGACTTCTTTTACTTGGAACGGAGGGTTTGGCATACCGTTCATTTTAATCCGAAGGAAAACAAAATGTTCTCCTTGCGTCTCTCTGGATTTCTAATTGTCCGAAAGCCTTCTGAGTTTGATACGTCTTCACCTGTCATCAGGTGAGTCTACTGGGCACAGTCATATCATAGTACTTACCTGTGACTAAATCTTCATTCGCTCAGGACAGTGGTCCCACCGAAAATGGCTTTCATTCAATTCAACTTTATAACTCAAAGACTACGTTAACGTAAAGATTTAAGAGCTTAAAAAAGATGTCTACATTGCAGGTTAAGTCCAATAAACAAGGACTTTAAATGTTATTATTAAATCGTTAAAGTTTAGTAAGAAAATTCATTGTTTAAAGGGGTCATATGATGGGATTTCAAGTTTTCCTTTCTCTTTGGAGTGTTACAAGCTGATTGTGCATAGATAAGATCCCTGAAGTTGCAACGACTAAAGTCTCAAAACCAAAGCGATATTCTTTATAAAAGTTAAAACTCATCCACGCCCTCCTAAAACACCTCGTTCTAACACACCCCCACATATCTACTCATATGTGGAAATATTTGCATAATGCCGCCAAAATGTGCACGCAGAGAAAGAAGGAGTGGTTTCAGTAACCCAGTTAGTGTTGAAGCAGCCATGTCAGAAAGACGCCGTGTGTTTCTAGGCGAAAGCAAAAGCACTTTATTTGGCCTTCCGAAAGTAGATGCATTTAGGAAACTTTAAGATTACTTAAACAACAGAACAGCAATGCATTTTATGGGCGACTGTTTCGTGAACCTAGGAGAGGAGGTAATTCTGACTTTGCTATGACAATCTGGCGCTTCTGAATCAGCTACTGTTTTGTTATTAGTTTAAGTATTTGCTATTGACTGTTCAAATGCGGAGTTTTGCGCATCGTGTGTGTGCGCGCGCAGAGAGAGAGAGAGAGAGAGATGGGAGAGAACGAGAGGAGCGAGAGAGACTGAGAGAGAGCGCGAGATGAATTTAACATTTACAGTCAATGAATGGTGAGCAGTCTAGAGGATTCGGCAGCCCCGCGCTGACCCTACACAAGCTTCTCAGATCAGATGCCCTGATGTATCAGATGATATGTGTTTGCGTCTCATCAACACGCTTAAAGCAGAACCTGGACCCTGCTAGAGGAATACTGCCAGACTAGGCTCTGCAGTCACCTGAAGAAAACAGAAATTATGATGTCTTTCAGAAAAGACCAGATTCCCGGGAACAAACACACATTTTACATTAGGCACTAGCCGATAACACACCACATAAATATAAATACCTGGGTTTGAAAATCACATCCATGGGAAACTTTAATCATGCTGTGAATGAAATGAGAGATAAAGCACGCGGGCCTTCTGAACGCCATAAAACGGGCAATGTTCCGATAGAAATCCCTAGTAGAATTTGGATGAAAAATATTAGAATCAGCTAATTTGAGCCCCATGCCCTCTATGGAAGTGAGGTGGGGGTACCACTGACAAATCAAATCAAGATTTAACGCAAATGGGAAAACATCCCATTGAGATCACTGCAAAAATATTTACACGTTGCACCGGCACACCATAAAATGAATGCAGGGCCTGAAATTAGGCAAAATCCTCTAATCAAAAAGATACAAAACAAGGGAAATTAAATTCTGGAAACTCTGACAAGATCAGTGATCCCAATCATATTTCCTTATAAAGCCCTGGCAATACCAAGATATAGAAAGAAAGCAAGCCCCTCCCTCAGTGATTACCAGCAGATTCAGTCCTGATATGCTTATAAACATCTACTGCTGTCTGAATAACAACAATCAGTAATCAGTCAGATTACTGCACAGATCAAACAGAACTACATCACTCACTGGCAAAACCAAACACAACAGCAGAGTAAAGTGCAATGCTATCTGGCCCTAAAGAGAGTGTACAGTATGGCAGAGTATCTGTACATGGTGTCAGATAAGAAACTGAGAAGCACTTTGACCAGATACAGACTCAGCGGACACAAACTGATGATAGAGACGGGCAGACACAGAAAAACATGGCTGCCACCGAAGCAGAGACTGTGTTCACACTGTGATCTGAATCAGATGGAAACAGAACTGCAATTCCTAACAGAATGCCCCAAATACACAAATATACGGACAGTGTTCTATGATAAAACACAGCACATCCATTAGACATTTAAAACTCTTTCAAACCAGGAGAAACTGCCGTATCTGTTAGGAGAACAGAAGAACTGCTGTGTGTTTGCTGCTCAATATGCGTCTACCCGTCACCATAGAAAACACTCAATCTGCCCTGGCTCTGATGTGTCAGCAATCTACATTATTACTTGGATGTATATTTTGCTTCTGTAAATATGTCTAATCCCTTCTTTTATTTATTTTTCTAGTTTATATACTTACATACATTAATTCATTTTGCACTACATGCTTAATACTATCTATATATTATTACTATTATTATTTTTCTTTCTGTTAATACACGTGTACTATTTGTAAGCAGTCCAGCTGCAACTGCTTTGGCAATACAAATGTATAATTTTTGTCATGCCAATAAAGCACACTTAAATTGAAATTGAATTGAGCGCAAGAGAGAGAAAGAGAGAGAGGGGGTCACATCACAAACACACACCAGCTTCATCACTGTGTCTGTCACGCGACTGTTCCCCTTTCGGGCTCTGTCTTTACATTTATTTTGAAAGATGAAGCTATGATTATGGTAAGGGGCGTTACATTTCCAGCGAGTGCTTGCGGTGTTCGGCCAATCACAATGAACTGGGTCAGCTTTTCCAATCAGAGCAGACTGCGCTTGTCGAAAAGAGGGACTTTGTAGAAAACGAAGCGTTTGAGAGAGGCGGGGCACAGAGGACTTACAATAATGTACAGTATTTGAAAAATAATGTTTTTTGAACATTAAAGCATGTCAACATATTCTGTTACACCAAATAATGATCTTTAAAAAAAAGCATCATATGACCCCTTTAAATCATTGCTTATTACTTCAAGGAAAAACTATCTGCAGTTCTGCTTGTTTAACTGATATTCCACAAATAAGACAAACAGCAAAACTACTAAATAGTATGTTTGCGTTATATTAAAATCTAGTACTTTGCAATGTACTAAACAAGTAGGTTAAACTTCAAATGAAATTAATGAAACATTTCAGGTAAAATAAAAAGAGATACGGTTACAATTCCTCTGTGTATGTTTATTAAGTATTTTGAAAAATGGAAATCCTGCCAGTGATTCAAGTCATTGATAACACAAACCCCATTCACAAAATCCTATCGGTTCACCCACAACAGAACACTATGAAAAATAGGCCTTTTCAGCTTACACTACACTATATTTACAGTGGGACAGATCATGTAAAAGCAATCAAACAAAAGAAGGACTTAAAAGCAAGATCAATGACTGCATTGACTTCTTGCGTAAAACAGAGCTGGAAATACACAAGCATGAACATGAAGTCATTTGCAATGGGACTGATCCATAAACACACTGGTTTAACTTTGCTTTTAGATTGCAAAGGTCTGTCTTTAGTCACGCACGCACGCCAATTGGGAATCGTCCATTGAAATTTCAATAAGGGAAATCCAGTTACAGTGAAGTGATGTAGTCCCTTTTCAGGTTAAAGGCATACAGCAGCAGTCTCCACAGATGAACTGTGAACTTCAGTCTTCAGCTCTCCCATTAGGGACTTCACTCAGGGTTCTGAGGTAAACCTGGGCCAGCCGAATCCAGCGTCCCTATACATGCAAATTAAATAAGTGTTTGCAATTCAATTAATGTCTTGAAGCAAATAAGCCACTATTTATTCAAACCCCCTCTTCAACTTCATGATTTATTTGTGGTTACCCTAGATTCACCGAAAAACCTAATACCACGCAATCCAAGTGGGACAGAACAACCGCAACCTCTTCTTGCAGCATTCTTCGCTTCATCACTACATCCCCATGTTAGCCACTCAGAGCTCACGCTCGCCCTCATTCACCGCCCACTCCCAGAGCCCCGCCCACAGACAGCATCACATCAAGTTCACACATACGGTTCAGTTACAGTGAGATAGAACGCACACCCTAGCACAACGCCCCGGAGGAAATTCACAGTGCTAACAGGTACGAGAGACCGGAAGTCAACGTGAAGGTCACCGCCTGTGCTAACCCCCTAACCAAGTCAACGTTGTGATGCTTTTTTTTTAAATGCAGCTCTTTAAATAGGATTGCAATATAAGAAAGGGAGGAAGGTAGACAGAACAAGAGGGACGGAAGAATGTAAATGAACGTCCTTCTACAGAAGAAACACTCGCTGCCTTCGTTC
The DNA here is from genome assembly GCA_018155175.1 of Sinocyclocheilus anophthalmus. NCBI lineage: Eukaryota > Metazoa > Chordata > Actinopteri > Cypriniformes > Cyprinidae > Sinocyclocheilus > Sinocyclocheilus anophthalmus. The sequence goes on from JADLZN010001319.1 coordinate 146,763, forward strand.
ACACTCGTTCACACAGATTCTTCTCAGTCTCGCAGTCAAGTCGCTTTTCGGCATCGCACACTTGCGTTCAAGTTCTCTCTCTCAGCGCGTTCGCTCATTCAGGCTCTCACTCGTGGCGCACCAACAATCCATCACCATATCACTCTCAGCTCTCAAAAAAGCGGACAGATTTCATCCATAAAAGCGGACAGATTTCATCCATAAAAAGGGGAAAAAAAGACAACACCCACCGTCTAACACAGTATATGTAGAATGAAGCTGTGCTCTCTGATGGCAAAGCATTTACACATGGGAAGAAGGGAACTGATACTGAGATCGCTCGAACATTGCGGCCAACGAGGGGCTTCTTCCCGGGAAATTGGAAAAGCTTGCTGACCTGCTCAGCCGAGCCGATTTCTGACGGCACTTGCCCCCCTCCCCGCGACGGTGTCGTGGCGGGAGGAGACACCCCTCTCAAGCGGCGCCTTCCCTGGAGTCTTTAATGTACTGTATGTCCGTTGATGATGGCACCGAAAAGTGGTAGATAGTCATCAGATTGGGCAATCCTGGATCTTTACGACGCGGATAAATGAAAGCTTATCGAGAAGACAACAAAACAAGATGTAGTTTTTACTTTCATTCCTACAAATTCACCACTGCTAAATCATTTAAAGAGCAGCTCATTATTGCTACCAAGAACATTCAGTTTTACAAAATCAAAGGCAAGATTTAGTAGGTACCCCTGCCGGCCCCCACCCGACTCTCGCAACTCGACGCCGCGCTTCCCTACCTCTAGATATTAGGGCTACACGCGAGACACCTCCTTGCATGCACTCTCACGAGTTCCCACGTGGACTTTGTCTCCATGCTCGATTCCCACCGGCGTTGCCTCCGCACTTGCTCGGAGCCCGGACTGGTTCCTGCGCCCCACCGACCCGCCGAGCCCTACGCTGAGTAGGTGTGACTTGCTGCCCATTGTTGTCCCTAGCGGTTGCTCGTCTGTTGTCGTACCCACCACACGCCCTTTTGAAGGCCCAAGCTGTCGTGAGTAGCGGTAGGCGGCGTCAGCCTCAGTCGTGTCTCCGTTCTGTCGAATGGCCGCTATTCCCATCATGCCCCAGTCCTCTGACCGTGCTGTCGATGAGCAGCTCCATCATGGCTATCACGCTCCTATGGGCCCCAATATGCCTCACCGGTGTGTTGGGGCCGGCCGGGAGGACTGCACAAAAGCCCTGCCACCCACCGCAACCCCCGAACGCCACGAGCCCTATGTGACCCTGACGATATGGTGGCTTAGGGGCTCTCGCGTGGCTGTGCACCCTGTGCGTTTATGATCGCGTCCTCCCACCGCCCAGAGGACTGGGCACACCTGAGGCCAACAACCATGGTTGCTTGTTGAGAAAACGAGAATGAGAGCCGTGAACTACAGAGACTGGGTGCTATACGAGACCCGCACAGGACCGCCGACTGATCATCAGCAAAAACACGCACGCATCCAAAGGACACAGGTCGGGAAAATCGGGATTTGGGGATGAATTGAACACGTTCTGTGACTTCGCCGACTGATAGAACAACCGTCTCGTCACGACGGTGTCATGTCCTCGGGACAGCGGCCACAAATAGTTTCATGTTCTCCTTAGGGCTTCTCCGGGCAGCCTTTCCACTTGAAATACTGGACTAATTTCCTCGAAACGCGGTTATCAAGGGCAATGTTTCACAAAAGCAAGGGCAGTCAACACACAACGTTGTGAGACCCTGACACTGTGTCCTGTGTTCCAATTTAAACCGCTTTTAAACATATAGTGGCCCCATAGTCGAGCTGTATATCACAAGTGAACTATGTGTGTGGTGACACGGGCATAGTGTTGTGAAATCCCTTTGATTTTGGCAGTTTGCAGTTCGCACCATCTTCCATCACATCGATATGGCCGCTGGGGAAAATGCTTTACTTGTGTTTCCTGTCCTGTAATTATCTACGCCCCATCGGCCCAAATCCTTTTGAGACTAATCCCCGTTTTTTGCATCTCTTTCACTGAGGGCACAGGGCATGCCATGACACTTTAGACGTTACGTTCACCGCCCAAAAATGACAATATATCATTATTTACTTATTATACAATTTAACATATCTATTTCCAAATCTGGATGAGGCTTTTCTTTCAACTCCAAAGAGTGTTTAGAAGCAGCATTCTGAGCTGCTTATTTTCATAGAGATCAAAGTGAATTATTGCAAACAACAGCTGTGGCAGAATTTGTAGAAAACAAATGTATTTTTTTCCACCTCAATCATTTTTCTTCTGGAGGGCGATCTTTGACCACTGAAGACACTCGGCAATGCAGATTTCCCCCCACCCCACGGAAAACATTTAGGCCACAAGGGCTGTCACAAAACTCGGTCCTGGAGGCCAGGCTCCAGCAGAGTTAGCGTCGCAACTAGCCTCAACAACGGGTCCGGAACGATTTGCTAGTAAGACCTTTGATTAGTTGGTTCAGGTGTGTTTAACTAGGGTTGGAGCTACGGCCCGAGACACCGCAGCCAGCAGGAGGCACGCGTTGGACAGCCCAGTGATTTAGATTTTTAACGCATGTCCACGAATGTTTGTTGTATTTGGCAAGTGCCACAACAGTCCTAGGTCCCCCCCCCTATGGTTGTTTTCAGTAAATACACATTACAAGTTCAGTATTTTTCCCGCCCAGCCCACACAGCTAATGTACGTTTCAACCCGACTTAAGTATTGCAAGCACCGTCTTAACTTGCGAGCATGCTATGACTGCTTTTTTCTTGGAGGTTTATTTTGGAGATGACAGCTAAGAAGCACCTTGGCCGCCCCCCTCCTTCTATTGAATAAAAGAGAGCAACATAAACATGGTTCACATACCAATGTCAACCCTTTGCGTGCGAAAATGAAACCCCTCATGAGAAGCGACGCTGCGGGTAATAAACGTTGAGGGTACACTCATATACGAGGGGAAGAGTAGTACTTTCGTTGTGTTATATAGATTTCGGGGGGTAAACCTATTGATATGGACTTACATGTCCGAACTGCAGACGAGTGATCACTTCTCCAAAAGTGTTGAAGTAATCTTTAAGGTCTTGCTCTGATGTTTTCCACGGCAACCCAAGCACAATCAAATCTGATGTCTTCTGCACACCTCTCTTGATCTTCACAGCCGATGCAGCATCCATTTCATCCATCTTCCTCTTGTTATCTGAAAATGTATGATATTTTATTATTCAAGTTATATGGTTAATTTTAAAACAATCAACTAGTTTTACATGCTCAATATGCATTAGTAGTAGATAACTGGGTGCCTGACATAAGACCATATTTTCTGTGCATCAACAAAGCCCAAATTATTTGGTCACTGCAATCAAATAAACCCAATACCAGATCTGATTTTACCTTTTGGATAGTTGACCACGTACACCAGATTGCTCCAGTCTGATTCGGGTGCATGAAGAACCCCCTCCACTAGTCGTACCCCTCTCATGCACTGAGACACGGGGCTACGGTATCTAAGGCCGCAGGCACCGGGAAACTGCGCGGCGACGGTGGAGAGCAGCACGGTGCCGTCCTCCTCGGACGGGATCTCCATCGGCTCCTCGTTCTCATCCTCCGCGACGCGAATATAACACTCAGTCATGTTTACACCAAGAGCGCGAGCTGTGCTAACACCTTCAAGATCAATAATTCAGCTGTAAGACAACAAACGGGGCTGAAACTGAAACTAGGACACCGGAAAGACCTCAGAAGTAAACAACCACAGATCGGTTGGCAACAAGTCTGATGTCTATAGTTTACGTGCGACTGTTGTCAAATAATGTGGGGCGCCATTAGCTAAGCTAAGCTACTTGCTAACCGCGCGCACGTTAGAAATGAATGGCGCGTCGCACCCAGTTCCCGCCAATTTTCACGGTGTGCAAACACCTAGTCATCGATTGTACTGGGGGGTTTGGGGGATTGGATTATCTACCGATGGGTCAAAACAGGACGCAACGAAAAGGTGAATAACCTAAACGGAAAACCCGCGGTGGACTAATGCATCCAGTTTGCGTCCGACCCCCCTACAACTGAGAGGAGAGAAAATGGCACCCAGAAGGCGTCGTCAACTGCAGGTAATGTGATCAGTGACTCGTCTAGTTTGGAGCGTCGCACACAGCCTGGAGGGTGTTGTAAATGAATGGTTCCTGTTTGAACGGACAGCTATTACGTAGGTAGTTGTGCGGCGTTATATATTCAGGCTGTGATGCTGTGATTTTGTCTTGTCTGTTTGTGATCTTGATGGACCGGTGGGGTTATTAATTTTATATGAAGGCCGTTAGAATTATGCTCAATGAACTAAAGGAATCACGTAGTGGTGCAAGCTTCTCGACGTATCCATCTGAGACAGGATTTGTTATCATCTGGTGTGTTAGCACCAAAGGACAACACGCCTGGCATCCAACTGGTTTACACGACAAGGCCGACGTCCCAGTCGGCAACGGCGTGATTTGGAATGAAGTATCTATGTATTATGACAAAACAATATTCAACTAAATACTCAAACTCATAATAACTTGAATTTCCGCTCCATATATGGTTTACTTTTAAAGCTTAAACTTAAAAGTGGGGAAAAAAATGATCCGTGTGATCCATTTGTCTGTGTGTTTACTACGGGAACATAGTTGCCCAGAACATCAGTTGAACGGCCTATCGCAGCACAAGTCTATGTTCCTTTTGGATGTCCGAGGAACAATGTTATGAAATCGGCATCATCTACGGGGGGTACGTTCGAGTGTTGCCAAGAATTAGCAATGATTGTTTGCTAGCTGTTAGCCACTTTCACACTACCCTAGCAAATAGTTTTTTTGGCAGAACAAGAGCACCTGTCAGCACCAAACAGTTTAGGCTAATGTTAAATAAAAAGATTTTGGCCAACTTTTAAAAGGAGCCTCGAAATTTTGTGGATAAAAAAGGGCACATATTTTCATGCTGAATATTACCCAAAGAAGATGGGAAAAAAACCAATTGAACAGTGTCATGCCAGCCAAGCAGCACACATCAAACTGAGAGAGAGGTGGAGAGACAGCAGCGATCCAGACCAATATCAAATGTGCATGTGCATACAGTTGATGGTCCAATGGGTCAGGTAATAAATGCAATCTTAGCGAACGTAGCCAGCATGTTATTGTGTAATATAATGTGTTCAGTGGGAAAGATAAGAAAAAGGTGGAAAACTAAATACCGTATTGTTTCTTCAATATAAACAGTACCCTTGTAGTCCTATTTTTACCGAGCTTGTGTAGGCACGAACTACACAGACAAGACTACATTTTCACTGCTTAAAACATAATTGTTCAGAATGTGGCAGTTTTACTAGTTAATATTAAAAATACATAAAATTGTAACTGTTAATAATTCCCGGTTGTAAAAAAATGATCATAACGATGTGTATACTTTGTTACTTTACACGAATTAATATATTTGGTATGTTATCATGATTTGTAGGAAACACAGAATAACAGTTACTACAAAAGTATTTTACGCCTGAAGATTTGGAGTATAGTCGTGTGGTAATTCTACGACAATGCTGTTTTGTGTCATGGTTATGCCAATGATGTCATCACGGCGGACGTGATTAGCAGACCTGACTTTAGCGAAAATATGATTCTCGGTCTTTAGCAACCTCCCATGCAACGGAATAGATTGCACCACTGAGGACCGCAATTGTTTTTTGAGTTTGTAATTGAGCCAAGAAGCATGACAGCAACAGGGTGTCACACTTCGAATGCTGCCAAACCTTATGGAATCGTATTCGATTCTGCCTATAACATGCGATTTATTATCACAAAGCCACAAGAAAACGTGAATGAGAACGGTATAACGTGCTGTATTTCCTTGCATAGTTCTTGATACGCAATGGTTAAATCATGAGTAGCCATGGCATTTTATTGGAAACAGGTAAAGCCTAAGGTGAGTTATAGAATGTGATGACATGGAAAGAAAGGAAGAGCGATTTTATTGCATAAGGTGCGGTTTCCTCATCCATGCTTTGTTCACACTTGCATACATGTTGTATATTTATGATGAAGTGGGGTCAGGGACACATGGCTCTCACACTCACTTGTAACCTCAGAAAGGCCAAAACCAGTGCTGTGTTAGCATTATAAACATCATTAGTCTTAAGAACTCTGTCCTTAGCACACCAAATGAAAAAAAATGGCGCTGAGCCACAAGGGTTTACTTATTTCAGTGTAAGGAACAGATGTTATGCTTTAAGTATTTTCTATGTACTAAGTACTAAAACATTATTGTTGCGCCGTTGCTTCACCACGTAGGCATTTCTTTTGCCCTATGGGGAAATGTTTTGGTATCAGAAGAGAGACTGGATGGGCAGTCCATCTTGCAACGCAGACAGGTCATTAGTACTTTACAGTATGGTAATCTTTGAATTCTGTGTAAAAGAATAAAATGACTGGAGTTTTATTGTTTAGCGGTGTGAATGGGGCACACACGACTTCTCTGATACATGGAACTTGGATCCATAGAATGAGAATGGAGGGACTCAGGCTTGGCGGTCTGGAATTTACGGATTCAAGGTGAGATATAGGGCGTGAATTTCTGACTAACACAAGAGACGAAAAGAAACAGATCGTGGGTCACATTAAAGATGTTCACCTATAAAATACCAATGTTTATGTTTTTTTTTATTTGGAAAAAACCAGTCCACCATTACTATTTTCCCTTGATCAAGTGGGTTTTTATCGTCATTCTTACTAACTGTACGGATAAGCTGGACAGATTATTCTTTATTATTGGTTTAAGATCGATTTCTGTACTTTCTGACCGACTTTTTGTCTGCTAACAACAATCTATTGGCGTTACTGTAGAAATGTTATTCCTTCAGGCATATTGTTATTCTGTTGCTATTCCGACTGAGTCGTTTTTCATAAAGACAGGTTACGTAATTTTGATTAGTTAGAAATTGTATTACACATCTACTATAATATTTTTGACACAAAAAATTGCCTTTGTGCGCATGATCACGCCAAACAAAAGATAAGTTACGACAACGGAATTAAACACACAAGTGTCTCGGCCCAAGCTGTTGGAACATTCTCAAATATTTTAATAGTATATAAAAATATTCATGTAATAATAATATGTAATATTATATCTAATGAAATTACTTTAAGAAGTCCGTATGTCACACAGTAAGACAGGCAGTGCAAGGTGCGAGTATGACCACCATTTTAAACAGCAAGAAAAAAATAATTAACGAATATATTGCAAAATATGTTCCACGTACTAGTTTTATAAATCTTTTGCTCTTTTCAGTGGGTTTGGTGTCCATGGAGAATCTAAATCATCAGCTTTCTTCATGTGGGTTTGCCCTGCACAGAGATCTGGAAAATAACTATATCTTCAGAGTCATGTACAGTGGATGTTTTGTCCAGTTAGAGGTCAGAAAATGTCCTTGTTTGTCACTGAAACATATTTGGTTCTGCAGTGTGTTGCTAATATAAACATCTGACCCTTTTTTATCACTGTATCTCAGAATAACATTAACATTTTGCAGTGACTTTTCAGCATGGCAATTATGTGATTTTGCTGAACCTGCTGAAGAGAGTAAGTCGTTTTGGAGGCAGGACTCAGAAGTTTATGATGAAGTGTCCAGCAGTGTCAGCGCCTCCTAACAGAGAATACATCCAGTGTGATTCAGACTTCATTCAGGTAAGAACAGGGTGATAATTCCTCTCCTCTTTTGTTTGTTCTTTTTTTTTCTTTCTCAAAGCTTTTTTTGGTGTTCAAGGTTACCAGAGAGATCCCTGTGGATAACTGGAATAATGAGGTAATTTCTAATAAATGTGTCCATATGTGAGGTTATGAACAGATTAATGTATATAATGTGGAATGTTCCTCATATGATTTGTCCAATCAGCTCGACTGGTCTCTGGCCTTGAGAGGGAGTCTGGTGGTGGCTTTGGAGGATTCCAGTCTTATTCAAGTAAATGTTGAAATGCACAAACCAAACATAACCGTTCAGGGGAGGAGAGACACCATCTTAAGTCCTGTGCAGGTAAGAGTGTGCTGTCAGTTTGTGGCTGTGAACGTTTGAAATTAGTTAGCAACAGAACACATATACAACTTTTATATGCAGAAAGGAAAAGGAGGCATTCATTATTTTCAATTTGAGGAGTATTTTTGTCACTTTCTCTTGCAACTGAAAGCGCTTGTTAATTTTTCTGACCCTGTTTGAACTAGAATTATTTACAAAATTGTGCCACCTGGTATGTAATTGAATAGCATATTTTTGGATTTGTGCTTTGTGCTTAAGTTGAGTTAAAAATATCCAAACTGGCTGAAGAATTGTCTGTAAATCTCTCATTGAATCCATTGTGTGCTTTAAACAGTGCAACAGGAGGTTTATTTTCATTAAAATTCTACATATTTTTTAGGTTTTCAAATCTGAAGGACATTTCTTACCTCTCAAACTGGTCAGTGGCCATTATGCCTACAGCATGGAGGCGACCTGCCCAAATGGTTTGTTATTATGGTCATATCTTAGCACTTATCATCTTTATTTTTAAATTTTTTATCTTTTACATATTTGAATAGGCATTCTGCATGTTTCTTTCAGTGAACAATTCGTCATCTGAAGACACGGTGCTGCATGTCTATAAACGGCGTATGGGCTTGACCAAAAGAGGTGGATATCAAAATGAGACCCTGTCAGTAAGCACTGTGATTGTGGAACAGACTGACAAATTCACCTGGTCAGAGACAAGTGACTTTGTGCAGCTTATCATTCCCACATCCCACATTCAACAGAAAAAGGTTAGACGTTTATAACTTTAAATATACTGTATACACAACCTACTGTCATAAGGACATTTGAAAGAAAAATCAGTACTGTGTTATTTCATCAATGATGGCCCTTAATTGTGATCAAGAAAATTCAAGTGTAAAGGGGGGTATTTTAAATATTAATTCTTTGTGTAACAAATTTCCAACTCCAATGCGTCTTTGGATCTTTATATTCATCAAAGAAACTGTCAAAATTGATAAGAAATTTCTTAAGTACCAAATCAGCAAATTATAAGAATTTCTGAAGGATCATGACACTGAAGACTGGAGTAATGGCTGCTGAAAATTCAGCTTTGCCATCACGGGAATAAATTACATAAAAAAATATATTCAAATAAACGTGTCTGTGATTTTAAGGGTCTGCAATTGATCGAATACAAATAGTAAAGTCAGTTTACATATATATATATATATATATCTATAGATATATATAAGTATATATATTATATATATATAGAAATTTTTTTTTCTAATATAGCCGATTTCAACATGAAAATAGTTTTGGCATTTTAGAGCTTTCAAATAATGATTGCATTTTTTATTTTCATTTTATTATTTTTTTTAAGTTGTCATAATTGGTTCAAATCTTTGTAAGTTGTTAAAACTGTCATTTTTTATATATATTTATTCTATTTTTTAGGAGTGCATTGGTCAGGCAGGTGAGAAACTTCAGCAAAATTTCTACAAGATAGATGCTATTCTCACCTTTAAAGAGACAAATCACAAAATGCACTGGACCATGGAAAACACATCACCTTGTTCAGGTTAGTGTCTGTTCAAAAAGTTCCTGAATCACTTCAAGGTGTTTTTAAAAAAAACTGCACAGGGCCGTGAAAACAGCTCACCATGTTCAGGTTATTTACTTTTCGACTGTCTGAGTCCTCAATCAAGGTATTTAAAACTACAAATTGCTACAATTGTTTTTCAGAGCTGTTAAAATCACACCTCCATTTAACGCATGATGACCCACAAGAAGCTAATGTGACAACACTTTCACTTGAGGGTATTACAGACAAGCCAGAAGTTCCTGTTGATTCCAACAAAGAGTTTACTCCTTCTGTGCAACCAGAGATGTCTACAGCATCACAGACAGCAGATGAAGAAACCAGTACAACCTCAGTACAAATCCAACAACTCCAAACATCCGAGGCTCTTAGTACTTCATCAACGGAGATAGTGACAAAATATTTGCAGCTACACTTTACGGCCTAAAGCACAACAAAGATCTCTCAAGAAGTTCATCTGTGCATCATTGACTGTGAGGGGCTGCAATGCAGAACGGATGGAAATGCAGGTACTAACCGCACATGTGCCAGTGATTTTACAAACAACACTAGTACTATTGGTAGTCCATTAATCACAACAGTTGTAATCACAGTTTGAAATACAGCTACACATTTAAGCGCCATTTTCACTCAGACTGGGATTTACAACACAACAGTCAAGTGGACCCATGCATCTTTTCCGCTGACAAGCAAAGTGCCGTTGGAATCACATGTGGGGAATGATTACATCTAAGACTGTGTTGGTCGTGCCATTTAAATACAAGCTACTGTCTCAGCAGTCCCTCAGCTGTGTGTGTCACATCTCAGGAATAAATGTGGTGTCTAGAATAAAAAAAAATTGGTGGTAATTCTCAGGTTGCGCAGTAGCTATCCCTGTCGCTTCCCTGAAAGACAGAAAGTGCCTGGCAGTTTAGCAATTGAAGTTAAATTCTTGGCTCGCTACTTTATTTCCTTGAGCATAATGTAATATTATAGTGTCTTTAGTACAATTTCTTTCATCTTTTGTAATGTATGATTATTTAGATTTATTTATAGATTGTTTATTTACTATGCAGCTCTCTCCTAACAGAGATACTGTATTGTAATTGGTCAATCACAGCATTCATATCGCTGCATATCAGATCAGTCTCAAAATCGGGTCTCCATCAACTGTCAGTTAATAATTCTAAATACACATACCAATTTTTACTGTATACTGCCATACATAATAAAACAAATTGGACATATTGTAATTTATTTCCCTTGATATACATTTAATAAATAATAATAATAGAAAATAAAAGCTTGAACAATTAAATCACTCTTTTAATTAGTTAAATATTTAGATATTTAACAGTTACATACTGGCATTTTTTTCATGTCTCTTGTATCACACAGCGGACTCACTCACTTGCTTCTTACAAATGCAACTGGCTCCATCTTGCGTCTAAATTATTGATACTAGTACAAATGACCTCAGTAATATTTCTGTAATATTGTTGCAGTGTTCAGCTTGTTGCTAATCTTATTGTTTTGTACATTTTAATGGAATATTTTCTGTGCATTATCCCTTACATACAGAGTATGTATATAGATATACAGGTATGTTAAATAGTGCAGGTTTCTTTGTGGGAAAATAAAACAAATGACAGATAATCTTATGACTGATATATGATCTGGAATAATACACAAAGTGTTTATTTACTAAAACCCATGCTGTGTTTGTGTTCTGGATGATCATAATGTGAACCAGAGATGCTTTCTTGCTAAATCCTTCCATGTGGCATCAATCTACAGCATAAGAGAGCAGTTTTTTATTCACAGATGTGAACTCTGTTGTGAAACTGTAATTTTTAAGTGTACATCTTGGTCTCGTTAGTTATAGGTTACAGTAGATGCTGACTAGCTCTCAGTGGCAGTATGAGGAATAGCCAGAAGAGGCCAGTGTTGTTCAACGTTTGGCTACTGCAGAAGATTCCAGGTCAGTCCAAGGCAGTGAGCAACCTGTCTTAAACTTAGTATTTTGAGGTCAGTGTCAGTTGTTCAAAACGCATATATGTTTTATGCATATACACGACTGACACTTTATGTGCTTAATCTTTTTTTTTATTGATAAGACATAAATACTTGGCATTGATGTACATTCTTAGATTTAGTGGGAAAACAACCTCAGATGTGAGGTTAGTTAATTTGCCTTTACTATGCAATTTCCCATGCTTGAATGAATTCAATTAGACTTTTGAAAGGTCAGGCCATTTTAATGTAACCCAGTCAAGATATTCTTCTAAATTCTGAGCATCTAGAAGAAAGACCACTGGCACTCATAAAATGTATTATGATTACAACCTTGATATTTGAGCAAACCAAAGAACACACTTTCTCATCCTCATCGTGTTATTGTCTAACAGTATGTGTTCTATATTAAATGACAAAACAAGAGCACATTTGTATGCATTGGATATTGTGTCCTCTAGAGCTTTGCACTCCGGCACAGTGTAATTCTCACCCAGGGGGTCAGAGGGGGGCCACGCTGCCAGAGTTTTCTTTGGCATCTGTTGCATGAACTTGTGAACAGGAAACACAATAACAGCACAAAGTACACCAGCATCTCAAGTTTTTCATGTGGCTGTTCTGAGCCATTATGTTATTTGTGTAGGCTTAAAAATTCTTTTCATGTCCCCCTCATTTTCTTTTTCATACGAGTTGCACATCTGTGAGATGTTTGAAATCACACACTGGTTAAATTTTGCATTGCTTTCAGAGATGTTTTTAATTGTCATAATTGATAACGATATGATCTAAACATTCACACATGAACAAAACTTTGTTCTTGCAGTGTTAAAAAAAAAAGATTTATTACTTTCTACATTACCTTATAGAATACATAATTAAAACAACATTTACAAGAAACATCAGTGTTAGTGTTCATTATATATATATATATTATATATATTTATATATCTATTTAAATTTCCCATAAATTGTAATTTGTGTGATTATAAATTGTAACAATCAAATAGATAGTTTCTAAATCGAACCGTAACAAACATTTAGTATTTCCCTTTGACTTTATAGAAATAGAAAATCTGATTAAATAGAAAAAGGCAAAAAAAAACCTTAATAAAACCACCGACTGAATACTCTAAAATTCTTACTGTACTTCTATGTTTTTTATCATATAATATCTATTTTTTTTACGCTACATATAAGCACCTACAGTTTATCTAAATGGTTTCAATGACATTTCCGGCTCTTGCTCTCTTTCTCATCATTCTCTATATATATTTAATCATTAGTGTGTGAGAGTACACTGTAAAAAAATTATAATATTAGAAAATCATGGCAACCTATATTTTTTACATTTTTACATTAGCAATTTTAAGTTATATGAAATTTAATTGACTTGTACAGCCAAGTTGATTATAAATTTAAGGCAGCAACTAAGCTGTTTAAGTTTAAATGAGTGGATTTTTTTTTACAGTGTATTTCTTACTCTGGTTTGTAAAAGCAGTATTACTATTGCAGCTCAATTTGTTGAACCAATTCAGCAATGAGCTTTCCACAACAGGACAAGAGCTGGCAGAGGAAAGAGTCTCTTGGAAGGGAAGGCATTGGTGGTTACGCTCTGACTCTTTATCTTACTTGTTGGGCAATTACAGAATCATGGGTCAACCATGCATGTAACCACAGCTTCGTTGCACAGTAGCAGATGTACTCATGGCATTAGCTGGTAGGAGCGTGAAGGTAAACATAAACAGATGCAGCTGGTTGCTAGGGACACTCGCCAACTTGTGTACCCTAATGATTCCCATGTGTGCGAATGCAGATCTGCAGCAGTGGGCAGAATGCAGGCATACGCTGTGTTTCAGCAGTGCCAGAGTTTCTCAATGAGATATTTGTGAATGAGTTTAGCAGCAGTGGTTTTTGGGAGGGTGTTCCCTATTGGCATCGTGCCCCTCCTAGTAAGTTAACGCTGATGAAGCAGTCTTCATGTCTTCAATTTGCCATTGATTGATTATAATGTTTTGAAATTAATGGAAAAGTATTTTTTATTAGTGTGCCACATGAGTGGTATGAAGAGAAAGCCCATTTGCTTTTGCAAATTTTCATTTTATTGCATACACCATTTTATAATGAAGATTAATGTAACATCTATTTGTGCTTGTGCATTAGGCCTAATCTGCAACTTCCCATTTGTGTATCATACAAAGCAGTTCCAAAAAAAGCCCAAGACATATAATGGAATTCATGTTATTTTATAACATAATTGTGGGCTCCAAAAGTCTGAGACCACATTGAAAATTTGAGATTACAAGTCAAATTTAAACCTGGAAATAAAAATTTTTAGGGGTTTGAAAAATTAAAAACAAAGAACATTTTTAATGTCAAATAAATAAGAAACATTTAAAAATTAAATTACATTTTTCAGTCAGATTGTTAATACTTGCTAATAATGTAATTTATAATAGAAAAATTAAAAATACAAACATTTTCACTGCTCAACCCCACTTACACTACCTTTCAAAGGTTTGGGGTTGGGAGTCTTATGCTCAACAAGAATGCATTGATTTAATTCGATACATTTATAGATTTTAAGCATAGCATTTAAAAACAGCATTTAAAATAGTAGTCATTGAAACATAAATATAGTATACACGTCTTTACTGTCACTTTTGATCAGTTTAATGCATCCTTGCTGAAAGGATTAATTTCTTTCAAAAAAATTAAGATGTAATTTATAATAAAACAAAAACATTAAGAATTTTTATTTAAAAAAAGACACAAAACCTTTTTATTAATTGTCTCTGATTACGTAAATCCACTTGTATCAAATAATAAAAAAAACTACTTTATTATTATTATAATAACCTACTTTTTAAACATTTCTCTCCACAAGAAATACCAAAAGAAAATGTTTTTCAAAGTCAGCTATGGTAATTTCTCAAAGGTCAAAAGTTATATCCACACAATATAGCCTTTGGTGTAATTCTGTGGTGATAAAGAATCACACATGATCAGTTGGGCTCTGAAACTCCTGTATAGCGTATCCTTCATCTATTTACAGTTTTTCATCATCTTTGCTGACTGTGACCGTTATTCAGCAGTAGGCAAGATGAACAGGTTTAGCTTGGAGATTTAGATTTAGTTGTGACACTTATTGCACTGTCTTGTCCTGGTCTTGTAAGTTGAAGTCCATTAAGCAGTCCATGTTTGCAGTAGGTGAAGCATTATAGCACACAGAGGCCTTGTTCTGGCGATTGTCAGTTTGAACTTGTTTTGCACGTGCGTGATGTTGCAGTGTCTGGGAGGTCCCATTTTTTTTAACTGTGTCCAGGCCTGTAGACCAGATGAGATCTTTAGGAAGGGGTTCAGTTTTTGTGATATCCTGTGTGTGTTCGCCATCTGAGTACACACAAGGCCTGATTCCTCTTTGTGATTGTGTGTTAATGACATCCAGGTTAATCAGACTTACAAAGAACTCAGCTGAACTAAAGCGAAGGCTTTTTCTGACTGATATTTTGATTAGAAAATTATTTTGCTTACATCCACTGCTTCTGTTCGACTGGAATGAGTTGCTCCAGATCTGGGTGTCAAACTTCCCCACTCTCCCTCCCCTTCTCCTAGCATCCTCTTTGTCGTGAAGCCCTCTGCCAACAGCCTGCGCCTCTCCTCTCTCTCTCATTAACCACAACTGTCAGATCCTACAGATGATGAGCAATTAAACCAGATAATAAATGCTTGCCATGAATTCCTTTTTGTTTGTTGTTGTTGTTGTCGTTGGTGGCAGGGGCTCCTCTCATGCCACCTTAGTGCTAACTAGTACTTCTGTAATGCACCACCGGTAGCAGAATCGCTCTCTCAGAACCTTCTGCCAACACTAACAAAGCTCTAACTGCTCATTGTAAGGCACCAGATTGATAATAAGGCACACTGAATGTTAACAATTAGATCATAATCAGAGCCAGCATGCCAAGGCTGCTCTTTTATCCCCTGCATGAAAGAATGGCAAACAAAGCTCTGCAAACTGCTAAGATAAAATATTACCTTTGAATAATCATGTCTCTGAGCTACCAAAAGCCACGCAAGCTGTACAGCGCCTCGCATACGACACACGGTAAAGACTCTTCTGTTTGCTCATGTATTAGCGTGATAAGACAGTCTTACTATGTTTTACTGGCCATATCTTCCTGGAAAAGAGGTTAAAGGTGGAGTGTGTGATTAGCATCACCAAACACAATTATTCAACCGTTCTACCGTTCAAAAGTTTGGGGACAGTAAGATTTTATCTTTGTAAAGAAATTAATACCTTTTATTAAGCATGGACACATTAAATTGATCAAAAGTAACAGTAACCCCCCCAAAATGGTATGTTTCAAATAAATGCTTTCCTTTTGAACCTGAAAAAATGTGTCACGGTTTTCACAAAATTTAAGCGACAGTTTAACAGTTCTCCTTCATAGGTTTACTCAAGGCTGCATAGCTATGATGCAATGGGAATGCCCCTTGGGTGTGCCGATTATCTGAAGCCCATATGGAATCACGCCAATTCATTGGCCCTTTTGGCTCTTGCTTGGATTACCGGTATCAAAACGTGTTTGACTCAATTCAAGCTATGCCATTCGGTGAGCACATGTCCCAGACTCTTGGGTCTCTTGGCAGTGGCCTCTCCTGTGCTGCCCCTGCATGGGGTTGCTTCATATGAGGCCATTTCTGTGGTGGATGAAGTCCAAAGGAGTTCCGTGGCCGGCCCGCCGCCTACTAAGAGTGTCATGCAGTTGCTTTCACGCCCTCTTGACAAGGTGGGACCCTCCCTTTCTTCAGCAGGGGGTCAAGATGGGTGCTGTTTGCTGTCACCAAGTGATTATGACAGACGCATCCCTAACTGGTTGAGGCGCGGTCTTCAAGGGCAGACTGGCTTGTGGTGTCTGGACGGGAGAGTTTCTCTCATGGAACATAAAAAGCCTAGATCTGCGAGTCCTGCTCTTCCTGGCCCTGGTGCATTTCCTCCCAGTTCTGACGGGTTGTCATGTGATTGTCAGAATGGACAACGTGCTCACGGTCGTGCACCCTGGACTGTCATGCGCTCCACCTCCTCCTTTGGGCTCAGGACAGGTTTCTTTTGCTGAGAGCCGGGGCTCTGAATCAATGCCCCTTTTGGGTCTCCCTATATCACCCGGCACCTCTGGGGATAGATGCTACTGCTCACCCGTGGCCAGATCTGAGGCTGTGTGCATTTCTACCTATCAAGTTGATTCCGCTGATTCAAGGTAATTCTTGTGCAGAGTGAGTGAATGCAGAGCGCTCCTCCTGTTGATAGCCCCGTTCTGGCCATCCCAGACGTAGTTCACGGAGCTTGTCTCCCTTCTAGAGCACACCCCATGGGAGATTCCAATCAGGAAAGACCTGCTGCCTAAACTCCAGGGCAGGATCTGGCACCCTTGGCCCGAGATTTGGAGGCTATGGGCGCTCAGGTATGTTGTTAATGCTAGGGCTCCTTCTACTAGGAGGCTTTCAGTTGGAAGGTTTTTAAGTCATAGTGTTCGGCTCATGCAGTGGACCCAGTCAGCTGCCCGATTGGTTCAATGCGGGAGTTTCTGCAGGAGAAGTTTGTGGCTGGAGTGGCCGCTACCACCTTGAGAGTTTGTTGCGGCTATCGCTGCTCGCAGGTATGCGGACAAAGTCCCCCCTAGGTAGACATCATTTGGTTGCTTCGTTTATGCATGTGGTTAGGCATTTGAGGCCCGGCGTGCCCTGTCAGTGTTCCTTCCTGGGGCTTATCTATCGTCCTGGAGGGCTTATTGGAGTTGCCATTTGAACCTTTGGAGTCAGGTGCCGAATGGATTCTGACCCTTAATGTGACGCTCCTGTTGGAGTTGGCTTCTATCAAACACGTAAGGGATTTTCAGGGTCTCTCTGTTAGTGAGCAATGCATAGAGTTTGCTCCAGGCCTTATTAAGGTATTCTTACGGCCCAGACCTGGTCATGTCCACAAGGTTTTGTTCATGTAATTTCGCTCCCAAGTGGTCATGCTTCACTCCTTCGGTCCTCCTCATTTTGCTTCTCTTGAGGACAAGAGGCTTCACCTGCTCTGCCTTGTTCAAGCTTTGAAGCTCTATGTGAACCGCTCTAGCCAATGGCGCTAGTCCTCCCAGTTGCTGGCCACAGAGGGTTTGCCCTCATCAAAACATAGGATTTCTCATTGGGTAAGGGATATCTCACTTGCGTATGAGGTGCAAGGTCTCTCTTCACCGCTAGGTATTTGAGCTCATTCTACCAGGAGTGTTGCTTCCTCTCAAGCTCTTTTCAGAGGAGTTCCCCAGTAGGATATCTGTGTGGCGGCAGGATGGTCCTTTCCCCACACTTTAATCAGGTTTTATAGCTTGAATTTAGATGTGGCTCCTGGTTCCCAGATTCTTTCTACTTGAACCAGCTATTTGAGGTTAGACTGGTCTATTTTGCATCGGGCCAGATATAGCAGCGCTTAGCTTGGCGAGTGTAGTATATCGTTCCCATTGCGTCATAGCTACGCAGCATTGGCTGAACCTATGAAAGAGAGTTTCTGGTTACTCACGTAACCAATGTTCTCTGAATAGGGAACGAGATGCTGCATTTGCTGCCAAGCTCCTTGCTCTGCCGACAGGACTTCTTCGGCAGGAAATCCGAGGAGCGGGTGGTGTATTCGCTAGTAATAGTGGGTGACGTCGAGGTACCGGACGGCATACGCGCCATCAACAAATGAATTGGCGTGATTCCATATTGCATTAAGACAATCGGCACACCCAAGGGGCATTCCCATTGTGTCATTGCTACACAGCGTCTCATTCACTATTCAGAGAACATGGGTTAAGCAAGTAACCCGAGATGTTTTCAAAATTGATAAGAAGAAATGTTTGTGGAGCGTCAAATCAGCATATTAGAATGATTTCTGAAGGGTCATGTGACACTAAAGTCTGGAATGTAGCTTTGTCATCACAGGGATAAATTATATTTTAAAATATTTTAAAATAGAGAAGTTATTTTTTAAGTTGTAATAATATTTCACAATATTCTTTTTTTACTGTATTTTAATGAAATAAATGCAGCCTAGGTGAGCATAAGAGAAAAAAATTACAGACTTCAAACCTGTGAACGGTAATGAGTGTTTATTTGTTTGATTATTTTAAATATATAATTAAATGTATTTTAAATCATTTTAAATATATTTTAAATTGCATATTAAATTGTACTATTTCTTTGTGTTTTTTGGGGATTTTTAAGTGTTATGGTTTTTTAAAGCATATGAAAAGTTTTAAAATATGAGTCTACAAATATTAGTTTCAACAATAATGCATTACCTGCAATTACAATTTGGTAATTAATATTAAGCTTTTAATTTAAATGAGTACAAATATAACATTTAATATAATAAACTAGAATTTTTAGGAAGTTTTTTTGTTTTAGTAAACATCACATTTTTACTCTGATCAATGTGAGACCACTGAACCAATCAAAACGAGGTTGGATTTGTTTGGTTTTGTCAACACGAAACCAAGTCTGTAACTCTGATTTTGTTTAACTTGCTTCATGTGTCAGGCTCAAACAAACACATCAATGTTTTGATGTGAAATCAACCCTCAAATGACTTTTATTTATTTAGTATGCTATTTTTGGCCATCAGGTCTAGGATGAGTTACTTTTTGTCTGTGTTACTGTTTAAATGTAGTTCGTCTGAAGTTCACAATTTCAACATGTTGCTTCAACCCTTGTCCTGTAGATCACAATCGAAATGCTCTGAATGGCACTCGCATTTTGAGTGTGGGCTAAGTGATAGTTTCAAACATATTGAACTTTGAAACTTCCTTGTTACAGAGCCCTAAAAACAGGTTTTGTTATACTGGAAGTTTCTTGACAGAATAACAAAACAGTATCCATGTACGTGTCACAACACAGGCCAGGCCTACCAGGAAAAAGACACGAGCTATTTACTTGAAGAAATAAAAAAAGAAGCACAGAAATCTCTGAAACATCTGATTTCCCCTTCTCCATGGAAATATTTAGGTGCCTCTTTGTTTTGAAATAGAATTTCCCTCGAAAAAACTTTGGAAACTAAACAAAAATTGACCATCATTAGATTTATTGTTTTTTTTCGTTCTTTGTTTCTGCAGTCTGTTTATGACTTTGCTATGGAAACGTAGGGATTATTTACTCTCGAGTCGGTTTACAATAACCTTCCCTTTCCTGACCAAACAACAAAGGAAATAGCGGGTCAGGCGTCTCCCTGCTAACTTCATCTGGAGGATTCTGTCTCACTTTCAGTGTGTATATACAAACCCCGATAATGATGCGTTTGAGGGTCTATTTTTGAGCTCAAGCTGATGAAACTCTTGAACCTATCCGAACGGTCATCCTGTTTTGACTACCTTCTGGAGTTTAGTGGAAACAGTGAATATAGATTTTACTAAAACACTTCTATTTAAAAGTACACTCAGCATCCTGGACGTGAGGCACATTTGCGTCATGGAGAGTCAGTGAGCCATCAGTGATTGGGACTTTGGAATTTTCCGTGGGGATTTGGGAAGAGATTGTTAATCTTGAGTGACAAAAGACCAATTTCCGCTGCAGTCTTGTGTATGAAGGGCTGATTTGAATAGATGTGGCATTGTGACCAAGAGGCAGGCTGGTTGTTTTGTGGGCTTTTGGGGGATGGGCATGATGTTCCAGGGGACAGTATGTGCTGATAAATTCTAATGGCTGGAGATGCCCCTCTCTGACATGAGATGAGTCTGTGTGATGCCGTGTGGACGTGCTGTCTGACAGCCACCCAAAGGGTCCTGTGGCCCCAGGAGCTGAGCTTCAGAGCAAACAGAAAATTTTGTTTCTTTAGACAGATCAGTGCCTGAAGAGTTTGGATACTAGTGAAAGCACTAAGTGAAAACAGTGAGATATATTGTAAATATTGAGTGATTTGCTGTCTAGATGGTATTTATTACATTAAAATTGATTTTTTTAAAATCATGTTACATTTATTAATTTTGTATAAAATATCTAAAATAAATATATTGTATATATATATTATATATATATATCTATGAGTGTTGTGAAATTTCATATTTATTGTAAGCTATATAACATTTTATTTGTTTTAAATTTTAAAAATAAACTTTCTGTGTATTTACAGGTTTAACTTAGTTTCCCAGATTTTCAGTGTTGACTGTTTGGACCTAATGTCAGGTATTGGTTTTAAATATTAGAACTTTTTTTTTTTAATTCATAATTGCTCTTCCTACTTCGCAGTGTAATATTTTGGTCATGAGCGAAAATTATAATGACACAGATGAGATAAAACCAGAAGGAGCATGTCATGAATGTACTTAATGGGCGACAGTCTCACAGTACAGCACATCAGGTACGATTTACATCAAGAGTTACTTTAATAAAGACTTTTTAAAATGTACATTGAAATTCAATTAGAGTGTTGGAAGCATAACCAAAGCCGTGAAAAATGAACTCATGGGGGGGTCCGTCCTTCATTTTGCCCTAAGGCAAAACAGCCCATTAATTTTCTACATTCTAACTTTATTCACATATGCATTTCAATGTTACTGCACATTTCTGTTCTAATGCACCAAATACAGAACCCTTGTAAAAAGCCTGACAAAGATTTTAAACAAGCTAGAGGACAGAGAAGAGAGAAACCAGTGAAATACAGTGATTTTGAATGTACTATTTATACTTCAATAAATTGCTTCACTTTGGTAGTTAAATGGCCAATCTTAATTAGAAGATTGTCTAATTTTTTTTTTTTAATTCTTGCATTAGTGGATATGAAGCTCTCCTTTGACTCCAGAACAAAACAAAGAATGCGGTCTGGGATCCTCATCCTCTAAGAGAGGAGCTAATCAAAGCTTTAGTCATTAACAGCTGCAAAGTAAATATAAGTTTACCTGGAGGTCATTCTACTGCATCTGTTGAATTATGTAGCAATTACAGTGGATGAAAAGTTGTTGCTTATAGGTTACGGTGTGCCCAGTAATGACAAGAGCAGGGCAGCCATGTCAAAGAGGAGGTCCTCCATTCCTGATTCATATTTGGCATGCTAATCATTTGAAGTATGCTTGGTATGCCACTTAAAGTTTTACCATTAATTCAACCGGCACCTCTGATCTAAATAATGCAATATTTTGCATCCTCTACAGCTTGCAGGAATGCAGGTCTTTCTGAAATCTTCATCACAAGAGCTTTATGAGGAGCAGGATGTCTAGAAATGATTTACAGTTTTAGGTTTAAAATTAATATTGAAGGAATATTCCAGGTTCAAGTTAATTAATAGGCCAATTAATAGAATTTGTGGCATAATGTTGATTAACACAATTTTGACTCATTTCTAAAAAGCATAATCAAGGTTATGGTGAGGCACTTACAGTGGACGTGAATGGGGCCTATTTTTGGAGCTTGTAAAAGCATAAATGTGATTGTTTTTTTTTTTAAATGTGATTTTTTAAAATAAAAGCACTTACTTTAATTCTTGTGTTAACTTGTGTATAAGCTGAAAAAAATAATGTGGCAAAAAAAGTTATTTCTCTGTCAATATCATTATAGTTGTGGTGTGGTGTGGTACAGACACAATCTGTATTGTTAAAAGCGCTATATAAATAAAGGTGACTTGACTTGACTTGTGGACTTCCCTATGCCTACGTCATACGCTCGAACGCCTTGTCGTGAACGCGCCTGCTTGAGCGACCGGAAGCTGGAGATTACAGTTTACACATTTTTAAAAATCAATATTTTTCTTACACTAACGCATCGTTTCGCTTCAGAAAGCCTTTATTAACACCCCGGAACCGTGTGGAGTAGTTTTATGATGGATGGATGGTTTTTTAGGCTTCAAAAACGGGGGCACCATTCACTGCCATACAGCTTGGAAGAGCCAGGACAATTTTAAATATAACTGCAATTGTGTTCGTCTGAAAGAGGAGTGTCAGATATGCCTAGGATGCCCTGAGGGTGAGTAAATCATGGGCTAATTTTCATTTTTGGGTGAACTATCCCTTTCCACCCAAAAATGAAAATTCTGTCATCATTTACTCACCCTCATATCATTCCAATTCTGTATGACTTTCTTTCTTTGGCGGAACACAAAAGAAGATATTTTGAAGAATGCTGGTAACCAGACTTTTTCTGTACCCATTGACTTCCATTGCATGGGCAAAAAAACAACACTCAGACATTTTTCAAAATGTCTTTTTTATGTTCCACAGAAGAAAGAATGTCTTACAGGTTTGAAACGATGTGAGGGTGAGAAAATGATGACAGAATATTTGTTTTTAGGTGAACTGACTTTTACTAAACCCGGAATATTCCCTTAATTCCCTTACTGCCCGTTCAAAGTTTTTTTTGTTTGTTGGTATTTTTAATAAAAACAACACATCCATTTTGACAGATCGCTCAAACATTTAAGACGCACAATGTTGAGAGTCATAAATTACACAAGAGAGGCAAGAAAACAGGACAGAAGTTGTTGGATGTGAGAGATATGAATTATTGATTGGAAAACTGTGTACGCGGCACTGCTTTTCCTTGTTTCGGCATGCATTTCTCCATTTGTCTCGTGTTGCTAAATTTTTAAGTTTTTTTCATGTCACTTTTGATTACAGAATTTGCACCCGAATTGCAACTGACAAGACTTGTTGGTCACATTACGGCAGAAATCACCTGGGTATTGAAAAAGTAACAAGTAATTTAAATAATAAATGCTTTTTCTCAGAAAAGTGGCAAAATCATTTGAATTCAAAGAAAAGACGTGAGGCCCAATTGCAAACGTTTTGATTTATTCATTCATATTTAGAAAGCACCGCACATTTCCTACTCCTCTGCAAACACATGCATTTCCTCTCTCTATAATAAAGCAAGAGGAATCTCTTAAGTGCCTGTTTTATTTATTTATCCTAAAACAGAAGGATTCTTCAAGCTTAATGCAGATTTTGCCATTCAGAGACGGAATAATGAATGGTGGCCTCATGTATTTTTAATGGCTGCATGTTGTGTGGCAGATAAACATGGTGTTTGAGATGTTTTCTCTCCGCTGAGCTGTGTATTCCCAAGATGTGGCTGTACTCTATACACCGGGAAACCACAGCCACAAAAAGGCCTTTTATACAACCAATAAATAAAATGACATTTTCAGTGAGTTTCAGTAAGTCACGCCAGAGCCCGATGGTTTGCTTGAAAAAGGACATGAAATATATCACAGGAAAAAAAAACGGAATTTCTCCCAAGCAATATCTGCTGTAATCTAGCCACTTTGCCTCGTTTCTCGACCTTTCAGAGACGTTGACACATTGACAGATGTTTGTGCTGCCTGAAATCTCTCAGGATTTTACCTGTTGCCGTGGGCTTCCAGTGAAGCCTCATCTATTGTGCACAGCTTAAAAATAGAAGCGGTTTGAAATAATTTTGGCCACTGAGACTAACTGCAGTCTTACTAATAATGTGTTTGGGCTCATTTTTAATAAGTCATCATAATTACGTGGAGAATTTGATAGGGCATCTGTGCCCAGGAAGATGAAATATGTTGTGTGGGCATGACGGTAAAGGATATTGCTTGCTGTTCATACATAATTGAGAGATCTTGAATGTCAGACCTGCGGGAGCAAATGCCGGAAAAAGCTTTTGAGTTCACCAACATCAGACACGTGGCAACCGCTGCATGCTGAATATCTGTACTAGAGGGACATATGTCATAGATGAACTAGGTTTGGGATCTCATATGACAAGGGATGTTATACGTTGACTTATAAACCCAAAGGAAAACTTTATTGCTCATGGGTGCAAAATAAATGGATTTTAGTTATCGATTATATACATATTCTTTGAAAAAGCCATTGTACTACTGTATAAATGCACTTTTAACATCCACTGTTAATTTATTCTGCTAGTTGAAGCATTTCGTTTTATTACAAATAGATAGATATTGCTTAACAACCCCAAGGGCAAGATAAAGACATTGACAATAAATCTTTTTTTTTTTTTTCAAAGACTGTTTGTAGATTTGGTTTTAAAAGCTACAACTGTCTATAGAATATCCATTATTGCTGTCATGATTTTTGACCAATTCTTAGAAAACCAAATGAAATGTTAATATTGTGTAATTTGGTAAATGAACCAAATGTAACCAAAACTTTATTGATAAATTAAACACAAAATTTTAACATAAAAATTTTAAAATGGAAATTCAGTTTACTACTTTTTTTATTTATTAATGTTTTTATATGAATCCATTTTCAATAATAAAAAAAAAAGCCCTAGGTTTGAGAAAAAACAGTGATCATGGTTTATTGTGTGGTATATATATATTATATATATATAATATATATATACAGTATGGCTATATGTATAAAACCAGTTTTTAGGTCTCTTGTGTTCACCAATATGCATTTATTTGATCAATAATAATAATAATAATAATATTTATTACAATTTAGAATAACTGTTGTATTTTATGTCATTATTACTAAGGTATATAATATATAAAGTAAACTAAAGTGATTTAATATAAAGTAATTTTAATAAATTAAATATATAATTTATTCCTGTTATGAGCTGAATTTTCTGCTTTCAGAATTACTTCATTCTTCAGTGTCTCATGATCCTTCAGATGCCATTCTAATATGCTTAGAATGATTATGGAAACAGTGATTGTTTTTCGGGATTCTTTGAGGAATAGAAAACTGAAACGAGCAGCATTTATTTTAAAGTAGATATCGTTTCTAACATATGAATGACTTACGGTGACTTTTGATTTATTTAAATTCATCATTCATTCAAGTGGGATGTGGTACCTCTTCTTAGTTTGCCTGTAGGATGAGATTTTGAGGGCGCTCCTAGTGATATTTGATATTCTAGTGGTATAATATCATGTTGTTATTCTTGCCAATCACAGCACCATACACACAGCTAACAGTTCCTCTGGCATCACACCTTCAACATAGCTGACCTCTGTTTTCCAGTAGTTCATGTCCAGGATGGCGGTCAATCATCTTTCAGTTCTAGCCGCTCCCTTGCTGTTAACACGCCACATCTGTCTACCTTGCCTGCTTTCATTTCATGCATTATATATGACCATTTGAAATCATGATAAAGGCAGACACTGTCACTTTTCGCTAGTTTTTGTTTGCTTGCAATCTGATTTCATTGATCTTCCACTATGAGCTTGAACTGCTCTGTTCTTGTAGCCTCTGACTCCATTTTTCATAACACACTCTCTCTCTCTGTCTCTCTCACAGGCCTCTTACACTTATGCTTCTTCTAGGAGGTCTCTGCTATGAGAGTCGTCCATAACACGAAAACCTGACTGTGTAACTCAATGAAATACGGGAGCTGACAGGATGCTATTTATTTCCTGTTGAGCTACAGTCTCCACTAAGATGAATGGAGGGTCTGTCGTGCGAGCGAAGAGCCAGCTTTATTTTTCTGACGTTTTCGTGTTTAATGCGATATATATTTCATATGAGCCATCTTTGTGCCCTCTCCCCTTTTTGCATTTTCTTTTAAAGCTCAGATGCAGTTATTGATGCGCTAGCTTGAGTACATTATGCTTTATTTGTCGGTTAGCACCATTTTTGCATATTGACAGTAACAAGCAAATGCATGTATGGAAATTCTAATATAAATTGACTGATGTTTAGAGGCCTGGTTTCTGCTTGCTAAGCTCTTCTGAGACTTATATACAGTTCTTTATTGCTAATCCTAGCAAGCAGCTTTAAAGAGTCCAACTTTTGACTTTTATCTTGTATTACAGTAATGACATATGGCTCCTCTCTCTAACGTGTATAAAGCAATGAGGGGGGAAAAAAGCAGCAGCATGATGAAAAGAGAGCTGGGTCTATCTTGATATTTCAGAATGGGGTGGCTAATCTTTCTATAATGGCTTTAGCTTTATGATGTCACTATTTCATCTGGTTTGCGCACCTTTTATGGAATTTTTGTATTCATGAGAAAATAAACAAAAAGACAAACTAACTGGGTGGAATGGAAAGAAGACGCCATACTGTTGGATTTGTAAAAAAAGTTTATATTGAACACGACAGTCACATCTTAGTATTCTGTGAAACAAATGTGTATTACAGGGTGAATCTCGTGGAAAGGATCAAGAAATGTCCAAGATATATTTTACAAAAAATGTTATCATTTATGAGAAGCCTATTTTTAGCAACATTAGCAACAATTTGGGATGGTATTTTTTCCATTAATGTATTGTGTAATTCTTTAAACATTTGTAATAGTTTTGGTAATTTTCAAAAAAATTTGACATTTAAAAAAAAAGAAAGAAAGAAAATTTACCAAAAATCATTACCAGATTTTTTTTTGTAATAAAAAATAGAATTAAAAGAATCAAAATGCTTTTTTGAGGCGGGAAATGTGATAAGATCTCCCCCAAAAAATAAAATGCAACAGAGTGCGAACTTTTTTCTTTTGAGTTTGGTATAAAATATGACCCCCATTTTTTTTTTTTTTTTGTGTTTAGGCTGTAATGTTTATTATTCATGCAATACTGAGATGATTTGATAAAGCAAAATATATTGAAAATGACAGCCATATTGCCTCAATATTGTGTATTGCAGGGTGAATCTCATAAAAATGATATTTTACTCAGAAAATGAAGCCTATTTTAGGCAACATTTTTGGATGGAAATATTGTTGTTACTGTATAATTTGTAATTTTTATAAAAATTTTAATGGGACTTGTGCATACATTATGAATGTGATGTCAACACAATGCAAACATTTGTTTTATCGTATTTTATAAATTTGTGTAGAAAACAAATATTCTACCTGATTTTTCCATGATATGATATTCAATAATCCTTTAAATCCTTTTTTTTTATATATATACCTGCATCATCAGTGCTGAGTATGTGCCTATCATAGTGAGGTCATTTTATAAGGTCAGCTAAAGTAACTTGGACCTGAGCTGAGTGGACCGGAGTGGATACAGTTTGTTTTTATTGTGCGTCTTGATCTCTAGTTGGATCTTGAGTGTCTATGACCTGTCTCGGTCTTCGTCCACCTCACCTTGTGAGTTAGTGTCTCAGCTGACAAGGCTGTTCACATCACAGTCCTGACCTCAACATTACTGTACACAAGAGGACAGATGCAGGCCCAGTGAAAGCTGTGATTCTTGACAAGCTGTCGGAAGTGGCAGTCTGTAACCAGAGCTAAGCACATTTGCAGTGAACTCATTTGTAGTTATTAGCTTAGTATTTGTTTAGAAATGGCTTTGAAATTACCAAAAGGAGTACAAAGATTCTGTGAGGGGAAAAACTGTATTAAACTCTAAAAGACCCGCATGAATCACATTAGACGTTGAATAACTGCCTTTTTTCATACACGTATAGTTCTGTCTGTTTTGAAAATAAGCTCATTCAAAGGTTTCCTCGTTTACTCCATGCGTTCCCAATGCTTAAAGATTTTATAAGAGATGCTTATAGACGGTCTCAAACAGAATCAAGCTCTTTGAATCTGTTTAGATGATTTTAAACTCGGAGATGTATGGCTTCGCTGCCTTTCTCTGGATTGATGCTGAGCTTCAACAACATCATCTTTGTATCCAGAGACATGGCATCAGCCCAGTAAAGGCCCGTGTAATGTTCAATACTCAATGTTAAGGACCAAAAAAAAGATACAAAAATCCAATGTAGCCTAAGCGTCTTTCGCTTTAGTTAAAGAACATTTGTTGCCATCCATGCATCATTGATGTGTTATTTATTCTCTCAGAGTAAGCGCTCACAAATAAAATCTTAGAACATAAGCAAGTAAAAGCAATTGCGCGATTTGCTTTTGTGAGCATCCCCCCCCCCTCTTTCTCTGGGTTCATTTTAATTCATGGTATTGCTATGTAGATGAGAACGCTGGCTGAGAGCAAAGGAAGGTGAGTTATAAGGACAGGTGAAGCAATGGAAGGGCATCCGTTTTGATCGGTTGTTACGTTGCATCGCATTAAGGCTCTAATACAATCGGGCTTAACACGAGCTTATCGTTTGAGCAAACAAGACAACTGTATCTTTCCCTCAGTTTCACATCCAGCGAAGCAGCAGCGTGCGATACGGGGCAGTAAAATGAGTGATGTTTGTAAAACGCGACAGTTGTGCCCAGTAAGCAATTTTACATGGATGCTCTGGAGTTTTTATGTGGCGCTTCATGAGCCTGGCCGTCTAATGCACCCTGACACTCTGTTTTGATATCATTACTACATTATACTGGCAATTTTTGAGTGAAAAAATACACTACTTAGAAAGTCGAAATTCATAAATAAATTTATGTCAAACTGCACTTACGATTGATTTGTTAGTGTTCAGATCAGTAATAAGGTAAAGGGGCATGAATATTTAAATAATTTTTTTTTTTTTTTTTTTTTTTTGCTTTATTTCCCAAAAAATTTCTGCATCTCCTAATGGCCTGAGCCCCTCCACACTCAATTTAAACACAATTTAGAAACTATAATGTATTGAAAAATACAGGGATTTGGCAATAAATCATGAAGAGAATATCTCAGGCCTATTATAAGGTAGTTCAATATTGGCCCCCAGAGGGGCCCGCACAATTAGATTCCTGTTTTTAAGCTGTTCAATTATCCTCCTGCTCTCATTTCAAGGGACTTCTATACCTTTTAAAGCATTTAGCCTATAGAAACAACACAATGGTCTGGAATTTAAAAAAAAAAAAAGTAAGGGGAGTTGAGGGGGGAGGATATGGTCAGTTTTGTCTATGTGCATTTCTGGAGGGAAAATGGTATTTCCATAAGCAAAAATAATTTTCTTAATCAGAATTTTTTTTTTTGGTTACTATTAAAAACATTACAACAAACAGTAAAATAATAAAGCAGAGTTTATATATTAGATTATTTTTGTTAACTTTCTGTTTTGTTTTTAAGTATAAAACCTTTTAAGTATTTGGTTATTTTTTACTGCAAAGCAAGACAGAAATGCTAAAGAAAATGATCTACTGGCTTCATAGTAATATTTTCCAATTTCCATAAGCTGCCTCATTGTGAGAATGTGTCCATTTAGTGCTTAATGAGAATCTCTCCCATGCAGTCTCTAAAATGGTTTGTAATATTGCCAGGTTTGGTGTCTTGAGAGATGTTGTGGTGTCTAGTGGATGTGATTGGGGATGAGGTGAAACTAATGAGTGGTTTGAACGCTTCGTCAGTGATTATTGAGTGAAAAAAACAGCTTGCACAATCGCTCAAGTAACAGAATCTTAGAGGGCACTTTCAAAAGGTCAACATAACCAAAACATTCTCATTCGTCCACATGTCTGTAATGTCATCACATGTTGTTGTATATAGCGTCAGTGCATCCTATAAGCACATGCAGCCTTTATGTGAACCAAACGCTTTTTAGCGCACGCAAGCACATTACAGAATTTTAAACAGTTCAGTGTGTGCAGTCCTACTGCTGGCTCCATCCAAACCTCAACGGCTCTGTGTTTCACACCATCTCAGTTGAAACAACTGATTCTGCTTCAGTTTTGGAAAAAGCCTTTGTGTACATTTATAACCCATATGGTTTCTATTCACAAAATCACACATTGTCATTCTCGCTTGTTGTCCAATAGTAAAAGAGACTGCCTCAGCACTGCTGAGAGGCATTTTGTCAACATATTTACATTCTCAGTGTCAATGTGAAATAAGGACATCAAAAGGGAATGAATGGCGGCTGTCATATTCCCAACATGAGGTCATATCTTTTTATTCCACTGCAATGGATGCCACATGCAATGTAAAATAAGAACTTATGCATTTCTGCCACATTTTAAATGCATTAGTTAAATAATAATAATGGTGTCAATAATGACAAAATGCTCATTTTTAGCTTAACTTTCCCTTTTAATGCTGTTGAAAATGTGAGCATAATATTTCTCTTCACTTTTTATATCATACAGTCTTCTCATTTGCAATCATATAACTGGTGATTTTATTTAAAGGAGGATGATATACGTTTATCCTAAAATATATGTTCTGGGCTCTGTGTGATCTATTAGCTGTGTGACTGGGGTGGTCAGTGATTAGTATAGAGTGTATTATGTAAAGGTGGCCCAGCTCTGGTGGCTAATGGCCGGGCTGTCTACATAAGTTATGGATGTACCCTTTTGAGCAGAGGGGTCGCACATAAAGGACCACCTTTTTAATTCACAGTCACCCACGGTCATGCTAAATAGCTGATACTGGAATTGAAATCCTAGTTTATACCCATACACACACTCTTTGTTCCAAATATAGCCATTAACTTTGATGGTTCAAAAGAGGTACATTTTCCCCCCTCTTCATTTTCACAAGGTTAAACATTTTCTATGGCAGCTCTATTCCGTGTCCTATGAATATACCACTCTTATTTCAATAGTGTTAACGGTGTACACTATTAGTATATCATGGCGACATGCAAAGCTATTAGTTTCTGCCAATGTAAAGATTGGACAGCGATATTAGTCAGTAGGATAGTTTTATTCTGGGATAATTAGTAAAAATTGAAGGAATAGTTCACTAAAAAAATGTAAACCGTCATTATTTGCTTTCAGATATTTCCTAAAACAAATGAGCTTATTTCTTGTGTGAACACAAAAGGATAGATTTGAAAGAATTGGACTCGTCGCTCTTTTCCATGTTTAAAATGAATAATGAGACTTTCATGGAAATATTTTTTGCAAACATACTATGAATGCATCATGACAGCTGTCCATATGATTTAAGCATTATATTCCATTCATATGATAGGTTTGTGTGATATAAATCATTGTTGGCATGTTTATGATGTCCATTTTGAATCATTCTTTTGAATCTGATCTTGTTCAGTGTTTAAATGATTCATTCTTATATCAGACTGATTCGAGTGATTATGACTCAATGATTCAGTTACAAATGTCAGTATCTCACTGGAAGGTAAGATTATATGTAATTTAAATTGAACTTTTGGCCTGTTCCTCACCCAAAGCTAATATCTTTAGAAAACGTTTTGACTACGTTTTACTTTTACAGCACTTTTTAATGGTACTTTTACATGTTTTTGAAGCTTAAAATTCTCAGTCTCCGTGGAAAAGAGTGACCAGTACACTTTCTTTTTGTTTTTCTTTCTCTAGAAGAAAGAAAGTCTTACAGGTTTGTAACAACATGAGCGTGAATAAATGATGACTAAAATTTTCCTAATTTAGGTAAACTGTCCCTTTAATATAATAAAGTCCATTCTTGTCAGCCTCTGCTATGTACATATGGAAATATGAAATTCTCTGCTGGCGCTTTTACACAGTCAATAACACTTTTCATTCTCGCTTTGACACATGAACACACTTAGCGCGGGAACCTTTCATGTTAATTGTGTCTGTGTTCCAGCTAAGACCCTTAAAACACAGACGCCTAGTCCCCATCTGCCACATAACACTGATTACGAATGTACCAAAATCCTGATTACTGAATTTCTAAGCAGCTCCTTTGTGTACGGCACTTCATTTTTCCTCTCTTGAGTAGATTATTAAAAATTGATAATTCTTTGTAATGGCCTCGTTTCTGTCAGTTTTCATATTTTAATCTGGTTTTAAGGAAAACAAGATACATCAATCAAATATGACAGAACACTCTCTTAATGTAATCATGCAAGGGAATATGAATTGCAAATGCACGAGCTCCCCCACCCGCCCATGTTCTATAATGTTACAAAATAAAATAATCATGACCATTTTACATAGAGATCGACGACATGCGATGCAATGGAATATTTAAAATCGACTTAGTTGGAAATGGTTGAAAGTCAGAGCTTTGCATCAAAGGACGCTTAGACCATATTCTCACCAGTGGAGACGAAACAAGGGTGTTTTTTGTGTTAAAAGCAATGATTTTTTTTCTTGCTTGAATTATCTTCCTAATGGTACATCACTGTCTGGGCCTTTGATACGGAATCCTGATAGATAAAGACTGAACAAAAGCACATTACTTGTTCCTACTCTCTGAATACAGAATTTTTATGATCATACCATGGTTAAGCATGGATAAAACAATTGTACATTCTGTTAAAAATCTGTTAAGCAAATTAGATGTGCAATTCTTTGCATTTAATCTGATACAGATTATACTTTTAATGGCAACAGTTTGACTTTCTTGCGGATCACTGCGCTACAAGAGGAACACCGTTAACCAGAAGTCAATATCTCACGCAGAGAATGGAAAGCCATAATTAGATTCATTTGCAACTCAGATCAATGTTTTCCTGAGGATTATGGTTATAAAGTAGAAGAGAGAGCATTAAAAAATCATAACTAAATAAATATGTGTTTGGGAAAAAAAGAGCTTACGCCCAGTAGTGCTCATAAACTGAAATCAGCGTGTGCGAAAAAACAGAATGAATATTTAAAGACGGCGGAAAGAAAATGGCACTAATGAAGAAAGGCAGTTCTAAAAGGCTGACCCAGGAGCGGGGGAATTCTTCGGAGGGTACCTTGGCCATACTTGGAGAAAAGCAGATAATTCGTTAATGTCACGCACTTGTTGGAAATGTCAGATAAATGGTTTCCAGCCATTATTTGCCGGCCTAAGTGAAGTGAAGGAGGAAGTGTGGCAACGAGGACAAAACCAGTTATGAGTGATAAGTGTCTAAAAGCTAATGAAGGCTGGATAGGCCAAGGTCAATGGCTGCCGGTGAGGTGTCTGTACAGCTTTGCTGTTCTCGGTGCTTAAATATAGTGGAATATACATTGAGCTTTTAACACCTTGAAACATAGGCGAGGCTGGAATATGAAATATGGGCTTGTAATGGCGTTTTAATGACCCTCTCCCCACCCCCTTCCTGGCCTAAGATTGGAAATCAGAGGTGAACCTTGATATCACTGCGCTAAGTGCTTGTAATGTGCTGTAACTTTTTCTTCAGTGTGGCCACTAAGGCCATTTTGCATAGGTGACAAATGTCTTTTCCTTTTTAGAGCGCCAGTGCAGTGGAGGATCAAAACAGCAGCTTGAACCAAAATACTTATTTTTTTTTTCTTTTCATATTGTGTATTAAAAGAATATTTCAGGTTCAATGCAAATTAAGCTCAATTTCAACTCGTCTCTTGTTTTTTGAAAAGATAAAAAAAGAGAAGTTACATTGAGACTCAATGTAAGTGAGAATGGGGACATTTTTTCTTTAATCAACACCTTATTAGAGCAAAAACATAAATATTTTGAAATACTGTTACATGTTTTTATGTCATTTATTGTCGGTGATGGTAAAGCTGAATTTTTAGCACTCATTACAGTCTTTAGTGTCATATGATCCTTCAGAATGCATTCTGATATACTGATTTGATGTTCAAGAAACATTTCTTATTATCATTGATGAGAATGTTTTGCTGCTTAATATTTTTGATAATTTTTTGTGTCACTTTTGATTAATTTAATCTGCCCTTGCTGAATAAAAGCATTCATTTCTTTAAAAAAATCATTACTGACCCCAAACTTTTGATTGGTAGAGGAATTTTATACAGAAAAGTTTATTAAGCAGTTTTTATCACTCTAAAATCATATTGTTTATGCCTTGTGGCTATATAGTGACAGAAATATTCATACTTACTATTAAAATACTATGTAAGACATTTAACTTGAATTTCATTTGTAACTTTTAAGTGAAATGGTCCCATTTATTTCCAAAGAAAGTAACTTCCTGAAACTCAGATTTCTTTTTTTTCTTCTTCAATATTTCAATTATTTTTTTTGTGGACATTATGCCACAAGTGCTGTCGATTGAGCTTAACTTTGATTAAATCTGTAATATTCCTTTTGATTGTAATTGAGTACTCCCTCAAGCAGTGAAGTAAAGATGTTTTGGTGTTTTCTGTATTGCTGAATGAGTGAATAAACATCTCGTTGTTATTCTCACACTAAGAAAATGTTGGCGTTATAGAAAGGGCTTAAAGTCTTCACTCTTAAGCTTGCTAAGGAGCCTTTTGGTTCCCTCCACTTGAGTGCTTAATGTCCTCTAAAGACCAATATTACACCCCAATTAGATGCCACTCTTGTTTCCTTACATCAAGGGCTTGACTCTACTGGCTTGTCACCTCTCTGTGCCCAATCAATTTCATTACTCCAGTTACAGCCCAGCTCGGGGAACGCTATGCCCTTAAACTTCAGCTTCTGTCCAGATCGATCAATAGCCCACGTTGCTGCCAAGGTTCCATTTAAAGTTCATTTATTTCAAGCCATCATATAAAACAAGACAGAGCATCAATGTGGCCCCACTTTGTTTTATTTGTCTGAGGATTTCCAGTATGGCACGTTACCCTAAGTGCTGGGAGCGGAGTGGTTAGATTAGACGGCGCGCTTTCCTTAGCACAGAGCCGTCTGACAGCTTATCTCAATAGTGGGTCTTCTACAGCCATGCTGTATTTAACACCACGCTCTCCAAGAATAACATCTTCATAGCTTTGCATCCTCAACGAGACTTAATATTTGGTGTGAAGCCGATAAGTGTGTCTAATGATTTGTATGCTTAATTTTAAGAGGTATCAATAAAGGATATGTTACGAATTTACAGTCTGTGTGCTTATAGACATGGGGTAATGGTGAAGTTAATATTTACACCATGAAATAATCCTGTAGGAATATTTTAACCGGACTGGCTAACATTGTTCCTTCTTCATCTCATTGTTACGGTCTCATAAACTACACCTTGACAGCTTAATGAGTTCGACAATGTCCAAGAAATTTATAGAAACAAGGTCATATTTACATTTAATTTCATAATTATTATTATTACGTTTATGTGTGAGCATTGGATTATAGGAACAGTTTATTGACAGAGGGTTGTCTATAGTCCTTCGCAATCAATATTATGATTTTTAAAAAGTCTGCTGCTTTTAGGGAACTGTTGCACATAGGTTTTTGTCGTCTGTTGTCTGATGTAACCTGTATTTGTTTAAAGAAAAAAAATTTAAAAACAATAAATTTACTCTTTACACTGAACAATTATGTTTAGTGTGTGTGTGTGTGTGTGTGTGAGTGAGAAACTTGTAGATCTCAGAATTTCATATGATAAATGCAGTGTTTGAAGCATGAAAACTCACAGCTCTTCAAAGTTGCACATTGCTATTAACATCTATCCTCCATAGATTTCCTGGGTATAATCTGAGACATTAATTAATTTTAACATATATAATGGAACGGGGTAGATTCTTTATTCCGCATTATGTTAATATTCATGTCTTGGGAAGTCCTTGGAGATGCTTTTGTGGTTTGTTGAGCCGTTGTACATTGCATCTGTTCTTTTTATATTCATGAAAGCTTCTGTACAACATTCTGGTAGTTTCAGTTTAAATATGTTTATTTCAGATAAAATACGCTCTTTTACAAAGTTCTTCCTATAATTTGAACAGATTTTGGACAGTCTGTAAAATGTTTCTAGATCTTTCTTTGTAGTTAATGGATACACCTGAATGAATTTAAGCTCAGATTTTGATTTGCTCAAAATGAAAGCACATTTATGCTTTTTGAGCTTGTCCTTTTACACCACACTTTTCAAATACCTGTAGATTGTTATTCAAAATCTCACTATTATTTTGAACTTTAGCCAATATTTGTTCAGGTGCTAAATGTCTCCTCACCTTAGAAATATAGTCACATTTCAATAAATCTAGGCTTTTATCTAGATATTGAATATCACAGGCAGGCAAGTGACCTTGTGTTGTTTGCAAGTGTACAGAATGAAAAGCCAGAACCCTGTAGTTTTTTAATGCGCGGTACTCTCTCTGCAGTGTCTCACGCTCCTCGCGGTAGTAGATTTGGCAGCGTGCACCAGATCTCTGGGAGTGATTCCTTGCAAAGCTGGCCCAAATGAAACCATCTTGTTTTAATCAGGGATTCTGGCCGCAGCAGCAGCAGCAGCAGCGAGAGCTGTGAAGCCTTGGCAGCGAGTCGACTGCAGTTTTGTGGCACCCGTACAAAATACACAAATATTTCCGCTGTAATTACGTGTCAAGTTGAACAAGCAATATAGACAGGGGCTGTACGTGTCGGGCACGTTGCAGTTGGACATGCAGGACTGCGAGAGACCCCCGGACTAAATGAGTCTTTCAAGTTTTGATAGGTTTTGAATCGGCTTGCATCATGTGGTCTTGACGCTGTCTAATGAAGTGGAGAGGGCCTCCACCAGTTCACAGGATACTTCAAAGCTTGGGTGGATGGCTAAGAGACTAAGTAATTGTGAAATCATTGACTCTCTTTTTTGTGGTTTGTCAATTTTAATGACAGTGTGGTGAACAGGCAACGGCATCAGAGCTGGAATATGATAAGCTCAATATCCATTTTTTTGAGCTCTGAGTGATGCAGTACTTTTAAAAACGTTTCGTTTGCCTTTCATCTTCAATATTCAGACATGTAAAGTTGTGATATTGCAGAGACTTATTGGGTAACAGAGAAAACAAGGATAGGCTGCACTAATGTAGGACTTTGAAGAAGAATGCCATCCCTAATTACACTCTTTTTAAATATAATGTCTATTATTTTGTTGTAAGTTATGTAGTATTTGTGGACCATTCTGAATGCCATAAATTATCAAAAAAGAAATGATAAATTGTTCTGAGATCCCTTTAGTTCATCTAACCATATACAATATCAATATCATACTATATTTGTCTTGGATTTTTGCATGTGAGTTTGTGTGCACATGTGTGAAACACTTTGTGGTGGGGGAAAAAAACTATTGTTGTTTTATGCTGTCCTCAAGTATATTGTTTATGACAGTCAAGTCCGCCTAGCCTTTCAAGATTGCGTGCTAAGATCACCAGCCAAAAACTTGTCACAGATGCTGACTGATGAATTGGGGAACTGTAGTATTTCATATCGCTCTGCCGTATCTAAGTTTTTTTTAACATTTTTTTTTATTTACTTTCATTTGTTCTGTGCATATATATATAAAATAGAATTGTATATGTTTTTATTTTATTTACAATTTATGTGACAGTGTATATATTCAACATAAATTTTTTTTAGAAAAATACCTTTTGTTTATATTTTATATATATAGCAATATTCACATCACAATTTAACAGGAAAATTATTTTTTAAATATAGTTTTTTCTCAAAATCCTGTATATTTCACAGATATATATATATTTTTTTATGATTGTTGAAATTATTGGCTTTCTCAAAACACGTAGTAAGTGTTACATGTTACTACATAAAAAAAGCAAATGCCCAAAAATTAAATATGTATTTAATCACATATTTACTGTTATTTTCTAAAAGCATCCGTCATCCATCTGTTACCTAAAAGTGAGTAGCATCTGATAAAACGTCTTGAGCAGTTCAGTGAGGTGTGATACACTGCTACATGCTACGCGGACTGAATTATTCCTGCCATTAGGTGGCGCTTTAGCTATACATAATTCATATCCCATTCAGCAGAGAGGAATGTCCTCTAATTCCAGAAAGGAAACTTGTACCGAACGGATCTTGTCCGACTCATCACAATATTTTGGCAAGTCTACTATGCAAAACTGGATAGGGGAGAAAGTGTTTAGCCTTTTTATTAGGAAAAGAATGGGTTTCATTAGAATATAAAAAGATAACATTTCATAAAGATGTACTTCATTTATTCATATATGGAAATAGTACGTTTGAACTGATGGTCTAGTGTTCAGTGTACTTGCATCAAATTTGTTTTAGAAGTAGTATAATTGAAATATATTTAAAAAAAGCCAGATAATGATAATATTAACAATACCCATTTATTATTATTAATACCAGTAATATTTTCAGAATCTTCATTATTTATAATTTTGCAATACAATTACAAATATTTATTATTTTATAAATAAGTACTGTATTCTTGTCCATTTAAATATTTCCCAGTGCCTCAATGGATGAACGTTTACAACATTCTGTTGTTGTGTTTTTAATCCAGGAATTCTTGATACATTTCATAATAGTTCAGGTGTGGGTCAAGCAGTGTCTCAAATTTCGTTTCGTTTGCACCAGGACAGAGAGACGCCCTTCCCTAATGATAGTCAATATTATGAATGACTTTTAGGACATAGTCATACTCAAACTCGTCTGTCTCTGCTTAAACTTGCCAGAAGGAGACAGGCTTTATTTTCAAGAGCAGTCTCCTGATTTGCAATTGAAGAGCACTGTCAATATAAGGAAAAGGTGAGGTTTCAAGGACTCAGACCGTTTACGTGTGTCATGTAGAAGAGTGCAATTGCTTTTCCCCGCGAGGAGATGAAAACGCTTCTTAGTTTCTAATCTGTAGCCTATCATGTACTATGCAGAAATAAGCCTTTCAGAAATAGATGTATAACTGCAGGAGGTGCATCTCCTCTGTATTAAGCCATTCACATTAAAACAATGTCGAGGTGATATATTTAAATCCGAGTCCTATTATTTTTATTGTTATTTTGCATTTTCTCATTCCCTGCCTCGCATCTTTGGCTGCCAGATGTGTCCCAGGCTGAAGAATTATTCCTCTTCCCTTGAGTCAAATAAATGTAATCAATATGAGCATTGCTCTCAGGCCTTGAAATATTACATTAATGTTCCATGTGGTGACATTTTAGCTGGAATTTTCAAATACATCATGAAGGCTCAAATTAATATTTATCAGTGAGAGCCTTTTTTATGATTTGCAAAACAGTATTAGCACTGAACTCGAATTAAACACGTGGTGAGATCACAGTTATTGTAGACTACCTTCAGATGAAAGTATATTTTTAACCTGTATCCCCGAGACCAAATGTGGATGCAGAATACAAAAGATGTCTATTACAATATGCGGTCTTACCCACGCAAAATACAGTAATCTGCCAAGTTTCATAGAGTAAATTACACATGAAAGTGTGTTTATTGCATTCTCGGGTTGTTCTTTTTACTTACCTGTAATGAATACTGTAAATCAAACAAGCTAAATTGTAATGTTTCATATTTTGATGCTATATTACATCCTAAGGCTCGTTTAACATTTTTCATGCATATGAAAACACTTTTGCAGTCTTATTAATACAGAGAAGCATGCCGCTTCTTCCGCTATTCAAACTTGGTTTCTGTTTAAATCTTCCAAAACAATACTGTCAATTTAATTGTATGCATGCAGCACTTCTGGGAATTGCATCTTATCATTTATAGATCTG
This sequence comes from Sinocyclocheilus anophthalmus, assembly GCA_018155175.1. Classification (NCBI taxonomy): domain Eukaryota; kingdom Metazoa; phylum Chordata; class Actinopteri; order Cypriniformes; family Cyprinidae; genus Sinocyclocheilus; species Sinocyclocheilus anophthalmus. The sequence goes on from JADLZN010001319.1 coordinate 186,475, forward strand.
TTTTAAATTATTCTTGTCATTGAATCCAAATTTATGCCGCCATTGATCTCGAAGGGAAAATATTAAACGATTTGGGGTCGGTGTTTGGTGACCCACAGGTCAAGGAGAATTTAACATTGGTGTTATTGAGCGTTGTGCGCTCTCACCTGCCGCGGCTCTCGTGCTCTCTTTTGTTTCTACTCATTTACATTTTGTGTGCGTGCACGATGGTCAGATTACCGGAATGAGACTCAAAGTAATCATGGACTTAGCCTATACCTCTTGAGGACTTTTCAAGTCAGTGTTTTTGGTTGTAAACTATGATATTATTTATCACTTTCCTCTCACGGGCCGCTCAAATGTGATATACCACTTTTTTTTTATTTTGCTTGCTTAATTGTGTTTTCAAGCTTTTTTCTTCTCTTAGAAGGACATTTGTAATATCACGCATACATTTAAAGGCATAGTTCACCCAAAAATGGACATTTGCTGAAAATGTACTCATTTAGGCCATCCAAGATATAGATGAGTTTGTTTCTTCATCAGAATAGATTTGGAGAAATTTAGCATCATATCACTTGCTCACCAATGGATCCTCTGCAGTGAATGGGTGCCGTCAGAATGAGAGATCAAACAGCAAGTAATCCACACGACTCCAGTACATGAATTAACGTCTTGTGAAGTGAAAAGCTATGCTTTTGTAAGAAAAGAATCCATTGTTAAGACGTTTTAACTTTAAACCATTTATGGCACCCATTCACGGCTGAAGATCCATTGGTGAGCAAGTGATGTAATGCTAAATTTCTCAGAATCTGTGAGTAAATTTTCAGCAGGGGAACTATTTCTTTAAATCATAATTCTGGTTTAATTTATCCAGTTTTGATTGTATGCATGAACCGAAAATCTTTGAAACAGCCAGTCCACAAATAATCTTTTTATGGGTACATACAGTAGGACATAGTGCTGCATTGCCCACATGTGAACTTACTGTTTTAGGAAATTAAAGATTATACTATCCAACAGCAGTCCCCTAGCCCCTAAATGCCAGTTGCCTTTCCCCTTCACCACCTACTCAGATCTCAGCTGAACGCTGTTCGTGAGCAAGTTTTAATGTCTGGCACTGATCTTGTGATCATGTAAACCGATAGATATGTTCTTATGAAGCTTAGGACAGTAGAAATGCTGCCAGGAAAGCCACTCTGGCATTAGTGTGTGCTATAAAATGAGCTGGCCCGGTTGCGGCGGTTCTTGCAGAAGCAGGTGTTACAGCTCGGTGCAGTTCTCCCCTGTGGCCCTGAGATGGGGAACATCTGGAGAGCCTCTGTTCAGCCCCTTCTTTCCTGTTCCCGGTAAGATCAGGCAATGTAGTGAGCAGTATGGTACATGTCGACACATGGCTCCCAAGTCCTCCCACAGGGTACAGAGTGCCTTCACTTCCAAAATCACACACACGGCCTGTGTCACGGGGGGGAGCCTCAATAAGTTTTATTCAACGAATATGAAAAAGAGATGTATATATTTTTTGGTTTAAGCCTCTTCACTTCTTTGATGAATGGGTAACACTTTATGATAAGGTTCAAGTCATTAACATAAGTTAATGCATTAGGTATCATAATGCTTGTTTTACGTAAACTATTGTTCAAAGTTGCGGATCAGTTAGACCTTTAATGTTTTTGATAAAGTCTCTTATGCTTACCAAGGCATTTATTTGATGAAAAGTACATTAAAATAGTACTATTGCAAAATATGATTAAATTTTAAAGCAGTTGTTTATTTGAATAATCTTTCAAATATAATTTATTATTTCTGGTGGTAAAAGCTGATTTCCACAGCATATTCCAGTCCTCAGTGTCACAAGATTATTCAGAAATATTTTTAATATGCTAATTTGGTGCTCAAGGAATATTTTGTATTATTATCACTGTTGAAAACAATTATGCCGCTTAATATTTTTGTGGAAAAATATTTTTCAGGATTCTTTGATAAATAGGAAGTTAAAAAGAACAGCATTTATTTGACATTTACAAATCTTTTGTAACATTTTAAATGTATTTACTTTCACTTTTGATCTATTTAATGCATCATTACCAATTTCATAAAAAAAAATCTTACTGACTTTTTAACATTTTAAGATGTAAAAATTACAAAGTTAATATTAAAATTAAAGTAATTCAGGACATGAATTAACCATTGACAATAGTGTATTTATAAATTAACAGTGACCTAGATTAACAAATACTGTATATAAATGGTTGAACTCAATCAAATTATTAATTTGACACATGAAGGATGCTTATTTTAATTTCAGATTTGGCAGACTTTACATTTTGGGGCTAATGGCAAAAAGATTGTATCTGGCTATTTAACTTTTAGTGTAGCATGACAAAATTCTGATGCTGGATTTGTCATCATTCTACCTTGTGATGGTATTCCAAATGTGCATGGAAGATTAGCCAAATCCTAAATATTATGTGTAATATACATGTCAGATGTGACCATTAATGTGTTAACATGCTCTCTCTTCTTGTAATTACTATAAAGTTAGTGGTTAGTATAAAATCACTCCAGCAGTAGTTCTATAGAAGCATTTAAATGAGAATTTCTCACTTTGACATTAAAATCTGGAGATGAAAAGGGGATGCTGGTCGATGAAAGAGTAATTAAGGTCCATGTAAAAATGATAGCACTTTTATCCAAGGTCAAATAGCCCTTGAGGCAACTGAGCTGTTTTCTTCAAGTGCAAAGCGTACCAGTACACGCTCGCCTAAATCATGTATTGTCATCATATCATTTGAGTGATCCCTGGAAGTGAGATTGCACACTGACTGGAATGAAACATTAGGATCTTGTGAGAAATAATTTCGAATGGTACTGCAATCACTGGTCTGGAATCCCAGGCAACTGCGATTCAAAAGTCGTCATAACTGTCGCAGGTTTGCAGTATATGTGAGCGTTGATGGTTTTTCTTCCCAGAACCCCCTGCAGAAATAACATAACATACACAGGAATGTTTGAAGCAGAGATTTAATTTTCCTACCACTCTCCATTCGAATAATATATGAAATGCACCTCCAAATTAATTTGCAGGAAGACTCTATAGTAACCATGTAATCTCAGTGTTAGAGCACAGTTGCAAATGGATTTCTGTCTGTTGTAATTTCATAAGATGCATTCTGGGGGTCACCTTAAAGGGTGTCACCATTTTTTAAAGCCAAAACTATCCTGCGTGCTGTCAGCAGAGAAATCCTTGCAATGCAATCGGGTTTGTGCCATCAATTTGTGAAGTATCATGTCCTGTCGTTTGGAATATCTGTTTAATTGAGTGCTACCTGACACAGGTGAGTCATTTTATATCCAGATGTCCATAATAAAATCAGCGTGTCTTCTTACTTGTGCTCTATGCTGTGCTTAGAACTGATAGGAAGTTTACTAATGTTTGCATAGATATCTTTTACTTTGGTCCCAATGCTAAATGTGGAAGTTGCATTGAGCAAAAAAAAAAGAAGAAAAGAAATGCATGTGTTTATAAATCCTTTAGATATTCTTATTCATACAGAACAAAGTACAATAAAGCTTTTGCATTCACTCAGAAAACTTTTGTGTCCCCCTGAGAAATTACTCGCAAATATTTTGTGGAGAAAATAATATGAGGTGGGAGGAAAAAATTCTTGGTGGAATGTAATACTTTTGCAAAAGAAAGCAAAGTTTCTTGGGGAACGCAATACTTTTAAAAAAGAACGGAAATGTTTTGTGAGGGAACGCAACGTTTCTTGTCGGAACGCAATGCTTTTGCAAGAGAATGCAACTTTTTTTTTTTTTTTTTTTTGCGAGAGAGCTGAACATTTCTTGGGGGAATGCAATACTATTGCAAGACAAGTTTATTGGCAGAAATCAATACTTTAGCATGAGAACGCAAAGTTTCTTGGGGAAAAAAGTGATTGGCAAAAGCGATACCTTTGCAAGAGAAAACAAATGTTTAAAAAACTTTTTTTTTTTTTTTGCGATGGAATGTAAACGCATTGAAATATTTTTTTTTCTTCCAAACTCATATTTTGTCCATCACATAGATCCACAAAAATGTTGCATATTTTCCATTTTAAAATTGCCAGAGTCTGCTCTTTCATGTGAATGTGATAACATATTGTAAGTCAATTAGACACTAATCCACTAAAGTCGATCAAGCAAGTTAAAAATGGCTGCACAGGTGCAATCAGATCAGCTCCAACCGAGCTTGATTACGCAGTTGGACGCATCAATGTCAGACATCTATGCCTTGTTTTCTGTCTTATATGGGAAGGAAAAAGAAAACTTTGTGACTGTGTGTCTGAAAGTATTTCCATCTGTCTTTCTTTGTTTCAGCAGGGTTTGGGGTAACAGATCACAACAGAAGGAAGCAGATTTTTAGTCATTACTGGATCTTCCTTTTAGCAAACATGTTACTTGAGGTTTAAAAAAGTCAGCAACTTTCACATTTCTAAATGAGAAGTTCATTTGACACTGTGTTGCCTCCTCTAACACCTGTCAGGCTATCTGTCATGGGCTGGAGGTCTTCTCCACCACCATAATATTACCCCTTATACTGCAAATCCACTCAGCATTTGCAGAACTTTTCATACGTCAAATGATACCACCCAAAGGCCCATAGGACATAACTCAGAGCCTAAATTTAGGCAATATATTAGGAGAACCTTTAACTGGCCCCAACTGGCTTTGCTTTTTTGTTTACTGGGACATTTAACACTACTAGCTACTCATATTGAAGTTCTTCTTTATAGTGAATTTGTCTCAGAAAGTTCTGACATTTACTGGCCGACTTTATTCAACTGACAGTTATAAGGCGTCCCTTGTATAACTCAGTATGGTCTTTTAAAAAGGTTAATAGTAATCCGATGTCTTAACTAAATTTAAAACGAAGAGGAACTTCCAGTATTCTCTCCATCATTCTCCTTTCAACGGGAGACTAAAAAGCCACACTTTCCCTCGCCGGTCCTGAGGAAACCCGATCAGATTGCTTGTTAATTTCATCATTTCAGCGTTTTATGGATTTTCCAGTTGGTGCACTTTTCATAAACACGCTTTTCACCCCACACACCCCCTCCGGCCTCCCCTATGTATGTCAGCATTTTCTCAGTAGGAAGAATCTGGAGGGCTGAAAGTTTATAAATAAGCCTTCTATCAAGTTCCACAACAGGTGTGACCTCCCTGTGTCCTAAAACTGAACACTTTCAAGGGCTGATATCTGAAAAGAGGGGGTTGGGAGCAGAAGAGAGGGGATTTACTGCTATCTAAAATAGAGACCTTCATCAACCACTGACTATTACCTTCCAAAGCGGTGCATGACTCCTGGCCTTAGTTTGTTTTACACAAATCACGCTCGTCCTTACTCATGTATCAGTCCTTTAGTCGGCCCATTAAAGTTGGGCACTGTAGAGTGCAGCAACTGTAGTCATGATTAATAAACAGAATTTGCAGAGAAAAGCTCCAGGATCAATGAAGACCTTCTCTTGTAGCGAATACACACTTGCGCTTAAACCATATGTTCCATGACGATATCCAAACCACCTCCCTACAAGCACCCACGTACTTTCCGATCTAAGGACTAGAAGAAAATTATTTCCTTTTCTCTTAACAGACTCGCGGACTGTTCAATAGGAGTCTAATGCCCATGGCAGATGGACAGTAAGTGCTATGAGCATCTCCTTTAAAGCTCACCACTGACCACATTATGATGTTTGCATCATTTACAGAACAGGCACATATGCTTTTATGTGGTGCATGCTCAAAGCACATGATTTCTCTGCATTGTGAGAAATATTTTTCCATTTTAATCTGCAAGAAGCGTTTTCAAGTTGCTTTTCTGCTGTTCAGCGAAGTATAGTACCTCATCTGTCATTGTATGAACAAAGTGGCAAAAGCTGGCTAACGGCAACCCCTTCAAATAGTAAAGAGGTGTCCAAGGGTTGGTCCCAAGTTCAGAGTGATTTTTGACACCTCTTTTCCCCTCGCAGCAGATCTGTTGCAGTCTGAGGGCAGCAAACAGGTGAGGGAGAGAGGGAAGGTTTGTTGGATTATTTTACATTATTTTGATTAATTATTCAGATGCCTCCCATTCTGCTCGTAATGACTTGGTATGTTACAGTCAGAACCAGTGAGCTGTCATAACTTACCCTGAATGACTGGCATGAACTTGAGCAGCTACACACCACATGATACATTTACACAACCTGCAAGCAATTCCAGGTCACTTTGTCATAAAGAAACCGTTCTGCTCAAAATGTACATGATATATACCCTTATTCATATATCACATAAAAATATTTAATTTCTCTCTCTCCTCTCATCTCTCTCTCCTCATCCGCTCTCTCTCTCGCTCTATATAGATATATATATATATATATATATAATCTATATATATAGCTGTAATATACAACAGTTGTGGCCAATAATTTTATACACTTTGGGCATGTACAGGTGCATCTCAGTAAATTAGAATGTCATGGAAAAGTTCATTTATTTCAGTAATTCAACTCAAATTGTGAAACTCGTGTATTAAATAAATTCAATTCACACATACTGAAGTAGTTTAAGTCTTTTGTTCTTTTAAATGTGAGGATTTTGGCTCACATTTAACAAAAACCCACCATTCACTATCTCAACAAATTAGAATACTTCATGAGACCAATAAAAAAAACTTTTTTAGTGTATTGTTGGCGTTCTGGAAAGTATGTTCAGTTACTGTACATGTACTCAATACTTGGTAGGGGCTCCTTTTGCTTTAATTACTGCCTCAATTCGGCGTGGCATGGAGGTGATCAGTTTGTGGCACTGGTGAGGTGGTATGGAAGCCCAGGTTTCTTTGACAGTGGCCTTCAGCTCATCTGCATTTTTTTGGTCTCTTGTTTCCCATTTTCTTTTTGACAATACCTCATTCTCTATGGGGTTCAGGTCTGGTGATTTGCTGGCCAGTCAAGCACCAACACCATGGTCATTTAACCAACTTTTGGTGCTTTTGCAGTGTGGGCAGGTGCCAAATCCTGCTGGAAAATGAATTCAGCATCTTCAAAAAGCTGGTCGGCAGAAGGAAGCATTAAGTGCTCCAAATTTTTTTGGTAAACGGGTGCATTGACGTTGGTTTTCAAAAAACACAATAAACCAACACCAGCAAATGACACTGCACCCCAAATCATCACAAACTGTGGAAACATAACACTGGACTTCAATGAAATTGGGCTATGAGCTTCTCCACCCTTCCTCCTGACTCTAGGACCTTGGTTTCCAAATGTAATACAAAACTTGCTCTCATCTGAAACGAGGACTTTGGACCACTGGGCAACAGTCCATTCTTCTTCTCCTTAGCCCAGGCAAGACGCCTCTGACGTTGTCTGTGGTTCAGGAGTGGCTTAACAAGAGGAATACGACAACTGTAGCCAAATTCCTTGACACGTCCTGTGTGTGGTGGCTCTTGATGCCTTGACCCCAGCCTCAGTCCATTCCTTGTGAAGTTCACTCAAATTCTTGAATCGATTTTGCTTGACAATCCTCATAAGGCTGCGGTTCTCTCGGTTTTTGTGCATCTTTTTCTTCCACACTTTTTTCCTTCTACTCAACTTTCTGTTAACATGTTTGGTTACAGCACTCTGTGAACAGCCAGTTTATTTGGCAATGAATGTTTGTGGCTTATCTTGTGAAGGGAGTCATTGTTTGTCTTCTGGACAACTGTCAGATCAGCAGTCTTCCCCATGATTGTGTAGCCTAGTGAACCAAACTGAGAGACCATTTTGAAGGCTCAGGAAACCTTTGCAGGTGTTTTGAGTTGATTAGCTGATTGGCATGTCACCATATTCTAATTTGTTGAGATAGTGAATTGGTGGGATTTTTGTTAAATGTGAGCCAAAATCATCACAATTAAAAGAACCAAAGACTTAAACTACTTCAGTCTATTTGCATTGAATTTATTTAATACACCCAAAAATTCTTTGGGTTCCAGCATCTTTTGCATATTTGAACCCTTTTCAACAATGACTGTATGATTTTGAGATCCATCTTTTCTTTTCACACTGAGGATATACATATAGTTTTTTTTTTATTATTCCTCTTATTTAAACAAGAAATTTTCTTATTTAAAGAACTAATATTACAAAAATCTGTTCGTCATGTTTAGAAAATAATCATTAGATGACAGTAAAAGACTCTATATAATAAAATTGAGTATGATCACTTTTTCTTTTATATATTTTAATAAGTACAGGTCAAAATAAGTTTGTTGTTTCGTTTTTACATAACTATATTTGTTACACTGAATAATGATGGAACATTTGACATGTTATTTTCACTAATGTTAATTTAAACATTAAAGTAGATGCTTTACATTAAATAGGCTTTCTATGTATATAAAATCACTTTGGTCAAAATATGACATCTTGTCTCTGACCCATATATATATGCACAGTACATGCATTCCCTGAGACAAACCCATGATCTTGGAGTTTCTAGCGCTGTGCACTAGCGCTCAGTGTTTTTTGCTAGTCCCCCTCCATCAGGAAACACATTAGAGCCATGTCTGTCTAATCTTGGTACTTCCTTTATACAGTAATATTAGCAGTAAATAAATGAAGTTTGCATTTAATTAATTTAAGGGTGCATAATATTATTTGATTGAAGTGTGTTATGAATTATTACATTGGGAGCTCGATGGGAGTTTGATTGGACAACTCTGAATGTTGCTAATGATTCAGTGAGGAGATAAACAGTTAAAATAGCTCCACGTCAAATGAGAGATTAGTATACAAGACCAAATGCATGGGGCACAGAGCACCCTTTGTCTCACCCCCTATCGGAGAGTGTCAAAAGCGTATAAATATTTCAGAATGAGGTGTGCACACGGGCGAAACTCCCCCATCAGGCATCTGCTCTCTGGGTTCTCAGAGGGAGACAGGTGCAGATGCATGAAAGAGGATTTTATTTCTAAAATAGCATTTAGCATTTTCCTTCTTCTGGAGATCCCTGTCTGTGAGAAATTCTCGTGTAATCATACACCACGCTCACAGAAAACTTTCAAAGTTGATCCTCCGAGACATATGGTGGCTTATCCAAAGGAGAGGATAGCAGGAAAGGGGGAGAAGAGGGATTTATACATTCAGACAAAGAAAAAAGGACACACAGAAAGTGGCTTATAAAGTAGTTGAATTTGAAGTATGGAAACATGGAAAACAGTTTATTGAGCAAAATGGAGACCAAAAATCTGAAAATGTTTGTATTCAAAATTCCTTACTAATTTTATATGAAAAGTACATGGATTTCTTAGTACTTAGTTTGTCTCCTTTATACATGTCCCCTTTAAACCTGATAATCATGTTATCCAGCATGTTTTTATTGGGCTTCAGAGGAGCAGGTTACCTCATGGGGGCCACCATATTGAGATCACATGACCTTCTGAATCAGTGTTTTATTTTAATATCTTTAAGATACTGTTTCAAATTATTTTTTTTTTTCATATTTTCTGTTTTCATTTTAATTTTAGTTAAAGTTTTAGTAATTTTCTCATTTTTTTTAAAATATTCTTTAGTTTTAATATATTTTTGTTTTTTTTTTTTTTTCATTTTAGTTTGATTAATTTTTAGTACATCAAGTAAACTATATGAGAATGTTACATTGGCAAGTAAATGAAATAAAACAAGTTTAAGAATATTGTATTTTATTTCACTAAAAGTTTATTTTAATGAAAATGTTAGTTAGTTTTTTAGTTATTATTTATTTAACCTATAAAAACTCTGTTCTGAATAACGATCTTTTAAATATTATTGCTATCTGTCCATATTGATTATTTAATTGTGGCACTCCTGTTTTTGCATTTGAATTGTGCCGTATTGTCATCTAAGTTATCTTTAAAAACACAATAATTTACAATAGTATTAATTAAATCTTTCTGAACATTTTTAAAAAAATTACTCAAATGTTCATATTGGGGGGCACCTTACAATGTTGTGATTACAATTGATTTTTTTTTCTAGTCTTTAATTTTAATATAACATTTATTATTTATGTTTATTGGTTATCTGCTATAACATCAAAATAACTATTGGCTTATTATTAGCTTTTATATATATATATATATATATAATATTAATATTATTAATTCTACATTGGGGCAAAAGTCATTTAGTCAGCCAACATTTGTGCAAGTTCTCCCACTTAAAAAGTTGAGAGAGGCCTGTAATTTTCATCATCGGTATACCTCAACTATGAGAGACAAAATGAGAAACAAATCCAGAGAACACATTGTAGGATTTTTAAAGAATTTATTTGCAAATTATGGTGGAAAATAAATTCTTTAAAAATCCTACAAACAAGCAAGATTTCTGGCTTTCACAGACCTGTAACTTCTTCTTTAAGGGGCTCCTCTGTCCTCCACTCGTTACCTGTATTAATGGCATCCGTTTTGAACTCGTTATCAGTATAAAAGACACCTGTCCAAACCTCAAACAGTCACACTCCAAACCCAAACCATGGCCAAGACCAAAGAGCTGTCAAAAAACACCAGAAACAAAATTGTAGACCTCCACCAGGCTGGGAAGACTGAATCTGCAAAAGGTAAGCAGCTTGGTGTGAAGAAATCACCTGTGGGAGCAATTATTAGAAAATGGAAAACATACAAAACCACTGATAATCTCCCTCGATCTGGAGCTCCACGCAAGATCTCACCCCGTGGGGTCAAAATGATCACAAGAACTGTGAGCAAAAATACCAGAACCACACGGGGGACCTAGTGAATGACCTGCAGCGAGCTGGGACCAAAGTAACAAAGGCTACATCAGTAACACACTGGCCGCCGGGACCAAATCCTGCAGTGCCAGACGTGTCCCCCTGCTTAAGCCAGTACATGTCTAGGCCCGTTTGAAGTTTGCTAGAGAGCATTTGGATGAAGAGGATTGGGAGAATGTCATATGTTCAGATGAAACCAAAATAGAACTTTTTGGTAAAAACTCACTTGTCGTGTTTGGAGGAGAAAGAATGCTGAGTTGCATCCAAGAAACAATACCTAGTGTGAAGCATGGGGGTGGAAACATCAAGCTTTGGGGCTGTTTTTCTGCAAAGGGACCAGGACGACTGATCCGTGTAAACGAAAGAATGAATGGGCCATGTATCGTGAGATTTTGAGTGAAAACCTCCTTCCATCAGCAAGGGCATTGAAGATGAACGTGGCTGGGTCTTTCAGCATGACAATGAGCCCAAACACACCGCCCGGGCAACAAAGGAGTGGCTTCGTAAGAAGCATTTCAAGTCCTGGTGTGGCCTAGCCAGTCTCCAGATCTCAACCTCATAGAAAATCGTTGGAGGGAGTTGAAAATCCGTGTTGCCCGCGACAGCCCCAAAACATTACTGCACTAGAGGAGATCTGCATGGAGGAATGGCCAAAATACCAGCAACAGTGTGTGAAAACCTTGTAAGACGTACAGAAAGGATTGGGAGAATGTCATATGGTCAGATGAAACCAAAATAGAGCTTTTTGGTCAAAACTCAACTTGCGTGTTTGGAGGAGAAAGAATGCTGATTTGCATCCAAAGAACACAATACCTAGTGTGAAGCATGGGGGTGGAAATATCATGCTTTGGGGCTGTTTTTCTTCATGCAAATGGACCAGGACGACTGATCCGTGTAAACGTTTGACCTCTGTCATTGCCAACAAAGGGTATATAACAAAGTATTGGGATGAAATTTTGCTATTGACCAAATACTTATTTTCCACCATAATTTGCAAATAATTCTTTAAAAAATCCTACAATTTTTTTTTTTTTCCCTGGATTTTTTTTTCTCATTTGTCTCTCATAGTTGAGGTATACCTATGATAATTACAGGCCTCTCTCATCTTTTTAAGTGGGAGAACTTGCACAATTGGTGGCTGACTAAATACTTTTTTTCCCCACTGTATATATATATAATATGATATATGATTTATAGGTTTAATTGAAGACATCCCGAATTTAGACTCTGTATCTTGCAGAGCTTGTCTTGTTTTTTAGTCCTCATATGGTGATCTGTTTAGATCCTGTCTCATCTTTTCTTGTTTTGCCAGTCAACATGAAGTTCTGCTCAGTCGCTTGTCTCCTTAACTTTACAAAGCTTAGTGCAACTCGGTTCAAAGATTTAATTGTGTTTTGCAAAGGATGTGCTAGACAGAATGGCAAAGTTACAAGGTCTCTTCCACTGTTAAGCACCATGAAGAAAACCGCTGTGATATTAAGACTAATATCTTTGACATTGTCTTGTGATGCTTGTGTTAAAAGGCCTGTTTATTTTCATCATTAAAAGAATGTGTTGTCTCCTGAACATGCGGGTCGAGCTAGCACTCCCAGTGAGGCTGTGCATCTTGTTTTTTTTTGTTTTTTTGTTTCTTTCTTCTTTCTTTTTTCTTTTTTTTTTTCCATTCCAGTCATCAAATGCCGCTCGCAACATAATGAGAGATGTGGCAATTAATTTTCTTTTAATCAAGGTCGAAATGAAGTAAATTGGTACAGCTCTGCAAGCCCTCATTTTCTCTTTTTGCAGTGATGCAAAACAAATACGATAAAATTATGGCCCTCCTCACCTTCAGTAATTAGAAAGCGTGAATGATCAGAGAAGATGATATGTGATATACAGCGTCTGCAACACTCTCCCCCAGAGATCACATTCCGTCTCTTTTGAAACAGATGACCATGTTTTCCTCCCCGCGCTCACCGCTCTCCTCTTCCTTTTTTTCCACACTTGAGTTACAGACAGAGAGAGCAGCTCAACGTGACATTGACTGCTATGTTGTTGTAATGCCTCTCAAATCTTATTAAAGACCACGACTGCAAAAGACCTCGCTGACTCCACACATTTCCATTAACTATGTTGTTTCAGTATCCTACAAGCTGATTAAGAAATTATTAAAATTAGATTTTAACTCTGCGCCCAGATATCTTATCAGCACCATATGGCTGTATGATGAGCATTGTTGGTAGACAGCATTAATAAACACGGAGCACTGATCCCTTTTGAAATGGTGCCACTATTTATATATCAGTGGTTCTTTGCTGGTTTTGTTTCAGGACTGAGATTTTATATTGCTCTTCCAACACGGTTGCAAAGTTGTTTATCGTAGAAAAGTGAGCTTGAAGATTAAGTATGTCATCATTTGCATGTAACAGTAGTTTCTGCTTTCCCAGCTTAAAAGCCATTTGTAGGTTGATTTCCCTGAAAAATATAAACACTGTGGCATTTTCAGATAGGGATGCACAATGTATCATAATCATATCAACTTTAGAAATTTTGGTAACACTTTACAGTTTGTTAACATTAGTTAACCACATTAGTTAGTTAACATGAACTAACAATAAAAAATGCTTCTAAAGGATTTATTAATTTTAGTCAATGTTAATTTCAACATGTAATAATACATTATTAAAACTAATGTAATTTCATTTGATTATATATTATTTAATGGACCTGAGCTAACATAAACTAACAATGAACATTTGAATTTTTATTAAATAACTTGAATAAAGATGAATAAATACGGTCACAAATGTATTGTTCATTGTTAGTTAATGTTAGTTAATGCATTTTTTTTAATCTGTATTGATTGATATTGTATATTTTTTGGTCAAAATGAAAAATGTAGTTATGCATGCATATTTCCCCTATTTTTACAATTAGATAACCTTTGTAATCTTATTTTTTGGACACTTTTCTTGCAATCAATCGATGGATGGATGGATTACTGTGAATTAAACATGCACACAATATCGTTACCATATTTTATTTTATCGGTTATTTGCCGATGTTATTTATTTTTAAATCAATATCAGTTGATACTGGATACATAATTGTGCATGCAAATTTTCAATATTATTTTTATTTAATTATTTTTGCTGTCATCCAACACCCACTTAAACTTAATCTTTTAAAACACTAATAATATTGAATAACACTGTTAGATGTGATCTGTAGCAAATTTAAAAATGAATATCCATTTTTCATATGTACATTACAATGTTGTGATGCCCAAATTCACTTGTAGCATTTTCTGTAAATGCATTTTAATTGCTCTGTTTGTTTGAGCATCCCAAACAATCATGTGATATTAGGGCGGGGCTGTCTCTTTGGCTGACCAATGGCAGGCAGGCTTAGGGGTCATTATCTTTGCAGTTCTGATTGGTGACACTCCTGGCACACTTTACCTTTAAAACCAAACAATGGCATTATGTATTTAGTGTGGTGTGGGTAATACTGTTTTATATTTGTTCTACTTTGGCATCTGTCTAATTTGGCTACAATGAGTTTAGACCAAAATACTATAGTTTGATTGGATGATTTTTGCCAAACACAAAAGAAGCGGAAATTGCTGTTTATTATTTACATAATATTTACCGTGACCCCATCAGAATGGACCAGCAACCCATTTTTGGGCTGCTGTGTACCAGTTGAACCTTTGCTGTAGAGCTTGATTGGATTCACAGCTATTGACGTCAATAACAAAAGGTATGGGAAGTGTTTAATACTCCCTTTTATTAGGTCATGACCAGTTGAGAACCACTGATTTATATTATACTGTAGACGAATGAATGCAGATGCTCTTTTGAGTTCTGAATAAGTGTGCTAAGATTTTGATTTATGTTTGCATTTAATAATATGCACGTTTAGAGAGTTTAAAATAATTTGATGAAGCATTCTCCAGTGCACACATGCCAGTGGTTTTGTTTTTATTTGATACTATAATGTGCAGACAAGGCTCCACACTTTCATTTCCTGAGTAAGTGATTAAGGAAGTGACCACCTACCTGTTATTGTGCGCGAGTGGGACAAATAAATGAACCTTAAGAACACATTGTTACACAGGGGGGGTTCCCAAACATTAGTGGCAGTATTTAGTGTTATTATAAGCTTGGTTACTTAAACACCTGTTAAAGGCCCCACATGCTTAATTCTACAGGTACGTATGTAAGGCATACTGCAGACTAATGATATTAATGAAACGACCCAAATGCTGAAGAGAGCATTAACTCAAGTCAGCAAAGAAGGGATAGAATAATAACAGCTGCCCAGTAAACTCTCCACCTTGTTCTCTCCCTCCCTCTATTCGCCCATCAACTCACAAAGCTGCTCCTTATTTACAGAGCACAGGCAGCTGCCAGCACTTCTAACTTCCGGTTGGAAGACAGGCGTCTGCTTCTAGAGGACATTGCTTGTACATATCTTTATCTAATTAAAGTAAATGCCAGTTGCCTGCCCTTCCACGATATGCCAGTGAGTTTCACAGTCGACCTTAATTACGTTCTAACAGGGATCTGTCTGAGGACAGGTATAGAGACGAAGAGAAATTAGACTTTTTTTTTTTTTCTCTGACAGTAGTATTCCATAATGTAATCAGGGTTATTCTGTGAAGTGGATACCTTGTCAAGTTTGAGAAAATTATTTTTAAATCACAGTTTTGTAATTTTAATAAATTGCACTGTACCATCTCAGGTAGTATTAATACATTTTAATATATGATATATTAAAAATGAAGGCATAATTATGTTTTCATAAAGCCTACAGGGTTCAGATAACACCTTAACAGGCGTAACTGAATTAAACTAAACTATAACTACAACTACAATTTATTTATTTTCAACTATGCACATTTTTTTTTTTGGTTTTTTTTTTTGGATCTGAACATAAAAACTAATACATTTTTATTTTTTTCTTCAATTTATTTCTTTGATTTATTTTTTACAGAGTGTATATATGTGTATATATATATATACACACACACACTCTGTAAAAAATAAATAAATAAATATTGGAACATATATATGTTATTTGTTAATCTGTTTTAAAAAATGTGTACAGTATCCATTAAACACACACACACACACACACACACACACACACACACATATATACTGTATATATGGCCCATATGGTGCTTAAACCATCATCTCATTATGTGGTTGAAATTAAACCCTTTTACCTCAGCTGTTTATTTTGCCTGTGTGGATGGTGACTGAGGAACAAACGGCCCGAGATTTGCTTGCAACATTCATATCTGTCACTCCCATTTAAGTTGCAAGAAACACCTAATATTTTAAGCTTAGTGTCTTCTTTTGGTGTATATTATTAATGCAGTTCGATTGAGAGGAGACAACGTGTTAAAGCTCATTATGTTAGAGGTGATTATAGTCACCGAATCCAGTGTCAAGGCTTTCTGCTTGCGTAGGGCAAAGGTGTCCTCACATTAAAAATGCTTACATGTCAGCAGGGCCATATGGACAGTGCTTTATCACTTTGTCAATGCAGACATTAGGAGTGATATTCATCAGTTTGTCACTTTCTATTGTTCTCATCTGTTTGAGCAATTGTTTGTGTAGTAAGGTTTGCATGGAATGTACTCATCTTTGTTCCAATTATTCATACAGCCCTCCCATTCAAGTTAGGCAGCAACAGACACCTAATAGAAACACATTTTACCTGCCCTTTTTGATGACAAAATGTTCAGGTTTATGTCACACTACAAATTTTGTTGCTGGAAGTTCCTGTTTGCACTCGCTGCATTGTTTTCCACCTTCTAATAGCGAGGACCAGTGACTTGCAAGAAAGATTTAACCAAATATGTGGACAGAAGGAAACTAATTGCTTTAAGTGGTTCCACCTAGCAGTATGGCTCTTCTAACCTTGTCCTACATTGCGATTAGCTTTTAATGTTTCATAATTAGTGATGGCACTGGAGAAGAAGTCAGAAGGCTAAGGGTTTGTTGGGTCTGCCCTTGAGAGCCGCTCTAATGAATCAATGGATGGCAATAATTGTACTAGTCATTACTGAATCAAGTGATCTGCAGAATAATGTATTGATTTTTGCTCTTTCTTACTACATAATTATTCTGTATCACAGTATTGCACCATCAGAGGAATCGACTGAAGGGTAAGCAGAATCTGTTTTGAATTTTGGAACAGTCTCATTTGCTTTTAAAATAGGGAAATTAACTATTTTTTTTTTTTAAAGAAAGCTTTACATTAAGTTGCGAAGCAACTAATAATATGAAGCTTTATCAATCACGAGGCTATTTTGTGTGTGCCCCATTTTTCCGCTTGTCCCTTTCATAGTTCTTGCATTACCCCAGAGAAGTTCTTTTGTGTAACATGATGTTCAAACCAACCATTTAAAAGTGATGAACCCAACAGTCTGAACCGCAGAACATGAGCTTTACCTCTGAACATTGTGGGCTTGTGGGGCTATTTCATCATTAAATATGTACAGTTTGTAACAATATCCCACAGGCAATAATAAGATGGGGATTTGAACTATGAACATGTCTTTCAATATTTATCAAGCGGCAGATATGAAATATAATTAAATTCCACTTTAATAGCTAAAAACGTGAAAGGTTATCCTTATGATGTCATTTAAAAATGATTTAAATTAAAGCCACTATAAAAAAAGCTGGACAATGTTAAAGATAAAATAATTGCTATTATTTTATGCTGATATTTACTTCTTAATATTTACAATTATTCACCATTATTATTATTATTATCTTTTATTTGAAGTATTCACAGTAAGGCAATTATACATTAAAGTAACACATTGAATTAAACATGACATTTTGAAGTAAAAAGACACAGTATTTTCTTGTAAAACATACTCCAATAAATTAAAACTTTGAAAACATTTTTTTTTTTACAGTATTTATATATTTGTAGATAGATCGATATGTTCATTCAGTTGCAAAATGTTTGCTAAAGTTGGATTAGCAAGATCAGAGCATTTCCTTGTTAGTTGACTATACTATTGATTACCTCTTATTCTTTTTTTATGTTTAGCAGGGCTCATCACAAAACTGCTAATTAGCAATAATCTGTTTGTCAATAATTCACAAGAGTGCAGAATTTAGATAAGGAAAAGTTCAGGTTTGAAATACATTATGACAGCTCTTTTTGTCCCTTGAGGTTATTTTGTGTTATGACCTTCATGATTCTGTATTATGCAAAAAATATAGCTTTGATAAAAATGATAAATGATAATAAAGGTAATTTTCATATTTTGTAAAATGTATACAATGTTAAAGGGGTCATATGATGTGATTTCAATTTTTCCTTTCTCTTTGGAGTGTTACAAGCTCTTGGTGCATAAAGAAGATCTGTAAGTTTGCAAAGACTAAAGTCTCAAAACCAAAGAGATATTCTTTATAAAAGTTAAGAGTCAGCCACGCCTACCTAAAACGGCTCGTTCTAACACGCCCCCACATGTCTACGTCATGATGTGGGAAGATTTGCAAAACACGGCCCAAATGTTCACGCAAAGAAAGAAGGCGTACTGTTTATTCTCGCTGCAAACCTAGTTTGTTGTTTTCGCGAGGCCAAGCCAGGGTCGTGAAGGCGCTGTGGTTTTTCGGTGTGAAGAGAACTACTTTGTTTGCCTTCAAAAAGAGCCGATATCCGCTTCGCCTGCCTAGACTGATCCCGTGCTGGTCGTGATGAAATACATCAACTTCCGCTGTGGACGCCGATCGGCTTTCAATCAAACCGTGGACGAAGCGGAGTCCAGCCCGGGTCGTCACATGTGGTTGCCACAAGACCGCCCGCCGCTCCTTCATCGAATCCGCCGGCCTCCGCTCACTCTAGCCCACCGTGTGTGATGCTGTGTTTCGTTGTGAAAGCAAAACTACTTTTTTTGCTACTTTTTCTTCCAAAAGAGGACACGACTAGATATCAGTGGTTAAGTTGTATTTACAACACTGTTCCAGAACAGTTCAACCCAAATATTCAGATGTGTCCAGCGCGTTTTATGGAGGACTGTTTCCTGATCCTGGTAGAGTAGCTACAAGTTCGGCTGTTCTGACTTCCAGACTGTAAGTACGTTTTTTATATTTAAAGAATTTGCCACTGACGATTCAAACGAGAGTTTTGAGCAGTGTAGAGCAGCACTTGTTGTTTGTCATTTCTCTGATCAAAAATGCAGATATGGTTTTATGTTTACGCGGCGCGACGCATGCAATGCTTAAAAATACAGTATAAATCATTATAATCCTTAATTTTGTCCCCACTGGATGCAACAAATGCCTTGTTTATAATGGGTTTTAATGTTTTTGTCTCGTCGCTCCTGCCGGACAGGGCATCACGGTATGGAAAGGGGCGTAACATTTCTGTCACATGCTTGAGGTATTCGGCCAATCACAACGCACTGGATAGCTAACCAATCAATGTACACCTCGCTTTTCAGACCAATGAACTTTGTAAAAATCTACGCATTTCAGAAAAGCGGGGCATAGAGGAGAAACAATAAAGTACAGTATGTGGAAAATGTGTTTTTTGAACTTTTAAACTGCATAAACATTTCATTACACCAAATAGCCTACACAAAATAATGTTCTTTTTAGCAACATCATATGACCCCTTAAAAAAATGCTATAATCAGCGGAAATTCCACTTCATTTTAGTTGCTTGTTTAAATGTAAAACAGTTCTTTTGTCTGCACTGAAATGTGCAAAATGTCTCAAACATAGTACAACAGAGGAGAGCTTATTTTTAAGACGGAATAAATTTTATTAAAGCAAGTGTCATCAGGATTGTGAATCCAGAAGGTGACCACAAGACACCCCAACAATGTCATACGAATGAACAGAATAAAATGTCCCATATCATTCACTGCAGTGCAGCTCAAATCAATACCACAGTCAGTGCAATTAGCCTGACGGGCGGATATGTGGAATCCATTCCGTGTTTTCCAGCTAACATACTGTGCTAACTGAGATATTCAATTAAGGATTCCTCTTCCCACAGAAGCGGTCCTCCAGGGCAGATCTTCCGAGCGACCCGCCCTATGTTAGAAATAGGAAAATCCAATAATAACAACACTCCAAAAAAAAAAAAAGAAAAAGAAAAAAATGAGGCAACTTTGATCACGCATGCTCCCTTGTCATCCACCTGATAACCAACATTTGTTCTAACTTGGAAAGTCGCGGGAAAGCCAGGAAGTTACGTTACAGGTAAGACTGTTTTTGGATGAGCTATACAGATCTCACTAGTCAATTGTAACTATTTGTTTATGACTCCAGTGAGTTTAATACTACCAGGTGTTTACGATAGAACAGATCGCTTAAGTTTGATCCAACACTTGCGTTTATAATGTAAAGTCGAGCTTTGAATAGAACGCGTCACTTGGCGCAGAACGTGAGAACTCAAACTCTGCGCACTACAATCACCTAACGTTACATGCGGGACAGACGCGGACCGCTTCAGGGAAACCGTGTCTAAACCGTTCTGTACGTGTCTAAAAGTAGTTCACAACTTTTTGATCGCTTCCGATAACCCGTGACTTGCCTGTCCTTATCTGTCCGCCCGTCATACAGTTATTAATGCTTCAAAACACTGAGACGTGTAACCTGTATCTCTCGTGTCTTTAATGTATAGGGATACAGTACAAGCCGTAGCGCTTTTTTTTCTTTGATGTGATTCTAAATAATGTAAATATCAGTGTAAAACGAAACAGTTTGACGTTGGAGGTTTTCTGAAAGCTTTAAATCTACCCACAACGTGATCGGGCAGCTAACAGGTGTAAGCAACGAGAGTGCAAAGTGAAAGCACTAGTGAAGTATGTACGGTGTGTGTGTGTGTGTGAGATAATACTGTATGTATATACATATATAACACATATAATAACTGAATATTTAGCCTAATAATGGCTGCAACTGACTTTTATATAGGAATTTATTGTTCTGTGGTTCCTCAATTTTTTGTTACGTAAATATATGATCAAGTAATAAATAATGCCAGTACTTTATGACAGGGTTTATAGTCCATTTTGTTTGGTTTGTATTACTGTATAAACTGTTGCTATGGTTACCTGCACACGCAAACGCAATTTTTGTTTTTAGCGCACTCTTAGTTGTAGTGTAACTTTTTTTTGTTTTTGTTAATGAAACTTTTGAACAATCCGTTGAAATCTTTATAGATTGAGATTAAATATTTATTATTGATATTTAGAATAATAACCTCTTTTAACCCCCGCCACGGTTTTTGGTTTCCGAGGGGTGTTTAAAACTTAATTGGTTTGCAGTCGTAGATATTTCTAGCTGTCCGCCATATTGGAATGTCAAAGCCGGTTTAGTTGCCGAAATTTGCACCCTTCATTATGCATCCTCTATTATTGGTAGGTTGTAGGAGTAGTGTGGGAGGGTTAGGCATTAGGGTGGGTTGGGATTAGACATCAGGTACGTTTCACACTGCGGGTTCATATCTGGCATGGGTGCAGATTTCGGTCACGACGACCACACGGTCACTGAGGCAATGCCGGTGCATCTGCACTGCAACGTCGTTTTAAACCCAGTTACGCATGTATGAATATCTATAGGCTATCTTCAGTAGACTTCAGAAGATGCTTTTGCTAACTTAACAAAATAACAACAAGACGAAGCTGTTAGCTAACGAAGGCATTTCCAAGTTTACTTTAGTTAAAACTGTAATATCGATTAATACATATTAAAAACCCAACCAACACATTCTTACCCCTTGGAAAGTTTATCCAGTTTTTTAAGGCCCGTTTTATAAACAGTGTTGTTGCATCTTGAAACTCAGGTAGTGCGGCCCAAATCGCTTACTTATGCACTATTCTATGACATTTTTTTAGTATAAATAGTGCGAGTAGTGCGTTCACAATGAAAATTCCAAAAAGAAAAAGTGCAATTTAAATACCCGGATGATGCACTTAAATAAATACCGAAAATGAGTGTGGCATGGTGACACTCAGAACTCAACTGTCACAGCTTTAATTATGTACCGTAAGTGAGGAGGTGCTATCGAACTGCGATTATGAATGCCACAATAACCTTCCCATACTTCATACTCTACTGTTAGTACCTAGTGCAAAGTACATAATGGTGTGCAGTGTTGTGGCATCTTGGAAAACTCATTGATTTTTATTGTGAGTGATGACACATTGACCCTTCCAAGATGGCGGACGCGTCGTTGTGTCTGGAGCTGTCGAATGTGGAATCTAGATAGGCCTACATATCTATGGGTTGCAGTGGCGACCATTTGGAAAGACAAGCTTGTCACAACATCACTGTATTTTTTACAGATAAAACTAGAAACTATTTTTTCCCCGTAAATTCCATATAAAATTTTCAGAATATTATTAAGTGATCATAAATCAATCATAAATTAATTGTTAGGTATTATTTTTATTTTGAGCATCTTATCCACCTTATTTTTCCCGTAAGAGGGGTGCTGCCAATTTAATTAAAATATCGAGGATTCCGTGTCATTTCGCGTCCAGCTATTTTTAGTGTACAAATCCAGCATGTTTTGCTGCTTGATATGGCAAATTAGTGTGTCTTACCGTGTTATTTTAATGTATTATCTCAATGATGAACCCACTGGTTTGTAGTTCAAACAGTTTTACTGTTTACTGCACTTTGATATTCTCGTTATTTCCCTACAGCAGTTAATGAACCGGAAGTCTCGCATAATCACAGAAAACAGCTTAATTCTGCATTGAAAACAAGGAGGATAAAGCGTGTAGGTCATTAGAGGACAGCAGTGAAGGTATCAGGTTGTTTCCCATTCAGTTGTCTCGACATAGGGCAAAACTTTACACTGTGCATGTTCCACATATTGCTTACATTAGGCTACTATCTATACAATACCATATTTCCCACAAAATATTGTGATAAGTACATAATTAGTATTATCTCAGCTTTTTACAGGTTCATGAAGATGTAGTGTGTGATCCAGTTATTTATTCTTTACATTCCAGAAAACACTATAACTTTATAATTATACAGTATTTTAAAATGATATCATAACATTTTCCCTTTTGCTTTTGGATTTATTGACTGTACTAATTAATAAGTATTTACTACAGTTTGCACTGTCTAACTTTTTTTAGTGGCATTAGTTTATAAGATGTTTTTCCTTTTATTATGTTTGTTTTGCTCTGTTTGCTGTGTTGTGTCTGAAAGCAATAGTGTGTAAAAGATCACTGCCACTTTAGCCCCAGATTTCGCATATTCTCGCTGGACTCTTTCTTTCTTCTTTTCTAATTATTGTGTTGTTTTCTGGGCAAATATGTCATATCCATGGCGACCAGGCAGGTTTATTGTCATGCAATGGTTCACATAAGTAATTAATTACTCTCTTTTCTTTCTCCCTCCATGTCTCCAGTAAGCCAATCAGTTGAGGGGAAGCATCTCATGTTTAAAATGGCTGTAATATCCAAGAGAAGGTAAACAGAAACCTTGATGTTTAGAATGTCTTTGTGTTTTGAGCATTTCGTGTGTGATGTGTGCCCACTGTTTGTGAGTTTATCTGTGGTGTGTGTTTGCATATCATACATTATGGTTTTGAGTGTTCTGAAAAAGTATACATATTTAATAAGTAATTAATGTGTGAGGTAGCCTTTTTGTGTGTCTGGGTCTCATTCAAATGACAAGGCTCTGTGTCTGATTATTAGAATAATGAATGAATTCAGTGTATTATAAAAAGCTTAAACTCAAATTATTAAAGCTTTTTAAAAAGCATTGAATACATTTGAAATCTTCACAGGTTGCTTGTAATTGGTTATTAATGTGGGAATTGTCAGGGACACGCTTTGCTTGGGGCCCCGTCCCACAGTGTTGATCTAGTGTGTCTGTGGAATGTGGTGGCATGTGACTCGTGCACGAATACGTGCTTCCATCTGGACAGCCATCCAGCTCGAATTTCAGAGCATTTTTATAGGGTTGATCAAGTCCTCGGGGGGGTCCCCCCCCCCCCCCCCCCCCCCCTCTGCCTTGAATATTCTCGTTTTGTTTGTACTTTAACTTTTGACCACTGATAAATTGTGTTTGATTTGCTCTAAAGAGTTTATGCTGTGAATGGTGAATGTAACACATTATGCATGTACTGGAACTAGCGGAGAGAGCATTTTTTCATAGTTTTTGTGATGTCTTTAAAGGAATAGTTCACCCAAAAATTTACTCCATCCAAGATGTAGATGAGTTTGTTTATTCATCGGATGAAAATTAGCAGAGAAATTTTGCGTTACCTCATTTGTTCACCAGTGGATCTTCTGCAGTGAATGGGTGCCGTCAGAATAGAATCTTAAACAGCTGATAAAAACATCACAATAATCCACAAGTAATCCACACGACTCCAGTTCATCAGTTAATGTATTGCAAAGTGAAAAGCTGTGTGTTTGTGATAAATCCATAATTAAGATTTTTAACTTTAAACATCACTTCTGGGAAAATATGAGTCCATAATCAATAATAACACTTCCTCCAGTGGCGAAGTCCATCCCCTGTTATCCTCTCACATCAAAATCCACCGACATATTTGTTTAGAACTTTTTTGAACTGTTTTGGCTTGTATATATTACTTGTACTATGCATATTTCTCTCCTGATTCAGACGAGACGACTTTTTCACTGCTGAACGCAATATAATGTATGGAGGACTCATATTTTAGTTTTGAAGTTAAAAAAGTCTTGATGGATGCAACTTTTCACTTCACAAGACATTAATTGATGGGTGTGATATTTTTATCAGCTGTTTAGACTCTCATTCCGACGGCACCCATTCACTGCAGAGGATCCACTGGTGAGCAAGTGATGTAATGCTAAATTTCTCCAAATCTGTTCTGATGAAGATACATCCTTTTACTTGCTTCAGTCAAAATCAAAGATATATTTGAGGGTTTGCTGATTTACTGCTAGTGTAGGAGCTGGTGCTACCTGTTTTTTCTTTGTCTCTCTGACCTTGGCTTTGAACCCGTAACCCTTGTGTTAAAATATACATTCATGATTCTGCGCTATGCTTGACAGCTCTCGAGATGTAATGCAATTGCTTTTTTACACCACCACTTTGTAAATTGCTCGCTGTAATGATTTGGTATCTGTATTCACACTATTGTGATCCTTGTAAAAATATCCGTTCTCAACACGCAGGCATGCATAGGCCACATGTTTGTTTAATAGTAATTGTTATTTTTGTTTTAGTGCACTGGAAATATCCTCTTTGCATGCTTGATCAACCAGTAGGGAAATCTAATATAATTGAGGTTCAAGGTGAATTGCATCCTGAGCATTTCCCCTTGACAGAAAGAGCATGCATACTGTATACTAGAGCAAAAATAAACAAATCACACTGACAACAGTAATATAGGCTTGATTTTGAAGGCATGGAATAAGTATCGATTTAAGCCCTCGCTTCATAGATGAAAATGGCCTTTTTGGTAATTTGTCCTGGGTCCATTCAATGCAGGAGGAGGCGAGCGAAAGAAACGGTTGGGGGTGAGTAAGGGAGAGAGATCGAGAGAGAGAGCTAATAAGAGAGAGAAAGGGACGTACTGCCCCTTTCCGAGCTCATTATCATTCTTAATAAGTCTTAAGGAAAGAAGGAGCAGTGACTGTAAATGCAAGGTAATCCTAACACTGGCCAAGGTTACTGGGGACAAAGGCACATGCACACCCCTCCCTGCTGGTTGCACTGGGACACAGATTGAGCCGTACCCCCAGCAGCACTTACAGAGCCCTGCTAGATGCTAGAAGTGCATGAACGATGCTTCCTAAAATGTTTAGTCTGGCAACTTGGGCTTTAGCTATGAATCTTTAAATTAACTGGTTATAAAAATATTCATAAAGCATTTTATTATATAAAATATAATTATATTATATTGTGTACAATATTGTTTAATTACATTGAATCAACCTGACTACATTAGGTTAAGTAATGTTAAGAGTTAGATCATGTATGTACTTCTTGCACTGTATGTGCAACAGATTTTTATTTATTTATTTATTTTAATTCGAATTTCTTGATTAGGTCTAATATGCAATCCGGGGTCAGAAATATATGGGGGCAAAATGAAAGTGACAGAAATGCCACAGAAAATTCCTGTGACAAAATCATTATTCGAATTTTTTTAAAGGTATATATTCTAGTTATTATTGTAGATAATTATTCTAATGTAATTGATTAAATTAAGGCATTTTACATTAAAGTATGGCACTTACAGTGTTTTTTCGGTGGGAAAATATTGTGATTATATTTTTAAAACTTGTATATATTCTAGCTAGTTATGCTATTAAATTAAGACATCTTACATTAAAGGGTGGCACAGTGTTTTTATTTGTTTAAAAAAAAATAGCTTTATGAATGTAAAAATGTCTAGTTCAGGGGGAAAATATCGCAACTGCATAAAAAAGGTTATTTCTGACAAATGCAATCCAACATATTGCACAAATATGCACCTTTAGATGAAATATTATTTGAATCATGTTGAATTTATTTTTGATTTTGCATAAGAGCAGTTTTTACACTCTACAGTATTAAACCAGTTCTTATGTTTGCAGTGTGTACTTGTTTGCTGTCAGGTATTTATTACAGCTCTGAGAGGATTAAATGATTGCATGGACAAAGCTGTGTTTAGCTTACTGGTGAGTTTAGTGCATCATCTGTCTGTCTTGTTTTGAATGCTCCTGGTTTGGACATCTCACTGATCTGTTTGTTGAACCTTAAAATATTATACTCATCATGCAGTGCATGAATATTATAATAAATATCAGTGTAAAGCGTTTCTTGATTGACTGAAAAGTGTGAATATGCATCAGCTAAATGAACAAACTCACTCAACACAGTCAGAGCTGTTAAGCAGAGCTGTTGGCCTTTGTTTGTTTCTCAGTCACGTTTTCTCAGCTTCCCTCTGTCACCTAAAGATGATTTACCCCCAAACAGATGTTCCGACTCTTACCGTATGTTCTATTTTCTGCCCTTTGAAAGGTTATGAATGAAATGCAAAGCCTCAGTAGTGGTGCCCTCGGCCCGTAATTGCCCGTGTTTGTGCCACTGTTATTTTCTGGCTGAGAGATGGAAAATGTTGAGAAAGTGGAGGGCTGAACCTCTGGGAGTGCTTTGGCTTTGCGCTTGTTGGCGATACGGCATCGGTCCAGTCCTGGAGGAGCTTCTTTCCTGTTCCACTGCTCCCTGTAGACTCAACCCCTCCCTGGTCCTGGTTGGGGTTTGTAGGGCAACCTGCTCTCATCGCCCCCTGGGGCAGCCTGGGAGGCAGAGACCCATCGCCATGGTGATCAGAGCACAGAACCTCTGCAAAGCAGTCCATTGTGACTGGTGCGCGTTGAGGTGAGAGGAACAAAATGTCACAGCAACAGGTTTTTTTCTTTTTGTTGTTTTTGCCTTTAATGCCCGTAGGGGTTTGTTTAGCCTTTGATTCATCTGTGCTGCCGTCTGCTAAACGAGTTGTTTGTGATATCTGTTAATTGCCTCTTTTAAGTCATCCGTTTTGGTGCATGGTAAGGCAACGGGAGGAAGTGAAAACAAATGAAAACTGAGTTTGCGTTCAACAATCTAGAGAGATGAGAGAAGCATATTATCATGAGATGGTTATCACCCCGTTACGATAATTTGTTTTTACAAAACTTTTTTTATTGTATGTGAAATCTTTTTTTTTTTTGTCTTTTAAAATGACTCAGTCAATAAAAATGTCCTCAAGTGTTCAGGAGTATGTCAAGTACGAATCTTAGATCATAAGTGAATTCCCAGCGCTCACAAACCAAACGTAGAGTGAGATTCTAGCAAAACTACAGGTTGATTAATTTTACTTGAACTCCCCACTTTAATCTTCTTCTGAATGGGTGTTGAAAAAAGTCTTCTTTTAGCACTGAGCATATGAGATCATTCGTTCTCCACTAGGGGCAGTAAGAACAAATTAAATCCTGCTGTAGTCTGATGCTGAGAGCCCCTCGCAGAACAGCAAAGTCTTTCAATTACTGAAGAGAAAAAAAAGCTCAAACTTATTTCATAAAACCTAAGGTACCGCTGAGATTTGCCCTTAAACTGAACTGAGCTAAGATTTATGCAAAGTACCACATACATCTCTTCTTATCTAAAGGGATAGTCCACCCAAAAATGAAACTTCTGTCATCATTTACTCATTATTTACGCGTCATTAAGGGTGAGTAAATTATGACAGAATTAAATTTTTTTTTTGGGTGAACTCACTTTGATACTGATTTTTTGCAGAGGCGTGTCATTCTGTACTGGTGGTCATGGCTCACTTTGATACAGAAACATTTTGTAGTACCTAATCTAATTTATTAACTTATTATTTTATTTTTAATTTAGATTAATATAGGGGTTTTAAATTCAAACTTTAGCAAAATGTTACAAAAAGATGCACATCTCACATACTCAATCGTCGAAAAATAACATGAAAAAAAGTTGGCTCACCAAAAAAAAAAAAAATGTGGACACATGCTATACATATTTTTCTAATTTTGGAGCTAAATGTACCCCTTATATAGGTAAGTCTCAGAGATTTAATCTTTTATATATATATAACTGTATATATTGATACCTTTATTTTATTGATTGAAAACGTGCTGGATATTTTTCTATGATTTTATTCTCTTTCCTTTTGGTTTCCAAAAGATATTAGAGTGAGAAATAATGGATCTGTCATATATTATTAATTATTAGTGTATAATAGAATAATAATATCATAATAATTTATTATTATTATTATTTATGACTATATAACTACTACTACACTCCTAATGTCATCATTTATCATTTACTCACTTATTGTTTTTTACACACACACACACACACGCGCGCAGTGCGCATGCATATATATATAGCATTCTCTTTATTTATTTTTTAACATTATTACGCAAGTTTTTTTTTTTTCAATGAAAATTAACTAAATTCTAGAACTCTGAGGGGGTACATGCTCCAAACGCTTCTGTGTTGTTGTTAAAGAGGATGTTTCTTCATCTTCCTCTGTGGTGTTGTTTATCATGTGCTGTTGGGCTATTTAGTTTATGTTAATTGATGCACGTGCAGTAGCACACATACGGTGCGGTGTGACAGGCGGGGTGGGAAGGCCGTGGCCGAGGGACAGGTCAGAAAAAGGGGCTGCAATCAGCACGTCTGAGCGTTAGGAAGGCACCGCTTTCTCCTCCTTTAACCTCGAGGAGGATGTGGGTTGCATTCTGTGGCAGGTTCAGTGTTGAGCCTGGCCTCTGGGGTGGGAAGGGGCCGCTGCTTTCCTAAGGTGCAGAGGGACTCAAACACCCAGCACAAAGTCTACCGCCTCTCAGACCTGTGCTGCACTGAGCCAAAGACTTCTCTGTTCTTCATTTATCATGTGCATTCAAATACATTTTTTCTTGTTGGTTACATACATTAGAAATGGGTTTTCTTAATATTAAACTAAACAGTGAACTCTACAATCTATTGAATCTCTTGCAGTTAACTAGCATTAGCTCATGTTAATGTGCTAAAAGTTCTCTTTATCACTGTTAACTTGATGTAATAAAACTAACTGAACTAAAACTAAATAAAAACTAAATTGACTTTCAAAATATATATATATATAAGAAATGACAAAAACACAATAAAATTTGTGATAAAATATGATATTTGAATATAGGCAAAAATCAGTGGTGTGAAAAAAAAATAGTCTTACATTTTCATTGTAGAAATGTGTGATTAGCGATAATTCATTTATGCAATGAGCGAAAGTGTCCAATAACTAATAATAGTTTCGTATAAAACAAAAGATCGAGTTAAAATAAATAATAATAAAACAATAATCAAATAATGTTAATTTAAATATATTGACTGATTATATTTCATTAAATATATTACTTTAGATTTGTTCAAATCGAGATAAAAACAAACCAATCATAATAAGTCATAAGTGTAATTCTTAATTATTATTTTTTTTTTAAGACTCAATGATTTTGAAGCTGCTTCTTTCTCAAAAGAGAAAGTGGATTATCAGCACTGACATCTCTGTTTTTACTCTCACCTTCAGCGATTGGATACTTGGCCTCTTATGTTACGGAACAAGCTTATTGACCGCTTATTTGTCTGCTCCCTCTTCTTTCTTGACAGAGACCTCAGCGGTTGCCGTCTCAATCCGCTCGTGTGGTAATTCCACTTCAGAATTCCACTTGGCTGTCTGAGTAAATACATTTTTCAGTGTTTATTAGTATGCGGCGTCGCCAGAAGGAATTCCTCCCTTCTCCTATAGCCACTCCAGTAATTAGCAAATTGATTAGGAGAACTTCAGCACACCTCCTCGGTTCTTATCTCCTCATTCTAGGACAGTATTGCGGTGCCATGGGACGGTGTAAATATTTTAAGGGGAAACCCTCAGCGAATCTCATTAATGGCTGTGAGGCTCTGCAGCCGTCTCCTGTTGAAGATCTCAGCCAGTTTTCTAAACTGTGATTAAAGAAAAGTTTTGTATTATTTAAACATGCTGTGTCCTGTGGGTTTGCGGGTGCCACGGAGATCCTCCCTGAGCTTTCGTGTGTGTGTGTTTTTTTCCCCCTACTTTCTCTCCTCCGCTCCCTTCAGATCGATTAGTTTTGATTCACAGGAGCAAAGAAGCTTTGAACGTAGTGGTCATTCTGGGATGCATTTTGCAAAATGTGACAAAGACCTCTCTTTTATTTACGAATCCTAATTAAATTTTTACCCCATCCCTACGCTACAGACTTGGTAGCAATTTGGCTGCTAATCACATTGAATTTTAAATGGGACTGTTTAAAGATGGCTTTAGATGCTTTCAGGATGGCACACTAGTGCAAATTAAGTCAGAATAGCATGCTGTTTGGTGAGAGGACCAATAAAGCAAAATCCACATCACAATTGTCTTATGCACTTACGTCAACAGACGTCTTACAATATTTGCTTTTCTCTTTTAATTAGTTGAAAGGAACACAGGTAAACAATCAGCTGTTTTTCTTTGTAAATGGAGACAGGAAAACTGCTTTTCTTTTAATTATTCTGCCTGTTACGTTATTCCGTCTTGTCCCTATGATTTATGTAATTGAGGGAAAATGCGCAATCTAAGAAACACTAAGGCTGCTTGATTGTTAAAAGGATTTGGCATCCTAGAAACGATTCATCACTTCTAATTTGACAGTAAAGCCTTCGTGAAATGGCAAACTCTTCTAGAAAAGCTTGTCAACAAATGTGTTTGTGCATAAAAAAAATCAACGAAGAAGCTGTCCTCACACATTTAGTATACATCATTAAGTTCCTTGTAGCCAATCATATTGCCCATTCACCCAGCATTCCAGAACATATTAGTGACATCTCGTTAGCAGAAAACAGATAACTGAGGGAAAAATTACCAAGTAGGCTTCAATTGTTTTTTTTGTTATTTTCAAGTGGAATGACTGGAAAGAGCAATTCTCTCAAAATGGGATTTTTGTGCCGGTCCTTCAGTCTATTGCATTTTGTTCAAGAGAACCCTTTTTTTTCCCTTCATAAAATATTTGTCATTTGTCTTTCCTTATTTAACTCATTTTTTTTTCACATCAACATTTTGTAAGTAGTTACAACTGGATGAAAGCAAAGAGCAAACAATGAAGCCTTTTATTTAGTACAATGAAGGCATTTTTCCTAGTATAATGCATTTGAGGTCTGGAATAAGATGGATAGGTAGATTTATTTGATCAATTTGTTTCTTAAGTCATATTACTCTTGCATTGTTGATGCGGTTTATGTAAAAACGTAGTAACTTTTATTTTCATTAGCATTACAAGAGTGGTGTTATATGGATATAAATGTTGTAGCTTGCACTAACTTCCTCACTACATGATTGTTTCAGAGGAAACTTTTTTTTTTTTTTATTGCTTAGACGTTGGTCTGTCAGAGCTCAGGAGTCTAAATGGAGATCTCAGCTAAGTTTTTTTGGGGAAAAAAAAGTCATCATTTGCTCTCCATTCCGTCTCAATACTGATAAGCTACTACTAAATATTGAAGAAACTGTAAAGTTGCTTTGCAACGATTTGTATAATGAAAAGCGCTATACAAATAAACTTGAATTGAATTGAAATTATCACTAGGAGAAACAATTGAGATATGAAAGAGATCTCATTTATCATGATTGTGTTAAAAACACAAAAAATCGGAAATGACTTATCTTTTAAGGCTCCATTGCTCTCCATTTCTTCTTATCACTGCTAGGAGGAACAATTGAGATTAAACAGATCTGGATATTGTGGAAAGGGACACATTCGAGTGTAATAAACTGCAATTCAGCCTCAAACTAAAAACCTGCGCTGCACCTACACGACAAGTGGGAAAAACAAGGCCTAGCAGTTAAGACGTTCTCATAGTATCGATAAAACACCACTTTGACAATGCCAGCTACTGTTTGAATCTGCTATGTGATCATTATGGGAAAATCAGAAAAAAAAAAAAAATGTACAAACACATTTTTGCTGTTTATTTTTACAACCACACCTCGACATTCTGTACTATTTAACTTGGGTGGAGAATAATATGGGTGGGGAAGTGAATTTTGTCAACTTAAAAAACACTTCAACTATAGTTAAATGAATGGATAAGGTATAAAAGTTGATTGTTGATTGCCTGTTGATTGTTCGTTTTTAGAACGTCCCATTAGCTTCATGATACAGAAGATGAGTGCAAGTTTTATTGGGGTTTAAACGTCAGAAGCAGCCTCTGCTGTCAGTCTCTTCTAAATTCACATTCCAAACACTTCATGGGACATCTTGCTCTTTAGCTGATCTATTTTGGGTATTGTTATAGTGCTATACTGTATGTATGGACACAGACAGGAAAGACACGTGTTTGGCAGTGCTCGAAAATGTAGTTCATTTTCAGCCGGCTGCACCTCCCACTATCCCTGAGAATTCATTGGTTGCTTTTTGGACTCGATGTCAATGGCATAACTCACCTTTGTTTGTAGTCAGTTTTCTTTACTCACAGTTCTGAATGAGCCCTATTTTGCTGTTGGAAAAAAAAAAGTTGATGTCCTGAGCAGCAGTATCAACAAGTTGAACCACATGACATCGATTTGCAAATATTGTTTCAAGGCTTATAGTGCAATGTAAATTAATGAATTGATCAAGATGATGACTGATCGTACCAAAGTGATAATGCAAAACACACCCCACATTAAACATCCTGTCAACCAGAGCTTCCTGACTCAAGTTCAGGTTCACACGACATTTGTTCACAACAGTTTGATAACTGACAGTAATACTAACACAACACTCGTTATTTGCGCATTTAGCCAATTTGCATCAACTTAAATGAATCATTCTCAGAAGAATTTCAATATTTACTCACCTGTATGTAATTCCAAACCGGTATGACTTTCTTGTGTGGAACTCAAAAGGAAATGTTTTGCATAATGTCCAAGCTGCTCTTTTCCATACAGTAAAAGATTTTTAGTGATTAATGACTTAAATTTCTTTTTCAGAGTCTTTTTCAGAAGACTCAGAATATAGTGAATGAGTTGTGTGGACTACTTTTATTATGTTTTTAAGATGCTTTTTGATGGTCCCTGGTCACCATCCACTTTGATTTTATGGAGGATAACAGCGTGAACATTTGTCAAAACTTCTCCTGAAAGTCATACAGGTTTGGAACGACATAACGTAAGTAAATGATGACAATGTACTTTTTTGGGAACTCTTCTTTAAGTAACCCTTCATCTTAGTGATTTTTGGCGTTTCCCGGTATACAAATTATGGTATTTAAAAGAAAACTTCCATCTGGTCATGCAAATGGTTTTTCACCCTCTATAACAATAGAAAAGAATTGTTTGAAAGACAGTAGACTTTATTGTTTTTAATAAAAACCCCTGACTTGGTGAAAGTTTAATTAATAAGGGGCTTAAATCTGTGGGAAGAGGGTCTTTAAGGGGTACTTATTTTTCCATCTGGGCTATCCTCCAAAAAAACTAGTCAATTAGTCTCTTAAGCTGCAGAGACAAAAACGTTATTAGTTCTAGCAAAAAGAATAATGGGTTTAGAAGGTTTTGCTTGAGAGGCAGGCAAAACCCCAAGCTGAATCCTGGGTATTCAGATTTTTTCATTTTCATATAATCATGAAATACCAAGCAGATTATTATGCATGCAAGTGTGTTTTTTCCCCTCTCTAATAAAAGGCAGTTGGGAAGAAGGCCTGTCATGGTTAACAGACACAAAATAAAAGTTCCATAATGGGTGCTCAAGTAATCATTCAGTCGGATACCTTCGCAATACCCCGGCTTTGAAGTTTATGGATTTTTGCATGAGAAACACAGAATAACTCCCAAGTAACTCCTTAACTGCCACGCAGGATTGAATACGGTCTGACCATTGTCTGTCAATGTTTGTGCAACCTTTTGTTTACTTTGTTGGTTAGCTACCAGTCTATTTAAGGTCTGGGAACCATTCTGAGATGGGATATTATTGAAGTGTAATTCCAAAATAATTGTCTTCCCTGCACGATAGCTACATAAATCAACCACACCCTTACATGTACTTTCAATATATTTACCTTCCTACCATCAGCTGCCCCCAACGCCAGGCACCAGGTAATCCTGTTGGCATAGTTCCTCACCTGGAAAGCTGGGGGAAAAAAAGTGCTTTACCATGATGTGTTTCAGCATAATTTAGCAAATAGTCTCAGCCTAGGGCCGCGTTGGGAATTAAATACGCTTAACCTTCAGCTTGGCTGTGGGAGCCTTAAATGATAAAAAGGTAACCGGAGATCAGTGCTCAGAGACGGCAACCACCTTGCCTTTGAGACTCTTGAGTGATATTTCTCTTGCCTAGGGTGACCGTCTAGATTAGAGAAGGATTGCGTAACAGTGTCAGCATCTTTGGTGCCCAAAATGTGTCCGGCTTCTGCGCCATGGGCTTTGTTTTTCTCTTAGGAGCATAGAGAGAGGTGATTGGCTACATAGTATCATCAAAGAAATTAATTGTTTCCCCTCCATGTTAAGAAGGTGCTACTCTTCCAAATCGAGTGCCTGCACTTGGTTATTACACTTTAATGGCTTGCTCGCCAAACTAACCATATATTACGGCGTGTGCAGACTCAGATCAGAGAAGATGAATAGGCTATTAATTAGAGTTGCGCAGAGAGGGCACAGGGGAGAGACTACTCATAGCCCTGCAATCAGTGTCAACGGGGCCCTTCTCTCTATGCGCTAGCCAGGCCATTGCCAGGTCAAACGACTTGATATCAGACTCTCGGAGAGCAAGCCAACAAGGCCAGACGGGCAGAGTGGTGCGGATGGGACGGTATGCTAGGTAGCTTTAAATCGATAATGCAGCTCTGAGCTTAGTCAACAGCTTTCCCTGACTGTAAAGTTGAAAATTATAGATTAAATATTTGACAAGATTTGCGGCAGAAACGATTGTTTGGCCCGCTCGTCTCAGAATTAGCTTTTTATGGCAATTAATTAAAAGACTCCGTAGGAGACGTTCCATCTTGCACTTGTAGTCACGGGATAAATAACTCTGGGAGGAGGATATATGTGCCTTTATTAGCTGACATGATCTCGGCAGCATCTGTAGCGGGACGCTGTCTGCTCGTGAGCGACTTTGCGGAGAAGTTGCGCTCCATCACTCACGCTGAGTGTTGTCTTTATGGCTTGTTTTGTTAAAATCCGTTTTTTTTTTTTTTTACTCAAGGTATCAGAATTACGGCCTGTCTATGCAAATGAGGCAGTTTTGACAGTTTGTTATTCATGTCATCGCCTTTTTAAACACTTAAGGGATGTAAATTTGCAGTTGACAGGCTGCTCTGAAATTGCCACTAAATATTATTAAATATTTTTACAAGTTCCTTGTAAATACGTCTTAAATGTTTGAACGATGGGCAGCGAGAAAAATGGCCTTGCATCAACTTATTAGAGGCAATAAACCGGACGTGATTTATGGCGATAGTGGAGCAACTTAGGGACATGCCATTCCCCCCCCCCCCGTTCACTATCCGTCATTTCCGTCATCCTGATGCGCTCCCCCCGGCAACAGCTAAAGCATTGTTAAAACCCAGTGATTTTATAAGTCTTGGGATGGGGGTGGTGGGAGATGAGAGAGCAGGCCCATCAGCAAGACAATACCTGATGGCGTGCCGAACAACTTTTAACATCTTGTGAAAGTGCCATTTATTTTTACTGTGAAATGTTTTAATTTTTTTTTTTCCTTTAAATTTGTGGTGCGGTCCAACATGAATGATGAGAGTTGTTGAAGACGCCATTGTGTGTTTACGTGTTTATGACTGTGAGTGTTCGGTTATGATTATCAGTATGAAATCACTTAATATATGGAGCACTGCTTGAGTTAGAGGGATGTTTTTTTATTTTTTTCTTTTTTTTTTTTTTTTTTTTTTTTTTTTTTGGTGAGTTAATGTCCTCTGTAACAAAACTTTAAGTCTTGCCATGGAATTTTCATGGCTTTCTCATCAACATGTCTGCTGCTGAACTATGTGATTTTTGGGGCAGGATTAGTTGCTGCAGTAGTTAATGTTTACTGTGGTTCTATTCAGATGTCTGTCACAAGTAGCAGTCAAATGAATCAGAGGCAGTCAGTGCTGACTGAGAAAAACAGTACAAGCTACTATGTACAGATATTGAAAAATGCTAATGGTTTTGAAAGAAGTCTAAATGCTCACCAAGGCTGCATTTATTGGATCAAAAATACAGTAAAATCATAATATTATTACAATTTACAATAAGTGTTTTCTATTTTAATGTTTTAAAAATGTAATATTTTCCTTAGATGGCAAAGCTGAATTTTTAGCAGCCATTACTTCAGTGTCACACGATCATTCTAATATGCTGATTTGGTGCTCAAGGAACATTTCCTGTTCTAAATAATGTTGAAAACTGTTGTCCTACTGAATACTTTTGTGGAAACTATGATCAAACGAACATAATTTACTTAAAAATAGAAATGTATTACATTATAAATGTATTTACTGTCACTTTTGTTCAGTTTAATACCCTTGCTGAATTAAAAATAAATAAATACTGACCTCAATCTATTGAATAGTAATAAGTATATAAATTAAATTTGCTGTTTTAATAATAAACACCAGCAATGTACTAGCAATGTCCCATATGTCCTCTTTTAAAACTGTGCAGCTGTGAAGTGAATCTGGAGATTGTTAGTTAGTTATTCTTTGAAATGTAATTTGAAATATTCTTTCCCACGTTCAGTCCGGGCCTCCTTACCGCCGCAGCTCTGGGGCCCAGTGGTGTATAAAGTACCTGAAAGCCATACTCAAGTAAAAGTACAGATATCTTACCAGAAAATTACTTTGGTAGAAGTTGAAGCCACGTTTCGACTATTGACTTGAGTAAAAGTCTTAAAGATGGATATTTGTTAGTACTTAAGTACGAAAAGTGTTTTTTAAATCGTAAACGTACTTAAGTATTGAAAGTAAAAGTACAAGTAAATGCAAAATGGAAAAGAAGCAAATAAATATATATATAAAATGTTCATACACAGCTTGAGTAGCAAGATTGTGTTCAGTTTTAACACTTTCTTCCATTTTGTATTTTTGGGTAAAAAACTGAAGCACTTCATCATTCCAACATAAGAAAACATTACTGGAATCTGCATCTGAAATAGCATTTAGATGTATTTACACAGTTTATGTATCTCAGAGGGGACATGGATGCATTTAAAATGCAGTTACAGATGCATAAATAGGCCTATTTTTTTTTGTTTTTAACATAAAACGTTGAATACTGATATTTGAAATAATTTAAAACATGAAAAAAAGTCGAAATGTGAAATTAAAACCGCCAGTAGGTGGCAGCAAGTGACTGTTAATGAGTGACTAAAATGCTAGTGTTAGGGGCCGACAGGATGGGACGGACGTGCGGATCCATTTGTATGCTTTTATTAAAAGGTGTGGTCATGAAAAAGGCATGGGTCGATACACGGCAAACAGTAATAGAAGAGGCAAGATGAAGAGTAATACAAAGGCTAGCGTGGGTCTGAGATTGGCGAACAATGTCCAGAGAGGTAGGCAATGGAAGAATTCAAGACAGGCAGGAGATCAGGAAACAGGCAATCAGGCACCAAACTAGACGTGACTAGACTAGAACTAGGAACTAGACAAAACTATGAAATGGCTCTGTAACGTAGCTATCACACGATGAGCGATAAGCACTAAACAATACTCGGCAGAGGGAAGGAATCAGAGTGAGTGTTATATAGTGTGAGTTATTGGATGCAGGTGAGTGCGCAATCAGTGCAGTGGAGCATGG
This sequence comes from Sinocyclocheilus anophthalmus, assembly GCA_018155175.1. NCBI lineage: Eukaryota > Metazoa > Chordata > Actinopteri > Cypriniformes > Cyprinidae > Sinocyclocheilus > Sinocyclocheilus anophthalmus. Next base: position 224,494 of record JADLZN010001319.1, read on the forward strand.
TAGATGTAGTCCATAGTGATGTGTGACAGTCTATGTGGAGTGAGTGTCAATATGGTGAGAGAGCGACCTCTTGTGTTCATTGGATGAAAGTCCATGGACCGGATTCATGACAGAGCCCCACCAAGGAGTGGCTTCCAGATGCTCCAAACACTATACGATCCAGGTGGGTGGTGGAGTGGAGGCGGAACAGGGGGAGGGGATGGAGGGCCAGGTCCATGTGGAGTTGGATGACCCTGGGATTGAGAACTGGCGAAGCAGAGAACCACGACGGGACCGGCAGAACAGGTGAGGCTGAGGACCACCACCAGCAGAGCAGACGAGTTCGAAGATCCCCACGGCGGAGCAGAAGACCACCAGAGCAGTACAGAAGACCCCCACGATGGAGCAGAAGACCACCACGGCGGAGCAGAAGACCACCCCGGCAGAGCAGAAGACCACCAGACCGGAGCAGACAGAGCAGAAGACCACCACGGAGGAGCAGACGACCAATGGCAGAGATTGGGACCTGGGGAAAACTGAGACACAAGAAACAGACAGAGCATGTACGGTCTCAAGGACCGAGGCAGGGAACACAAAAAGTTCATCAATATTTTCCCTGGTGACCACTGAACAGACAGACAGTTCATAACCTGGCTCACTGACTGAAGCTGGACAGGCAGACAGTTCAAAAACAGTCTCGCAGACTGAAACTGAACAGGAAGTAGTCACAAACAGACTCACAGATAGACACTGAACAGCCAGACAGATCATAAACGGGCTCAAAGACTAGAATGGGCAAGGCTGAACATTTGGGAAAACAGAACAAGCAGAGAGTTCATGTATGTTATCTATGGCAGTGATGGGGTTAACGGGACATATATGGTGTGCATTTATAATTTCTGGGCTCATGACAGGCAGGGTTAAGGATTCAAAGGTGGGTTTTTGAGCTGTGACAGACTGGGCTGAAAGTTCCATGTTGGTTTCCTTGAGAATGGTGGGACAGACAGGCAATTCAATATTGGGTACATTGGAAAAGGCTGATTGGATTGTGACTGGACAGACAGATCGTTCATTAGTGGCTTTTTTTGGCGATGACAGACAAGACTGATAGTTCAAAGACAGCCCTTTCGTCTGGGTCGGGACAGGACAATAATTCATCATTGGCCTCCATGGCCAGTTCAGAGTAGGACAAAAGTTTAAAAGTGGCCTCCATAGCCGTGACAGGACAGGCAGAGAGTTCACATACGGCCTCCATAGCCGTGACAGGACAGGCAGAGAGCTCACAGATGGCCTCCATAGCCGTGACAGGACAAGATGAGGATTCACAGACGGCCTCCATAACCGTGACAGGACAAGATGAGGATTCCCAGACGGCCTCCATAACCGTGACAGGACAGGCAGAGAGTTCACAGACGGCCTCCATAGCCGTGACAGGACAGGCAGAGAGTTCACAGACGGCCTCCATAGCCGTGACAGGACAGGCAGAGAGTTCATAGGCGGCCTCCTTGGCCGGTACAGGACAAACAGGAAGTTCACAGGTGGATACCGCTGACACCTCTTGAGGTTCTGTAGCGGTTGCCGCCACCTCTGGAGGTTCTACAGTCATATCATCAGGAAACAGGGAGAGTTCATTACTGGACGCCACCACCATGCAGGAAGCTGAAGTGAGCGCCGCCGCCTCGGAAGGTTCTGCAGAGAGCGCCACTACCTCAGAGAGTTCTGCAGCGTGACGTGACATGATTCTGGACGGTCAGTTGTGAAGTGATGTGACTCTGTGCTATCAGCTGAGACTTGACTTGACTCATGAAGATCAACTGTGACTTGACTTGTCTCATGACGATCAACTGTGACTTGACTTGACTCAGGAAGATCAGTTGTGACTTGACTTGACTCAGGAAAGACAGCGGTAGCATGACATGGCTTTGTTGTTGACGCCATTTTGTGAGCAAGCTCTGGTCCGGCTGCCATTACAGGCACAGACACGGTGTTGTGTTCCTCCTCAGCGAAACCCCCAGTGAACACAGAGTCAGCAAAGCATAGTCTATAAAGTCCTTTAAACTACAATTAAATTTACCCTTTGGCAACCATGATTTTATGGATTCATTTAGTCCGTATCGAAAAATTTATTTTATTGCGACCTCATCAAAAGGTACCCTAAAAGATAACTCACAGAACTGAGTGACATACTCCTCAATAGGTGAACTCCCCTGTCGTAAATTGAGTAGCCGGTCGACTGGGTCCATACTTGGCCAAGGTCCTTTAGGAAAGCCGCTGAGTATTCTGTTACGGGGCGACAGAGACGTGAAACGTGTGGATCTATTTGCATGCTTTTATTAAAAGCCATGGTCATGAAACAGGCATGGGTCGATACACAGCAAACAGTAATAGAAGAGGCAAGATGAAGAGTAATCCAAAGGCTAGCGTGGGTCTGAGATCGACGAACAATGTCCAGAGAGGTAGGCAATAGAAGAATCCAAGACAAGCAGGAGATCAGGAAACAGGTAATCAGGCACCAAACTAGACGTGACTAGACTAGAACTAGGAAATAGACAAAACTCTGAAATGGCTCTGTAACGGAGCTATTACACGATGCGCGATAAGCGCTAAACAATACTCGACGACTAGAGCAGGATCAGAGTGAGTGTTATATAGTGTTATTGGATGCAGGTGAGTGCGCAATCAGTGCAGTGGAGCATGGGAGATGTAGTCCAGAGTGATGTGTGACAGTCTATGTGGAGTGAGTGTCAATATGGTGAGAGAGCGACCTCTTGTGTTCATTGGATGAAAGTCCATGGACCGGATTCATGACAGTAAGTCACTTATTGCTTTACTGAACTTGAATAAAATGATTATTAAATGTGTTCATGCTATATCTGTAGAAAAACGGTACCTAATATAAAAAGCATACAGAAGCATTTTTGCCATCTACAATTTAGAATGCCTGGAATTTTGAGTTTTAATAGACTAATACATCAATGTGCATGCACTCTGTGTGTGATTTGGTGATCGCACATAGCAGACAATGCTGTATCGCACACCCCAGACTCGACTTGAGTGGGAAATGAATCATCCGAGGTTGTTCGCACACTTGTTTGCACATGAGCAAAGGTGTTTTTAGGAGTCTAACTGGCAAGCGCCAGGCCACTGATTTGTCAAACCTGCTTTCCTGCAGTCCGTGCTCTTCTGACTTCTGACTATTTTGTACTAAGTAACAAATATGCTTCGGGGAAATGTATCGGAGTAAAAGTATACATTTTAATTAGGAAATGTAGTAGAAGTTAAAGTAAAAGTTGGCTGAAAAAGTAAAGTACAGATACTCCCAAAAAATACTTAAGTACTATAACGAAGTATTATTACTTTGTTACATTACACCACTGCTGGGGCCTTTACTTAATTGTCACATCATGCCACTAATTTGTGTTATTACAAAGTCCAATAAGCTTCCAGATTCTTAAAATAACTTAGATGATGACATAATAATGGAAGCCGGTACATGGTTTGTGGTCAGTACCAAATATTACATGCTGGAAACTGGTAGAGGAGGAACTAAACTGGGCCTTATGTCTGCTATAGCGCTTAAGTGGCTGTGTGTTTCTCACTCACAGTCACACTGACTTTGTCCAGTGTTTTGTGGGAGAATGGCTTCAATTTTCCTTCTCTTTGAATTATATCCGGCTCAAAAATGACTTCATGTAATGCTTCAGGACAAATTATTGACTGAAAATATACACCATTTTTAAGGAGCATAGTGAACAATGGTTTGATCTTTCAGTGGGATCCAAAAGACCAAATATTAGTTAAGTTAAACATTTAAACCTCTTTTTTTCCCATTTAAAGCTAATATTTACATATAATGGAAAATTAACAGGCAATTGTGCCCTATATATGTATTTAGCATAATCAATATTTGTTCATTTTCATTATATTTACACACTGTTATTCAAATATGGAAGCCTGTTTCCGCCATGAAAAAAACCCCTCTAGCTAGTTGTGACTTTACACCTGGCAATTCTGAGAAAAAAGTCTGAATTGTGAGATAAAAATTCACTGTCACTTTTTGTGTTTTTATTCTGTCGTGTAAAAAAAAAAAAACGGAATTATTCAGGTTACTCGAATTACAAGATGTAAACTCAAAATTCAGAAGAAGAAATCTCAGAATTGTGAGATGTAAACTCTTTTCATGTAAACTCTTTCAATTATGAGAATGAAGTCATAATTCTGGTTTTATATCTGAATTGTGAGATAAAAAGTTGCAGTTCCCTCTTTTTATTTTTTATTCTGTGGCGGAACGTGCGCTGCATTGTTCAAAAAGTTTTCTCACTTGCAATGAACAAAAATATGTAATAATACTAAAATACATACAAAATAGAAGCATTTTCACAAGTGTTCTCAGGCTGTTGGACACCACTTTCTCACCAACATCTACTACATAATGCAACCGTCCCTCTCCAGCAGAGAGCATTTGTTTTGCTAATATTTTCCCATGTGCCATTGATCTAAAGCTGATTCCATGGCGTTAACAGTGTGGTTGTCTGACTGGTTGGTCCCATAGGGTGGCAGCTGTATTTCCTATACTGACCCCCTCTATGTGCGGAGCTATCCAGCGCTGTCCGGGTGCATCAGTCTTTCCAGTCGCAGAGAGGTGATGGCTGCCTTGTCAGCAGAGCGCGCCTTCTCACTCCAAGCCCTCTTCAAGTTTTTTGTCGGCTTGGCAGAATACGAGTGTCCCTCATCTTCCTGGCTGTAACCTTGCCACCAGCTTGTGTTCCTGGTCTACAGACTTAAACAGTGATGACTCATGCCATACCAAGTGCACCTTGGGGGTAGACAATAAGAAATGAGGAGGGAGGGAGGATGGATTTAATGTTGGTTTAGGGTGGGCTTCGGGATGCAGGACTAAAAGCTTGGGCAGCTTTCGCCTCGGCTCATTTGATTAGCCTGTCTCATGCGCAGGAAGTGCTGAAAGGCGCTGGCGATTGTATCACTATGAGCGCCGCTGTCCGTAGATCTGGAGACAGCTGCCGGTCCTTCCGTCCAAATGCCAAAGTGGTCTTCAATTCAGTTAGAGCAGCACTGCCGTATCTCGCCACAAACTCCCCCCTGAGGTCCTGATTAGCAGGGTTAAGCATGAGGGGCCTTGTGTTGGTATTTCTGTGATCGCTCATGTGCTCCGCACATGAATTTTTAAAATCATTTATTTTTCTGACACCACCATATGGTGCAGCAACTTGTGTGTGTCTTCAGTTGCAGTTGCACTGGGCCTTGATCATGTTACAGCTTCACTGTGTTTTTACATCAAGCACTTTGTGGATTTTTACAGTGTTTTGAACTTGACTGAGAACTTTGATTGCATTTATTCTGAACCAAGCCGTTGTATCTTAGTATAATTCATATATTTATTTATTTTTAGTATTATTTATATACTATTATATTTTTATTATGTTTTATTATTTGAATTAGCGAATTATTTGTATATTTTAGTTTACATTTTTATCTATTTTCAGTTTATATTATAATAAGTTTTTATATTTTATTTTTTTTATTTTAGTTTAGTAATTTTGTTATGTGCTGTTGTCATTTTTATTACTTTCTAGCTTTATTTTTACTTCCGTGTAGTAATTACATAGTCTTTTATTAATTTTTATTGCTAATGCCCACATTTAAATTACATTTTCTTTATTAATTTTATTCAGCTTATTTGAATTAAATGGCCTTAATAGTTTTGAGTGCTTAAAGGGGTCATTTGATGCGATTTCAGTTTTTCCTTTCTGTTTGGAGTGTTACAAGCTGTTTGTGCGTAGATAAGATCCCTGAAGTTGTTAAGACTAAAGTCTCAAATCCAAAGAGGTGTTCTTTATAAAAGTTAAGAGTCAACCATGCCTACCTAAAATGGCTCGTTCTAACATGCCCCCACATATCTACGTCACTATGTGGAAATATTAGCATAATGCTGCCCAAATGTGCACGCAAGAAAGAAGGCGTGGTTTCAAGAACAGCAGTAGTGTTGATGCAGCCATGTCAGTGCGAAAGCAAAAGCACTTTATTGGCCTTCCGATAGTAGATGCAATTAGGAATCATTGTTTAAGATTTATTTACAACAGAACAGCAAACCCAGATGTTCGAATTTGTGCAAAGCATTTTATGGATGACAGTTTTTTGAACCTAGAAGAGTACAAGGCTGGCTGTGCACAAAGGCTATTTCTAAAAAAAAAAAAGGGTCAATTCCAACTTTGCTATGACAATCTGGCGCTTCTGAATCAGCGTCTGTAAGTATGTTTTGTTATTAGTTTAAGTATTTGCTATTGACTGTTCAAATGCGGAGTTTTGTGCAGCGCAGAGTAACGCGTCATGTGTGTGTGTGTGTGTGTGAGGGGAACAGGATCACATCACAGGAGAGTGAACTGCCTATCAGAAATCATAGCACGTCAGCTGTCTTAACCGCTGCTTGTGTACTGCTTCATCACTGTGTCTGACTCTGTTCCCCAGTCGGGCTTGAACTGATGGTAAAACTAAAATGACATTATTTACTGTCTTTACATATATTTTGAAAGATGAAACTCGCGATTATGGTAAGAGGCGTTACATTTCCGACAAGTGCTTGGGGTGTTCGGCCAATCACAATGCACTGGGTCAGCTGGCCATATCAAAGAGCAGACTGCGCTTGTCGGAAGGAGGGGGCTTTGTAGAAAACGAAGCGTTTGAGAGAGGCTGGGCATTGAGGACTACAATAATGTACAGTATTTGAAAAATAAAAAAAAAAATTTAACATTAAAGCATGTCAACATATTCTGTTACACCAAATACACAAATAATGATCTTTACCCTAGCATCATATGGACCCCTTAATAAATCTCAAACTAAAATGGCAAGCAATACTTTACATAATTCTACCGAGTTTGGTTTTAAATTCATTTTTTTGTACATTTTCACAACATTTACGGTTTAAAACTTTAAATATAGTTTATATGGTATAAAATATATATTTTTATATATAGATTTAAAAATCCAATATATATAGTTATTTTATGGACTGCAATAATCTTTTTTAATGTAACTTTTAATTGTTTTACTATACAAATGATGATTTATTGTTCACTTATATTAATTATTATCATGTGACCACTCATTGTATACTAATGTGCAAATCACCACATTGCTTAGTAACTGTAAACTGTAAAATTTATGCTAATGAACAACTTTGTTGTTAAAAAAAAAAAAATTTAATTCACTCAAGGCTATACATTACAGTGTTTTTATCACATACATGGGGCTTTTAGAACGAGAACACCCCTTACCTTTGGTAAAATCACTAATGCTTGGCTTTGAGAGGCTTATTGCTTTAATATAAAACACAAAAGAGCAACCACATTTGCAAATACATTTACAAAGAGCGACATCAATTTTGCACCATTGGTTGAGTGAGTGCAAAAGATCTCTCTTGACGTGAATCCGATGGGAGGGAGGCGAAGGCGAATGGCTTGGGGAAGGCCCTGGAAAAATGGGGTCCTGATCTTCTCAGAAATGCCACAATAAATCGCAGCGCCTCCCTATGTATGGATGATTAAATGTGCTTCTCAACTGCCCTGATTTGTGGGGGCACCTTGCCGATTTTATTTGCCACTGTTAACATTTTCATTCCTGCATTATGCATGCCACTCTGGGACCAGGAAGTGCTACAAACAAATGGCCTGAGGGATGTGCATAAACAGGAGCTGCCTCCAGAGCAAAAACTGGCAGAGAGACGGAGAAACAGAGAAAACAAAACATCATTCTTTTTGTGCTCCGCAATCATACGTTACAGTACAAGACTGCTGGCAGAGCTTTAGTGTTAAATGGGGGCACTGCTGTAATATTTTGACTTGACAAACTATTTGAATATCAATGGTCACACCAAATGCCTACATTCAGTATTCAGACCTTAACCAATTTTCAAATTTTACTGAATCACATGTCCCACCTTAATTTTTTTTTCTCTGATACTTTATTTTAAAGCATTGAAACAAAAAAATAAAAACATTTTTGGTAAATCTATTCTTGTTAAAAATGTTTATAGTGTCAGATAGTACTTCAAAGGTTCTACAAAGTACTGCAAAGGCCCATTTAAGGTTATTCGCCTTTCTGTTCTTGAGTCATTTCATTGTTACTTTGCCCTTGTGTCTGATATCATTGTCCTGCTGAAATATGAACGTTCTCCTAAACGTAATTTTTTTTAGCAGACTGAAACTCCTCAGTCCTCAGTCATCTCAGTGTCTGCTGTAACCCCACAGCACTGCCTTGCAGGTTTGGTGTTAAGGTTTTCTTGCATTAAATATGTATAGAAAAACAACTTTGAAATTGTGAAATCCCTAAATCTCGCACTTTTGGATGGCAAACTTTTTAATCAGTTTCTGGTTTCTGGTCACTGTCACAGAAGCTTTTTTTTTTTTTTTCTTTCCCCAGAGAATGTTGTGGTAGTTTAACTGATTCACATGTATAGGCCAGTTCTAAGATCATTGTTGTTTATTGTATGTGTGTTAACTTTGAACTTTGAAAAAAAAAATCAGTTTTATATATTTTTTAGTTAAGAATATGAAGAAGACCAAGCCTAGTTGTCAAACTTTTTTGCTGTCACTTAGGACACATTGACCTTTTGGTGACTGTAAGTTGGGTATATTGTCACAATGGAATCTGCCATGAAACGGAGTTAACTAAACTAAAACTGAAACTAAAAATAAAACCATAAAAAAAGACATTCAATATAAAATACTTTAATAAAAAACTTTTATAAACAAAAAACTTTTTATAAAAAAAAAAAAAAAAAAAGATACACAAAATTTGGTTGAGTCAACTTAAAAAACGTTGTTACCCCTCTGCCTTAAAATTTTAATATCTTAATATCTGAACGTGTGATGTAGTTGTTTCAACATGCGTTTTTGAGTTGAAACAACAGTTCCCATTCAGTCAGTCACGTTCTACGTTACGTCAGTGACTGACGAATTGGGATCTCGCCCGAGAGCCCAATCACCTTTGAGTGTTAACTAAACAAGCTAATGACAGTTGGCGTGCGTGTTTTGCCACGCGCACCATGCCCCGCAGCGCGGGTATAAAAGGAGTGCGCGTGCAAACGCACATCAGTTTTTTCGCTTCGGAGCCGAGCCTTCTACAGTACGAATCTCCGCGAGTGTTCGAGAAAACAGCTGGCGTTGGTGTGACGGCGTACCAGCGGGGGTTGCCATCCAGGCTGCTGAAACCTCTGCGGGCTGCAGCTTCCATTCTGCGGTCTCGCTGCGACCTCCCCTGGGCGCTTGTCAGCGCTTTCCTCTAAAAAGTGTTTTTTTTTTTCTTTTTTTTTTTTCGGCTCAAAGAGCTTTCTAAAGAGCTTCACGAGCGCCGGGCGTCTTTTTAAAGATGGCTTCCAGCTCATGCGTTTCTGGATGCGGTCGTTTCCTGCCTCCATCTGATGGTCAAGATCACTGCCTCTACTTGCTTGGGCTTACAGCACGCTTAAGCAGCGCTCATGGATGAGTCATGTTCTCAGCGACCATGACCATGATCATGACCATCGCGACGTTGCGGTCTAGATACCTCCTCATTAAACGGGGGGGGGTATCCCTCTTGCCATGCCCCGCTCTAGCTCCTCTTGTTCTCGGAGGGCTACTTCGGTTCATTGTCAGGGAGACCTGAGGGTCACGGTGAGAGTTTTCCCGTCGAGTACGTCTCTGCGGGGCTCTCATTCCTTGAGCATGTCGCACCACCTGGTGCTTCTGGACGAGTGTGCTGGGTCTTCGGACAGGGCGGGGTCCTGCATCTTGTGCGGGGCACAGGCAGAGTACAGGATGTCGATCGCTGCATCGGAGTGTGAGCTAGGCTCTGGAGATGAGGATTCGGCTGCGCTGCCACCATCAGGGAGAGTGGCGTTGCCCGAGTCAGATCCAGAGCTGACCGCTATGCTTTCCCGGGCCGCTGAGAGTGTCGGGCTGCACTGGAGGCCTCCTCCTTCTCCCGAACGCTCGAGGCTGGATGATTGGTTCCTGGGGGCACAGGCCGGGCTTCGGCAGCCGCCTCCGGTTCCATTCTTCCCGGAAGTGCATGAGGAGGTTACTAAGTCTTGGAAGGCACCTTTTTCTGCCCGAAACAGACTTGGTGCCTCCTCCGTCCTCACCACCCTCGATGGGGGGGTGGCCCAAGGTTATGTGGACATCCCTCCGGTTGAGCGTGCGATTGCCATGCAGCTCTGCCCGCAAAACGCAGCCGCCTGGAGAGGTAGTCCACGCCTTCCGTCCAGGGCCTGTAAGTTCTCGTCCGCTCTGACGGCCAAGGCTTACAGTGCTGCTGTACAGGCCGCTTCCGCCCTGCACGCCATGGCCCTCCTGCAAGTCCACCAGGCCAAGGCGTTGAAGCAGTTGCACGAGGGTGGTGCTGACTCAGGTGTGCTGCAGGAACTGCGCACGGCGACGGACCTCGTGCTTAGGGCGACGAAAGTCACGGCGCGGGCCCTGGGTCAGACGATGTCCACATTGGTGGTCTAGGAGCGCCACCTATGGCTGACCTGGCGGATATGAGGGAGACCGACAAGAATTGCTTCCTATTTCGCGGCGAAGCGGTGGACAGGGCTTTGCCCACAGTTTTTCCGCCGCGCAGTAACACATCCTTCCCCGTCGGTCCTCTTGCCTGTCCGCACCCCAACGCCGGCTGCGCCCCGCTTTCGTGCTCGTCGCCGATGGCACCCTCCTGCGGCCTCCACTCCGCTCCACGCGGCACCGCAGCACCTTCCCAACGTCCGCAGCGTGGAGCTGGGCGCAGAAACCGGCGCAGCCCGCCTCCCCACGCCACCTGTCCAAGCGGCCGTGAAGCGCCAAGAGCAGGGGCGGCGTCCCTGAGACAGCGACCGCGGATCTCTTGGATCCTGCTCTTCATGATATGGTGACCGCCCACTCCTCCAGCCCGGAGGAGGCCCGGGTGGAATCTTAAGTTCGCGTTTGTTTTTTGTCCTCAACTGGCTACCCAGCCAGTGGTCCCCCAAAACTCAATAAAATACAGTTTCCTTTGTCCTCCGGGTCCCAAGATGCGATGACGGCAGTGCGCGAGACCCAGTCTTCACATGGCCGTCCCCCTTTCCCTTCGCCAATGGGCAGCAGGGTTAGGTTCAAGGATGCTATGCCTCCTCATGAGCCCCCTGCCAGCTGTGGAGCCAGGTAAGTGGCGCGCCGCTCACTCAGACCCCACTCTGGGACGCACGGCCTCCCTGGTTGGGTCCCTGTGTTCCACTTCGCTGCCCCACTGCGGGTACGTCGGTGGTTTCCCTGGTCCCGCTAGTTCGGTCGCTGGGGGCCTGGTTAGCGCTCCCCAGGCCGTCTCGCTGGCTCATGAGAACCATCAGACTCGGCTATGTGATTCAGTTCGCCCGGTGCCCTCCCAAGTTCAGGGCCATTCGGTTCACCTCTGTGCCGGACAAGGATGCTCCTGTCTTGCGTGCCGAGATCGCGGTCCTGCTGGCGAAGGACGCGATACAGCATGGTCCCTCCAGCCGAGATGAGGTCGGTTTCTACAGCCCATACTTCATCGTACACAAGAAAGGCGGTGGGTTACGACCAATCCTGGACCTGCGCGTACTGAACCGGGCCCTTCACAAGCTCCCGTTCAGGATGTTGACGCAGAAACGCATCTTTCAATGCGTCCGTCCTTTCGATTGGTTCGCAGCGGTTGACCTCAAGGATGTGTACTTTCATGTCTCGATTCTCCCTCGACACAGACCGTTTCTCCGCTTTGTGTTCGAAGGGCGAGCGTATCAGTACATGGTCCTCCCCTTTGGGCTATCCCTGTCACCTTGTGTCTTTACCAAGGTCGTGGAGGCAGCCCTCGTCCCATTGAGGGAAAGAGGCATTCGCATTCTCAACTACCTCGACGACTGGCTCATACTGGCCCAGTCCCGAGCGCAGTTGTGCGAACACAGGGATACGGTGCTCAGTCACCTCAGCCGTTTGGGGCTTCGGGTCAACTGGGAAAAGATCAAACTCTCCCCGACGCAGAGGATCTATTTTCCCAGTATGGAGGGGACTCGTCAACCTCTCAGCACGTCTTCAGTAGAGCGTGCGCAGTACGATGCTGAGCTCCTTGGGGTTCCGTCCAGTGCAAGACGTGGTTCCACTGAGACAATTTCAGCAGGCTCCTGGGGCATATGGCAAATCCGCAGCCGCTGTCCACGCAGGACGCCGCTCGGACTTGCTTCATATAGACCGCCTCAAGCGTTGGGCTTCATTCACGACCGGGTCCCCGAGATGGCATTAGCGCACGGCACTTACCGGGTTTCTGTAACCCCGTGCTGCCGTCGGACCTTCAGTCCGTGGGCAGATCTTGCCTTTCTTCGTACAGGGGTGTCCCTTGGGCAAGTATCCAGGCATGTTGTTGTGTCAACAGATGCCTCTTCCAGGGGCTGGGGTGCCATGTGCAATTGGAATGCAGCTGCGGGTCTCTGGTCGGGGCCCCGGCTGCAGTGGCATATCGACTGCCTCGAGTTGCAAGCAGTATGGTTGGCTCTGCGCCGCTTCAAATCGCTGCCACACGACAAGCACGTACTGGTCCGTAAGGACAACACTGCAACCGTTGCGTACATCAACCACCAGGGAGGGCCCAAGGGGGGGCGGTCTACTCTCCGTCGCAGTCGCAACTTCGCCCCGCATCCTCCTCCTCTGGATTCAGAAGCATCTGAGGTCGCTTCGCGCATTCCAGGCGAGCTCAATCGTGCAGCTGACGAGCTCTCATGTCAGCCCGCCCTTCCGGGAGAATGGAGACTCCACCCCGAGATAGTCCAGCTTATTTGGAGTTGCTTTGGGGACGCTCAGGTAGACCTTTTTGCCTCCCCGGACACGTCCCATTGTTAGTTGTTTTACTCCCTGGCCGAGGGACCCCCCGGCACGGACGCACTGGCGTGCAGCTGGCCTCGGGGCCGACTAAGCAAGTATGCGTTTCCCCCAGTGAGCCCTCTCGTGTACCCTCCTCAGGTAGGCAGTAGCACCGGACCTGCTTGGTGTCGATCACGCTTGCTGCGCCATTCCCTTCTACGGACCGGATACGTGCGCTTTTGTGTTCCTCAATCAGTTCCCCATGGCGAACCCTGGTTGAGTTCATCCCGCACCCTCGGTGGTCAGGCGTGGCGGAGCGCCAGACGCCAGTTTCAGCACTTGTGTGCATGCCCAAGGTCAGCCCTTGTTCTGGGCTAGGTGCCCGTGTGTAGTGAAACGGAAGTGATGTTCCTCGTTTCCTGCTTATCGTCCTTCCCCCCTTTTTTGGTGATCCCACCCCACAGGTGTAATTCTTACCTTCTTAGTTCATCAATGTGTATGTTTCCTTGATTCTTGTGAGTTACTTTCCACTATATTCTTCCTTTATTCTTCCACGGTACGGTTCCCCTCACGGTATGCCCGTGTCTTTCCCTGGCAGTCGTTTACTGCCGTCTCTGCTGCGTAGTTATCTCACCCCGGGCGGGTTGAGTCTACCGCAGAGACTTCCATATGTAGTACTGCCCTGAGGGCCAGTCCATTTGTGTAATTTCCACATGATACCTCCTATGTGCGGGATGTGGTTTCCGTAGCTTCCCAACTGGGTACGCTTTCCCAGTATTATCCAATGCACCACTGTATGGAACAGCAAACATGGCGGACACCTCTGCCTAGCCGCTGCCCTATCTTATCTTTTATTTCCCTCTTTTCCTTCCTTACTCTATCTCCCGCCCCCACTGGTGTGGGGGGACTTGGTGGACTTTGAATTGCTCTGCCGGCTTCTCCGCAGGAAAAAGGGCACTGGAGGGGGTCATCAATAGTGGCGTTTTCCATACGGATCACAATTCGTCAGTCCCGACTGACGTAACTTTGAACGTGACTGACTGAATGGGAACGGCTAGGTTACTTGTGTAACCCTCGTTCCCTGAAAGAGGAAACAGAGATGTCCCATCGCCACAGTTGCTGTACCACCGCTGTACGGCCGTGGCACGTAGTCTCTCGGCTCATCAGCGGAAAACTGATGTGCGTTTGCACGTGCTCTCCTTTTATTCCAGCGCTGCGGGGCGGGGTGCGCGTGGGCGAAACACGCACGCCAACTGTCATTGGCTTGTTTTGTTTTGTTAACACTAAACTGAGACTATCTAAGGTGATTGGGCTGTCGGGCGAGATCCCAATTCGTCAGTCACTGACGTAACGTTTCCGTTCCCTCCTTCAGGGAACGAGGTTACACAAGTAACCAAGACGTTTATACTAGTTCATCATCAACTTCACTTAGTTGAGGTGCCAATAAACTGTACATTTTCTTGGTGTCTGGACTTTTATTTTTTTGAACAATTTGTTTATTGAGATGTCACAATTATGCCCTATATTACAACAATATGACATAAAATAGTTAGATCTCTTTACAGAATACACTAATTAAACACAATAAGGAAAAACAACTAAACAAAACAATTTAATACATCAATGATTTTTTATATATACAAAAAAACAAACAAAAAAAAAAAAAAAAAAGTCTGACAATTGATAAAACTAGTATGTCTACAAAAAAAAAAAAAAAAAAACGGCGGGCCGTGCATTTTACACCTAGGCCTTCAGTGGCGTCCTACATGAATTAATCCATTTCTTCATACCATCATAAGGATGCCACGGCTATAGAAACCATAAATATTACACAATAATACCGTCTCACAGGCACTACATAACAGACTTCTTATGATCTTATGTAGCGAGAATGAATGCCATTACTAAAGAAAGAAACCCAATTAACAATTGTGCAACACATCATCTGTAGCTGAAGCATTAACCTAACAAAATGACACAAATACAGTCCCTCCGATGTTCTTACAGACATTAAATCACCCAAACGTATTTGTACCTTACAGATAGCATTGGTATAAAACAAAGGTGATTACATGTGTTTTAAAGTTGACCCAACAATTTAATGTTCTCTTACTGCTTTATTTCGTATTCACGAGTCTCCCCGCCGGTCTGCCAGAGCACTGCGGGAGGAAAATACTGTTAGCACAGCTTTACTAGGAAAGTGAGCAAGTAACATTAAAATAATTCATACAAGACGATGAAGAAAAGTGTATAGATGTGTTTTAACATACCGCTGCGGCCGGAGGAAAAGAGCAGTTAATACAGCTCCACTCGGGAAACTGAGATATACTTTTACGGAAACTTAAACCTGGCTTTATATCACGCAAACAACATCAGCATTCAACGCGTCAAGCGATAAAAGAGTCAAAAATGAAGATTAAGCTACCATACTCTAGTGGTTTTTCGTCTTCAGGAGTCTTTCACAGAGCCGGTGCTGAGGAGGTGTGTTGTTGTTTTTCAGTCATTAGGACTACTGTTTTTAGATTTACTAAATATAGTAGGCAAATATTTGTTCAAAATGCACTGAAAATATAAACCTGAGAAACAGTAATAAAAGTTTTACTAAGTTTTAATAAAATGATTTACAGTGATGCTGTTTGCTAGCTAGTATGCTGATCATTCAATCAAAGGACGAGAAAATGCTGATGTTATCGTTAGCCAGCTAGATGGCCCTGGTGCTGCCAACTCGAAATCTGATTGGTTAAAGCAGCGGTTTCATTGCCATTGATTTAAGCTAACAGACGACTGCACTGTTGATTCTGAAGGCCTTAAGACATATTTCTTTGACCCTGGCAACACGATTTCTGAAATATGATTGGATAAAAGCTCTCATATAAACATACACTGCTGGAAGCAGTGCAACCAAGAGAAAAGCTATGAAAGGAAGAGAAGAGACTATTGGAAAATTCATGGGATAATATATTAAAACTAAATCAGTGATTGTGATAGTGTTTAGGCCAGCAGAGAAGACTTTGCTGGCCCTGACGGCCCACTACTGATATATATATATATATCATTTTTTTTATACGTGTAGCCCCAAAAACGTCCTTATTATTCTTATAAAAAAGACATTAACAATCTGTGTTGAACCCAACAACCAATTAACACTAAATACTTTACAATTCCTAAATTTCTTGTTTTTATTTCGGTATAGAATCTTTAGCAGAATAAAATAGATGAGAAAATGTAGCAATATGAAGTGTGAATATGTGAAAATATATCATTTGTTTGGAGGAAACGGCCCAGACAGAGGCACAAGGACATTGTCTGGTTTACAATCGTTTGTGTTTTATGATTTTATAGGCACAGTCCCCTTATAAATGTAGCTGATAATTAACTAGCATTTTCACAAGCACTGAAAACTTATTTTCTCTTTCACAATATGAACAGACATCTGTTTACTTGCATAAAAAATTTGTGATGCCCTCCCTCCTTCGCTGGTATATCCTCCACTGGCTCTAAGGCAGCAGTGTGTGTGTGTGTGTGTGTTGTGTGTGTGTGTGTGTTTGTTTGGGATGGGATTGACGTTTATGAAGCATGTCAGCTCTTTTACATCACGAGCCTCCGTGGCTTGTCAGCTCTCCCTCCCTCACTGCATCCTGACAATGCAAATCTATGCAAATGATGTCTCACTGTTGGACAGTTCTCCGCAGGCCCGCGCTGCATGAATGGGCTACTCATTTGAAAGAAAACTACTTCTAAATGGTGGCAATGATTTAAACGAAAGAACAGAATAAAATACAATATTAGCTGATTGCTTGGTAATCTCTCAGGTACCGTTCCGAGGATATAAATTGGGTAAATTTGCTGTTTGATATTCAGGTGGGAACTGGTGGGTACACATAATGGACACAGTAACACAGAGGTGATTTTGCCATCTCCTGATACGATGTGAAGGTACTCCGACACACCTTCAACAGCTCCTTTAGCTCTCCGTGTTGAGAGAGCTCTCTTTTGGTTAACATAATGTGACTCTTGTGACTCAGAGCGTTGAGACAGGCCTGATATTGAATTTTTATGACTTGACCTTTGAGTTATTATTTTCCCCTTTGATGAATAATTGTTGTGAATAACTGAGCTGATCCTCGTTGTTCTGTGTGGATGCTGTCTGAGCTTCCTCTTAGTGTGTGAGGGATCAAGAATATACTGTAGGATTTTATGAAGTTTAGCAAGAAGTACGAAAATATGTAACTGCAAACCTTCAAACAGTGTAACTATATTAATTATTCATATCCCAGTGCATGCTAGGTAAATGTAAATGGGGCTGAAAACTTTTTTGAGTGTAGGCTTAATTGATATAAAAAAAGCATTAATTCAGCTTATTGGTTTGATGTGAAAAAATGAAGTGCATTGTAGAAAAGCAGCATCGAGATCAGCATCGAGAATACAATGGGGAAAAAAATGACAGAAACCGTTTTCACTCAGAAATTGCTAGTAAATGTCACAAATAATACAAATAAATGGCAAGACCACATTTAATTAAACATAATTTTTAATAACAAAGACTGAAATAGTATTTTTTCTAAAACATACTATTTTAATATTTATTTACAAATTTAAAAAAAAATTATAGTATGAGAGTTGTTAGAACCTCAGAGTAACAAGTAAAGAAAAAAAAAACAATAATCAGGTATATAAATGCTTTTTTTCAGCATTATATTCTTTAATAATTATTTACAGCTGCAAATCGTTTGGTTTTGTCGAAAATAATAATTAATTCTTAGAAGAACAATTCTTGAATGTTGTCATAATGGAATTTGGCAATTCCATATGTCAGTCATTCTTATTTACTGGCTAATTTGAGCTTGTCTGCTGATTTGCTGTGTATTTATTTGAGTAAATGCTCAATATGTTTTATAATTTGTGATAATGATGTGTAATTGGGTTTATTGTCATATAAAAATAAATCAACAGCATATGGGATCTTGGCTGTGGATGTTTATTTTTTTCTTCTTCTAAACATGAGGTTGAATGGCTGTGAGCCACAAAGATATATGAGATGTGAGAGATATTGGCTTTTATGCTGATTTGGGATGAAACAGAAGGGTTCGTGGGATAGCCGCGATATCAATGTAGGTGGAATATTTTAAAGTGTAGAAGTCATAACCTTTCACTCTTCCTTCTTCTCACATATTAAATCAATGACTGTGGCGATGACAGAGCTGAAATTATGAAATATAGACTCACTGTTGTGGCTGTTGTTTTTCTAATGGCGCTCTCTGCACAGAAATTCCCACTCCTTCTGCTTGGTGTGTTGATAAAGCATTTCTAGGAGAAGGCAGCAAATATTTAAGGTATCTGCGAGCGTGATGCACATCTGTCTAACAGCCCCGGGGCGAGACCCAGCACAACAAGGCAACAAATGCTGATCCTGGCCTTCTCTGCTGCAAAATAAAATATGGCTCAAGTTTTCATTAAGGTGCTATTGATTAGCTTTTCCTTGCAATGAGTTATGAGTGACATTAAATAAAAAGGAAAATATTTTTATGACTTTTCACAGGCCATTCCAGAACCAGCATGCTTCTCACTCGCCAGCCCGACAGGCGTTTTGTTTTCGATCAAATTGTTGTGGCTATGAAAGCTGTGGGTTTTTTCCTCTTTTTTTTTTAATGAAAATGATTGTTAAGAGTTTGCATTATGCATTTTGTGCTCCCCACAAATAAAAAGAAATGACACAGTTTGTCACTGAGCTTACCCAGGGGTTATATTGGGAAATGTATTTAATTTAAACATAGAAGAAATATATTGGAATTTTTGTATATAATATCATTGATAATTTATTAAGTTTATTTACATAATAAAATTTACTTTTGTATTTATACTATATTATATATACTATTTATACTGTATACTATGTATGCTAGGAAAAAAACCTAAACATTAACCTAGATTATTATGCTGTTTTGTCATGTCATGCCTCACCTGAATCACCAGCAGTTTTAGGGTTCCCCTGAATTTGCACTTCTCTGTTCGGTGGGTTTCACAAACTGATGGGAAATGTGTACATCCTTGGTTGGCATGCATGTTTTCAAAAAGACAGCCGATTGTCTTCGTAACAGTAAAGGGAAAATAAAAGTGTAAAAAAATTATTAAAAGAGACTCGATGAAGACTGTCAAATGCTGGAGATGTCTCTGTGTGGATTTATGTTTGGTCTGCTTCAGAACATATCCTACAGTCTTTTGTTTTTACTTTGTCATCAAAGGAGTGTGATATTTCGTTCCTTTTAAAATTTAGCCTGGAGTTCACTTTTCTCTATTTTTATTTCCCTCTGTAGGTGTATCCGATTCCATGCGGTGCAGTTTGGACTTATAAGGGGATGTTTAAAGAATAAAAGCCTAGGTGCGGCAGTGCAGGGATTTCTAAAAAGATGAAAGGTGTGCGGTTATCAAAGATCTTTATCCTTCCTGCTGCTTGAAATGAGACTGACAAATAACTGTATTATAAAATTAAACAGTGGTAAATGACTGTATATAGATAGTCTATAGATTTCATATAGCTTTTGCCAAACAAGATTTAAACCAAATTTAAATTAAATTCATTTAGTCAAGTCAAGTCAAGTTTATTTGTACAGCGCTTTTCACGATACAAATCATTGCAATGCAACTTTACAGCAAATTAAGCTTCTACAATATTTAGTGGTAGTTTATCAGTGGTGACTGTCAGTTAATGTACATATGGCAGAAATGTACGGAAAATCAATTTAAGACGTAATCAAACAGACAATGAACACCAATAATCAGCAATGATTATATGTTGCAATCAATCTTGTAGCAAAATTTGTTAGTTTATGTTGTTTCAGGGTTGGCATCATCTGAGGTCCTCTGAGGGGTTGGCATCATCTCTTCTTAGGTGTTCTGGATCCAGACTGAAGCTTGTGTAAAAACAGAGAAACAAATAGAGACATAATTAGCATAGCTGCTGTTCCAACCAAGCAAAATGTCAAGTCACCTTTATTTATATAGCGCTGTTAACAATACAGATTGTGACAAAGCACTGACCAGCATTAATTAGGAAAATAGTGTCAATAATGCAAAATGACAATAGTAAACTCATTTTTCAGTTAAAGGCAGTTCGTCATTGAATTCAGTGATGTCAGCATCCAACTCAGTTTAAAATAATATCTTTGCAATCAAGTCAATGATATCTCTGGAAATGAAGTGTCCCCAACTAAGCAAGCCAGAGGCACAGCGGCAAGGAACCAAAACTCCGTCGGTGACAGAATGGAGAAAAAACCTTGGAGAAACCAGGCTCAGTCGGGAGGGGGGGGGGGCCAGTTCTCCTCTGACCAGATGAACCAACAGTACGGAAAA
Organism: Sinocyclocheilus anophthalmus; assembly: GCA_018155175.1. Classification (NCBI taxonomy): domain Eukaryota; kingdom Metazoa; phylum Chordata; class Actinopteri; order Cypriniformes; family Cyprinidae; genus Sinocyclocheilus; species Sinocyclocheilus anophthalmus. The sequence continues at coordinate 244,644 of JADLZN010001319.1, forward strand.
ATCAATTTAAGACGAAATAAAACAGACGATGAACAATATTAAAAGCAATTATTATATGATGCAATCAAAATGTATTTGTTTAACCCAAACTAAAGAATAATAATGTGCACTTGATCAGATACTGTATATTTGCAGTACAAGATTATGAGATGCATTTATTTGAATGCTTGGCCAAAGAGGTTTGTCTTTAATCTAGATTTAAACAGAGCGAGTGTGTCTGAACCCCGAACGTTATCAGGAAGGCTATCCCAGAGTTTGGGAGCCACATGCGAAAAAGCTCTACCTCCTTTAGTGGAGTTTGCTATCCTAGCTACTACCAAAAGTCCAGAATTTTGCGAACTTAGGGAGCATGATGGATTGTAGCGTGGTAAAAGACTATTTAGGTATGCAGGAGCTAACCCATTTAAGGGCCTTATAGGCAAGTAATAATTTTTTGTAACTGATACGGAACTTAATAGTAGCCAGTGCAGAGACTGTACAATTGGGGTAATATGATCATATTTCTTGACCTGGTAAGGACTCCAGCCGCTGCATTTTGGACTACCGTAGCTTGTTTATTGAAGATGCAGGAACACCACCTAGCAGTGCATTACAATAGTCCTGTCTAGAGGTAATGAATGCATGAACTAGATTTTCTGCACCAGAAACAGGTGACATGTTTCGTAACTTGGCAATGTTTAAAAGATGGAAGAATGCTGTTTTTGTAACATGGGCAATATGATTTTCAAAAGACAAGTTGCTATCTGATATAACACCCAGATTTTTTGACTGTAGAGGAAGTAACTGTGCATCCGTCTAGTTGCAAATTGTAATAAGAGATTCTGTGTACTGTCTTTTTGGTCCAATAAGTAATATCTCTGTCTTATCCGAATTTAATAGGAGAAAATTTTTGGTCATCCAATCTTTTACATTTTTCACACATTCTGTTAGCTTAGATAATTAGAAGTTTCATCTGGTCTTGTTGAGATATATAGTTGAGTATCATCGGCATAACAGTGGGAACTAATCCCGTATTTTTTAATAATATTACCAAGGGGTTACATGTATATTGAAAATAGCAGAGGAACTAGGACAGATCCTTGTGGCACTCCATATTTTACTGGTGATAATTGAGATGACTCCCCATTTAAATGAACAAGGTGGTACTTACAATGTGGATTTAGCTGTGCAATTGTTTTTTTGGTTTGTTTGTTAACAAACCCCAGCTTTCTTTTCAAATCTCTTACTCTTTGAAAATTTATCTTTGTTCCTGATCAAAATTGAAAAATAATTAAAGGTGATATTTTTATTTATATTTGCAAGAATTGATAAGGTGATAATTGATGTTTTTTTATTTTAAAGGGGTTATATGATGCTTTTTTAAAGATCATTAGTTGGTGTATTTGGTGTAACAACTATGTGACATTCTTAATGTTCAAAAAACACTTTATTTTTCAAATACTGTACATTATTGTAGGTTCTCTATGCCCCCCTCTCTCAAACGCTTCGTTTTCTACAATTCCCTCCTTCCGACCAGCGCAGTCTGCTCTGATTGGCCAGCTGACCCGGTGCATTGTGATTGGCTGAACACCGCAAGCACTCATCGAAATGTAACGCCCCTTACCATAATAAAAAGCTTCATCTTTCAAAATAAATGTAAATACAGAGCCCGAAAGGGGAACAGAGTCGCGTGACAGACAGAGTGATGAAGCTGGTATTTGTTTGCAGTACACAAGCCACGGTTAGACAGCTGACTCCACTGTGATGTGAGACCTCTCTCGCGCATCTCGTCCGCGCATCTCCTTCCGGCCTCTCGTCCGCTCTCTCTCCTCCGCTCATCCTAGGCTCTCACTCTCTTCTCGCTCTCTCACCCACAGCCACACACACACGATTCGCAAAACTCCCCATTTAGCAAAACAGTCAATAGCAAATACTTAAACAATAACAAACATAGCTGATTCAAAAGCGCCAGATTGTCATAGCAAAGTCAGAATTACCTCCTCTCCTAGGTTCACGAAACGGTCGTCCATAAAATGCATTGCTGTTCTGTTGTAAGTAATCTTAAGATTCCTAAATGCATCTACTTTCATAAAGGCCAAATAAAGTGCTTTTGCTTTTCCCCAGAAACACACAGCGTCTCCCTGACACGACTGCATCAACACTACTGTGGTTACTTAACAACGGCCCCCTCTTTTCTTTTCTTTTTAAGTGACAGTTGTGCAGGCATTAAATGCAAATATTCCCACACAGTGATGTAGATATGTGGGGGCTTGTTAGAACGAGCCGTTTTGGGGGGGGTGGCAGAGTCTTAACTTTGATAAAGAATATATCTTTGGTTTTGAGACTTTAGTCTTTGCAACTTCAGGGATCTTATCTATGCACAATCAGCTTGTAACACTCCAAAGAGAAAGGAAAACTTGAAATCGCATCATATGACCCCTTTAAATGTAAAATGCTTTCTCAGCTGACTATAAGACATTTTGTAGGTTAATTTCCCTGACAGATGTAAATACTGTAGCTTTGTGGCACTATATAATATCACTATGTTTGTGCATCTCAACCAATCCCACACAGCAAAGTTAGCTCAACCAATGGTTTGAGTTTTGAGTGTGGCTACCTGTTTACTGACCAACGACTGACAACAGCCTGTTTGACAACAGTCGTCATTTTTGCAATTCTTTTTTTCCGTTTGTTTGGCATTACAAACTACTGGGCAAACACCATAATTTGCCCACACGTTATAACATTAAAGAGATATGAAGATTTACTATGACTGAAACTAATTTTTCCTTCACCCTCATGTCGTTCTAATCCTGTATGATTTTCCTCCTTCAAAGAATTTTGGACCGCATTGACTGTAATTGTATGAACAAAAACACTGCAACATTTTTTCAGAACATCTTCAGTTGTGTTTCAGGGAAGAACAAAAGTCATACAGGTTTGGAACGACATGAGGGAGAGTAAATGATGACAGGATATTCAGTGAATGTTTGGGTGAACTATCCCTTTAAGCTCAAATTTAAAATCACAAAATATTGCAGTTGCTTGTGTGTGTGTCAAGATATAAAAACGTGTGAATTTGTGTCATAGCTGACACAGGTTAGCCAGCGGTGGAAACAGGAAAAAAAACTGGCATGCATCCTTACTTTGCTGTGTACCTAGGGAATATAGCATTGTTTGTCTCAGGCACAGTTTTATTAGAATAATTATATCTGTCATGTCAGAAAATGTTGTGGAAGAAAAAAACCCTCAGTGGATTACATGGGCCTTTCCTGGCGTGACCTGAACTGAGTTAATTTATTTAATTCTCTCATCTAGATTGATTGGCCTCAGTGCGCACAAACAAGTGATGAGGATTCAACTGGACATTTGTGAAATTCTGGGACAGAAAGCATTTCTTGCATGTCCGTGTACTCGGCAAGGGGAGATGGGCCCTGCAGGCTTTGAAACATGAGGCTTCAGAGATAACATTTCACGTCCAATAGTGCTGCATAACCATGCAGCCCACATGAAATAAGCCCTTGCTCTCCGTTTTGGCTTTCATTTTCAGCATTTTATGTCGACAGACTCTTGAAAATGGGCTGAAAATAGATCTAAAAGTGCACATTCCAGATCTTTTTTGTCCTTTGATTGGACGCCCATTCAAAGGTGTGTTTTTTTTATTTATAAACCATGAACCATGTAACTTACAGTTTCCTGCAGGACTTGTTTTTCTAGCTAAATTGCAACAAAAAAGACAAAAGACTCAAATAAATACAGTTGGAGCAGTTGAGTCAAGCCAGATATGCGGTGAGGTAAAAAAAAACAAAAAAAAGTCTATGATTAAAGAAGAAAAAAAGAAAATCAAAATTGGATTCAAGATTTGGATCAAATCAAACAATCAGCTTTTCTATAAAAAAATTGCCATGCTGATAGTATAATTTGTTTTTCTATTAAATTTGAAAACTGAAAAATAGCTGCATTTTTCACTAGCGTTCTATTTTTCGAACATCTCTTCATCTGATAAGATGAGAAATGAACTGGCTTAGTACCACTAAAAAAGTAAGTTTAATGTTAATTTGTATTGCACCTCTTTTTCACCAGTGAATTTGTGATTTTACTAGATTGTATTATGTCTTGTGGAAAATTTAATTTTGTGGACTTGCAAATAGTTTTATTAGGATTATTTTATTATGCTAAGCCTAAGGTAAAACCAGGTGTTTTGTTCCGATTTGTTTTTCCACAGATCAAATGGAAAAATGCCATACTCCTGTAACAACCTATAAATATATCTATAAGTTTTTTGCCAGATCAAGTTCTAAAATGTGTTTTTATTGCAGAATCATGTTGTTGTGAGACATAGCTTCTAGTTTACGTTTCAGTTAATAATAGTTCTGCGCACACAGCTGTGACACAAATTAGCACTTTGGGCAAAAGATCATTTGGCTCAGTTTCCGTAAGCACCAGTATATCGCCAGGGCATGAGAGGCAGAAACACACACACACGCGCACAGACACGTGTACAATTTTAAGGCTGGGCTCGCATGTTTATGAACATATATTGGGAGACAGATCTCTTGTTCTCTAGTTGTGGGTCACGCAGTGAATAATTGGCAGAAGGTGCTATGGGTGTCACTTGTGCTGTTCACTGTGAACTTGTTTCCTGCAAAGACCACTAGGCGAAGAGAGAGAGAGAGAGAGAGAGAGAGAGAGAGAGAGAGAGAGAGAGAGAGAGAGATGACGAGAGAGAGAGAGAGAGGAGGAGCCGCGGAGGGGGAGGAGAGAGAGAGAGAGAGAGAGTTTCACGCTCATCCGGGTCATCACCACCACTGTTCCCATTAGGGCCTCACATAAGATTTCAATTAGCCAATCAGGTCCGTGCCAGGAGCATTTTGCTCGCAGATTTGTTAGGAGAGTGAAATGGATGTTGAGGCTCAGGACCGTGATAACAGCACAAGCACAACTGGAGGACAACAGTTCAAACCAGTTCCTTCTCATTACAAGTGGAATTTTCCTCTGTACTGATTGAAGTTTCAGCATATTACCACCACATTCTTTCATACTGAAATGCTTCTGTATTGTAGTTTAAAGGTTTAGTTCACGTAACAATGACTATTCTGTCATCATTTCCTCACCCTCATGTTGTTTTAACCGTGTATGAAGTTTGTAACACAAATTTGGACTGTTTTACATGCTTTTTACAATGAACAGGCATTCAAGCTCTCAAGCTTTCAAAAGCATCATAAAAGTATCAGAGAAGGGTCCATGTGCTATAATCCAAGTCTTCTGAAGTCTAACGATGGATCGGTGCTAGGAAAAGGCCGAAATGTTGTTCTCTAAAAACGTTGACATGATTTGTGATCTTTACTTACCATATTTTTGAACGTTAACAATGACTGATGAATGAATTGTTGAATGAATTGGATCAAATCTTTTCAATGAAACAGTTCACAAAAACAGGCTGAATGATTCAATAATGATTTGATTTCTTGACTTCGACTCACTGACTCTGGATTAAGCTCTGGATTGAATAATGACTTAAATTTCATTATGTTCATCAGATAAAGCTATTGTACAGCTTCACAAGACTTGGAATATAATGCACAGGTCAAACTTTAAGATAATTTTATGGTCCTTTTTGACGTTTAACAGTCGCATTTACTTTGACTATATTGAAAAGTGTAGCCAGGAAATTCTTCAGAAATTCACCTTTTGCATTCCGCTGAAGAAAGAAGGTTGTACGGGTTTGGAACAACGTGTGTAAATAATGAGAATTTTATTTTCATTTTTGGGTGAACTGTCCCTTTAAGAGCTTGTATTACAGAAACTGTGCTTTACAATAGCCGAGCTATGACCAGAACTTCAAAGTCACTTGATTTACTGGAAGGACCGTTTCTGTCATAATTTAACCCAAGGATTGTTTCAGAAGTGACTTCCAGAAACATAATGATTTATATGGCGACCTCAATTACGATCAGTTGCATGAGTTGGCAGAAGAGATTTGACGGGGTTTTTTTGAAGTCAGATCCGAATATCATGAATTTGTTTAAAAAAAAAAAGTGATATTGATATTATATTTTTAATCAAAAAGCATTGAAAGGAATGCAGCTATAATCAAAGTGACGCCATTTAGCTCCTCTCTGCTAAGTTAATGGAATCTTCCTAATGTTTATTGGGAAGCATCAATCATGCAAAAATCTATTGTAGCATTAGCCTTGAAAGAACAGTAATAATAAAAACGTTATAATGGCCTCAGCTTCCTTACTATAAATCATGCTGGTGTGTTTGTGCGTGTGTGAGTTTATATGTGTGTGAATTGGGTATTGAGGGGTATTAACTTCATAAAATATGCCATTTCAGTCTTTTCAGTCCATTGAGGACTCAAAGGATATTGATGTAATATTGACCAATGCTCGTTGTTTGTGGCTCATGTTTCTTTTTAACCTTTTGTGTCAGCTGAGCGGAGTGTATGACAGTGTGTATTTCTGTTTGACTGCATCGGTTCCGGCACCTTTGGCCGTGACTCACAGCGGGTTTCTGCTCGATAGCCACTCAACATTGTGTTGTAAATCAACTGCAAATGCATAAAAACCATGTCAAGAGGGAGATTTACTGTAACACTGAAAATCCTTTTAAACAAATATTAAAATAAGGCAAAAAGCTGTCTGAAAGTCGTTTAAGAGGTCATTGCACCTCAGTTTAGAGGCGTGCGGCGAGAGCTGACAATGTATGTGAATTTACATTGGTATTAGCATTTGATTGATGACACAATGCATGCATGCGGCTTTCATTAAGTGTATGGGGGGGGGGTCCACAACATACAGTGCCAACGAAAGTCATTCTTAGCAGTTTGACAAGCTACAGGACACTTGGGGCAAATTCACTTTTTTACGTGGTATTTCATCACAAAAACCTGTATCCTATTTGCTAAACTCCCATAATCCGGTTTACGCTGGTGGTATACCGCTGCACAGTGAGTATTTAAATGAAGTCATCCTCCAAAAGCTAGCACCCCGAACTGGCCTGGAAGATGAGGAATTGCGGGGAGCAAATTGCGTTCAGCGCTCAGTTATGTTTTGTGCCGTTACCTCATTTGCATAATTATTTTAATGAATTAGGAGTTAAAACAATGCAGACAGCACATGCAAATAAATAGCATCATCAGTGGGAACAATAGTGATAGACAGCACAACTGGGACCCGTGGCCTAACAGTTAGTTAAAATGCGGCAAATTTAGCTGTGATGCTCATGTGGGTCACACAGGTTTGACTTTGCAACGTGTAACTCATAATTTTTTTTCAAACTTCATCTTTTTTTTTGTTGAGAATTTCCTATGTAACTCCATTATTCAATTCTTTTAGACATGTAATTCTTTTTTTGTATTACATTTGTATTGTATTATTTTTTATTATTCATGACAATGGTAATAATTCAGTCCTGTTCTGTATCTACCATGGTACCATGGTATTGCTATATATTACCATCACTATGCTATGGTGTAATCACAGTACTCTTTTGTACAAAAATGTATCACATGCATATCAAGGTTATTATTAATTAACTAAAACTTTTATCTTTTAACTTTTATAAGTTAACTATTTTATAACTTTTTTTGTAACTTTTATTAACCTGAAGTTCTTAAATAACTAAAACCAAGTAAACTAAAAACATAACAAAACTAATCTAAAAACTATGTAGACATAAAAACTTGCAAAATGCAACAAAATTATTTAAACTTTAACTAAAATTAAAAACTTTAAAAATTTAAAAATATAATCTAATGCAAAATATTAACAAAAAGCTGTATTATATTTATATATATATATATATATAGAGAGAGAGAGAGAGGAGAGAGCGTATATAGTATTTAACACAATATATATAGTTTTTAAATGAATAATGGTGTATATTGATATATGCGCTCACACACTATACTGTAGGAGGTTAAGGAATAGGGGTCTTAGCCTGAGAAGCGTGCTGTCCCATGAGAGAGCCGTCTGTTGTCTGCAGGGACTCTCAGACAGCCTTGTATCCACTTCACAGCAGAGAGAGCCTGAGGAAACCTCTCCATTACACAGCCAAAAGCTAAACGCTCAGCGCTGCTCTCACACAGTGGGAGGAGAAGATAATACTCTAAAAGTCAGGGGAGAAAAAAACTCTGAAATTAATAAAGCTTTTTAGTCAGCATAATAAGTCATTTTGAACTCAACTGAAGAGAGCAACTAAACAAATAATATTTTGGGGAGAGAATACATGTATTTTAATGCCTTCAAGCTAAACTAATTAAAGACGACACCTCATTTACATAAATAAGCATTATAATTTGCATGGAGTCACCAGGGAATATGTGCAGAAAAGAAAGCAATATTTTGCAGTCTGCTAATTTCATTTTATTTAGGATTTAAGCTTAATAAAGATTCATTTTGGCGGGGAGGAGAATAATCAAGGGCGGGGGGGGGGGGGGGGGGGGGGGGGAATATCCAAAAGACGCAGCAGACCCATAAAAGGGGCCTTTCAGAGTCAGTAGAAGACTCCTAATCAGGAGTGGCACTTCCTGGCTCAGCTCCAGCACCAACTCCTTGAAAGGTAAAAAATTTTAGAGCCCAATTTATTAGTATGCAGTTCCGGCATCGGTGGCTGAATTAATGGCGCTGGCTGATAATGACTGTAATCGTGGCACAAATGGGGTGTTGAAATAGCAAACAACGGCCACAAGGCATGTAATGGAGCTTTTATTAATTACTTAAGCCTGCACTCCAGCTATAGCTACAGGATTTACTGTGGCACTGCCAGCCGGTGGGCAAAGGTGGGCCAGGTGGAATTCTGTGGTGAGAGAGTCAGAGACCGTTTGAGAGGGCGGCGTAGGGATAGGATACTCATGCTTGCTTTTAAAGTGGTTTATAATGCAGGACAGATTCTGCGGGTTGAAAGAGATGCACAGCTACATTAATATGCCACTTTTAGGCTCCAAGCAGCCATCATGCTTGCATCCCTGCATGGGCTTGTATGAATAATTTTGTGTGTTGTTTACTGTTTACTGTATATATTTATTTAAGGAAACTAAAGCCAAAATTCCCTGGGAACAAGTTACACCCAATGCCTGTAGCCAATATCTAGCGTGTACAGTTCAATCCAACAGGAAACACATGAAATAATTTTTGGGTCAGAAATGGTACACCAGTACAAATGAATATTTGTGGGGGTGGAAAAAAGTTGTTTGTTGAGAGTTGAAAAAAAAATTGTGTTGACATTCAAAAAAAATTGTGCGTGTTGACAGTTGAACAAAAACAAAATTCCTTGAATTGTTTTAAAATTATTATACATGCATTATCTTCAAACCATATTAAAATGGTGGAAATATTAAAAGGAATATTAAATATTAAAAAGAAATATATATAAATATATCTATATACTGTATATGCATACACATATTTTATTTATATTTTTATTCTTACACTGTGTTCTTACCTGAATGCTCCACAGCGGTTTTTTTGTTTGTTTTGTGATAGTGTCATGGTAATTGTTTGTCCTGAACAGTTAAACTGCCCGCTGTTCTTCAGAAAAATCCTTCAGGCCCCAAAAATTATTTTGTTTTCCAGCATATTTTGCATTTTTGAGTGCTTTCTAACATTGACTGTATGATTAGTTTACACCCCTGGGACTTTATGCATCATTTTTCCTTCTGGAGCATCAGTGACCTCAAAATCATACAGTCATTGTTGGAAAGGGTTCAAATATGCAAAAGATGCTGGAAAACCAAAGAATTTGTGGGACCTGAAGGATTTTTCTAAAGAGCAGCGGGCAGTTTAACTTCTGGACAAACAAGGGACTTATTAGTATTTAGAATCAAGCGTATGTAAACTTTTGAATGGGGGTAATTTTTATAAATTCAACTATTATTTTCTCTTGTGGACTATATGTAAACGTCTTTTATGTGAAATATCTTATTCAGGTCAATACTAAATTAGAAAAATAACATGCATTTTGTATAATCCCTCTTATTTTGGAAAAATTTACATTTTGCAGATTTGAAATATTCAGTGAGTCACATGTTTCCCAATGATGCCAGGATTAGCTGACGAACATCTTTATTTTACACAATACAAGATGACCCAAATAATATATTACATATTATAGGGATGACCTGTACAGTAGATGCATATGTTCACAAAATCATAGCAGAAGAGTTGAGAAAAGGTGCCAAGTGTTGCAAAACCCCAGTCACTTATGAGATGTCCTAATATTTTAGTCTATGTTGTTCTCAGCAGTAAAAGCTTGCATTGAACGGTAGGCGAGACTGTTCAAACATCAACCCATCAGCAAGAGAGGGTTGATTAAAAATGCTCTTTATTGCCCACCAATTCTTTAATGGAGGATAGACTTTAAAAATGGAAGAAACAATTAGTTTTACTGCTTTGTGGGCACTACTGATTTCTATAAATCACACCAAGGGTGTAAATTTCCCAATAAAAGACAGCGGCACTCCTCGCATGCGTAATCAACAAGTACACAAGCACATTCACACCCATTCGGCACATTTGTCTTTCTAGGTAAACTGCACACACAACAAACTCTAAAAGGTGCTTTTCACAAACAAGGTACAAAACATGTGTTAAAAAACACAAAAAAAACAAACCAAAACAGAGACTTTTTAAAATCAAAGCTGAACCATACGTTTGATTGTCATCTACAGTAGGTCATATTTTTACTTAGAATAATTTTTTTTAAATGATAGTTTTCAGTTTATATGAGTTTTGCAATTTTTGCAACACTTAAAAAACTAAATGAAGTTTGAAAACTTAATTTATGTTGGTAAACATTACTAAACATCAAAATTAAGATATAATATTTAAGTAAATAATAATAATGATTATTATAGTACAAATATATAAATAAATTCCATTAAAAAAGCTAACTTTTTTAAGAGTTGCCAAAATTGCATATTTGAGCTTGACAAATACTTTTTTGTGTAAAAACACTTGAGTTTGTGTAGAAATTTTGAAAAAAAAGTTTTTCTCAACATACTACAGAGAAGTTTGAAACGATGTTACTTCTTTCATATTTTTTTTTCAAGGAAGGTTATGGTGAAAATCATAATATCCTTAAAGGATTGTTGGCCAAAGCAAAGATGAATGGATTTTTTTTTTTTTTTTTTTACATTAAAACAAGTTAACAAATAAGTACCCATTAGAATGGCAATGAACTGAATAACAGTTCAGCTGTTTATGCCAGTGTTGTATGATTTTAGATTTCAGGCTAGGCTAATTTTATGTTACATAGTAGTTTCAAAAACAGAATTTGTGGTTCTAATGCTTTAAAATGTTTTAAAAACTATAGACCAAATTGTACTCCTTCTGTGGACTGTCATAACTTGTTTATATAATTTGTTTATTAGGGTTTTACACGCTAATTAGTTTTACCACATGGATAGCTCGTAAAAACACTCATTAGTAATATGTTGTAGAGTGAAAAATGTGAATATTTTTGTTGAAAAAACAAAACCTTTTTTGTGTTCCCTCTCTCTTCTTCTCCCTCCCAACCCCCTCCATGTCGCACCAAAAGCACATACACCCACACAGACTCACTACAAAGAGAGCAGCTGGGTTTTATTCCAGAGAATAAAAGCAATAATGGTTGGAAGCCTTTGAAATCATTAATAGATAAAAAGCACGAATGATCACGTTACATCTGGAGCAAGAATAAAGCTTGATCCCTTCTCCTCTCAGATCCGCCGTTCAGAAAAGATTTAGTTGAAACCAACTTGTTTGTTGCGTATATGCGATGGATATGAATGACTCAATCAACACTGCAGAACGTTCACAAAACGGTATTCACATGTTCCTTCTCATGTGTGTTCGTGAGCAATGATAATTGATGTAAGTCAGGGAGGTACCTGATATAAATAGTGTGGTTTGGGGAAAAATCCAGCCCTTCTAGTTCAGACTCTGAGTTGAATGGTTGTGACCTTACCCTGAGTTTTGGAAATGGTTTCATATGAAGGCAAGGGAACAGAGGGAGATTTTATGTAACAATTCAGATCTTTTTATCATGAAGCCCATGTCAACACTCCTGTACCAATGTGTTTAAACCTGCATTTCTTTCTTTCCGCAATGTGCTGAAAATTGCACAGGTGGAGACAGGTGGTGTATTGTTAGGAAAATTATTAATTTGGATTTGATAATGAGAAGTTGGCATGTTACATATTCCCTCCCTGTATTGCTGTGATTAAGCCATGCAGCTGTAGTCACAGGTTGTTATTTGCGTGCACAGATCAGCAGATATCCCAAAAATTCATTCTTTCATTTTGAGGGATGAACAGACTCTGTCATTAACTTTGCTTATTCCTGACGCAGTGTCTTGTCTGTGTGTTATGTTTTCTAACCCTTTCCTTATTGAACTAAAATGCCAGTTTTTGTTGTTTTTTTGCCACCCTCTTTTCGTTAACCTCTGAAAAGATAAACATTGTTTCATTGTTTTATTGAACAATGACAAACCTAGATAAGGTTTTCCTGTATAACAGGTGACCACGGATCTAAACACGACGGTTACCTAGCAATGCAAACATACACTCTTTATTCTTTTCATATGCCAGGGCCTTCATATACCCCGAAGTTCATACATACTTGATCCCCCCCATCTGTAGATAAATATCCAGATCAATGCAATGACAGAATTTATTCAGTGTGATTGTCTGTGAATCATACCTGCAGTAATACACATATGCGTAAATGAATCATCTTTCATTTATTTAATATCGAGACATCAGTAAGAACGATTGGTTTCTCTTGTGCCTTTTTGGGTGTGTGCTTTCTTCTTTTCTTTTTTTGTTTTGTTTGTGAGATCATGCTTAAAAAATGTAGTGAAAAACATTTCGTGTCACTACAGGTCATCCCGTCCTCAAGCATAATGAAGTGAATATTTTTATGTCAAACATCGCACTCTCAAAGTATGCAATAAGCGTTCCTGTCATGTCATTGTTTGTTTGGTTTTTATATAAACTTGACAACTTAATTTTCCTGTCACAAAATGTGATTTTATTTTATTTTTGGATTAATTAATTGTTTTATGAAATGCTGGTATTATTGAGCCCTTCCTTCTTTTTAAAGGGGTCATATGACGTTGCAAAAAAAAAACATTATGATGAAATGTGTTTATGCGGTTTAAAGTTCAAGAAACACATAATTTTTTTACATACTGTACATTATTGTTTCTCCTCTATGCCCTACCTTTCTGAAACGTGTTATTTATAAAACTCATCATTCTGAAAAGTGAGGTGTACGCTGATTGGACAGCTATCCAGTGCGTTGTGATTGGCTGAATACCTCAAGCGTGTGACGGAAATGTCACAAGAAACATATCTTATTATTATCATTGTCAAAAACAGTTGTGCTGCTTGATGTTTTTGTGGAAACCCTGATACATTTTTGTTACGCCCCTTACCATACGGTGATGCCATGTCCGCCACGATGAGACAACACCAATAAAACCCATTATAAACGAAGCATTTGTTGCATCCAGTGGGGACATAATTACTGATTATTATGACTTATACTGTCTTTTTTCACGTTGCGTATCACGCCGCGTACGTAAACATAAAAAGATTATTATTATTATTATTATATATTTAAAATTTATTCCAGTGATGGCAAGTTGAATTTTAGCAGCCATTGTTTTCAGTCTGTCACTTTGTATGATCTTCAGAACATTAAAATGATGATTTGATGCACAAGACACATATCTTATATTATCATTGTTCAAAAAAAGTTGTGCTGCTGAGTTTTTGTTTGGAAAACCTGTACATGTTTGTCCAGGGTTTGGTTCTGCCCTTGCCATACTGTGATGCATATCTCGGCGCGATGAGACACCCAATAAAAAACCAGTACAAACGAGGCATTTGTTGCCTCCAGTGGGGACATAATAACGTGTTATAATGACATATACTGTCTTTTTACACATTGCGTTGCGTATCGCGCCGCGTAAATATAAAACCATGTCTGTATTTGTGATCGGAGAAATGACGAACAACAAGCGTTTCTCTACACTGCTCAAAACTCGCGTTTTTGAATCGTCAGTGGCAAATTCTTTAGATATAAAAAACTTACTTACAGGCTGTGAGTCAGAAGTGCAAGACTGTCCTTGCAAAGTTGGAATTGCTCCACTTTATAGAAACAGCCTTTGTGCACCGACACATTGTAGGCTACTCTGCAGGTTCAGGAAACAGCCCTCCCTCAGCAAAATGGCGGGGACACTTCTGAATATTTGGGTTGAACTGTTCTGTAACGGTGTTGTAAATACAACTTAACCTCTGGTTTCTAGTCGTGTCCTCTTTTGGAAGGCCAAACCAAAGTAGTTTCACTTTCGCAACGAAACACAGCGTCACACACGGTGGGCTTGAGAACGGCGCGGCCGGCTGATTTGACGAAGGAGCGTCCGGAGGGCTTGCGGCAATTACATGTGACGACCCCGGGCTGGACTCGGCTTTGTCCACAGTGAAAGACGATCCGGCGATCCACAGTGCGAAGTTGATGTATTTCATCAGCGACTAGCATGGATCAGCTCAGGCATGACGAAGCAGATATCGTCCACTTTTGGAAGACCAAACAAAATAGTTTCGCTTTCACAAAGAAACACAAGCGTCTTCACGACATGGGCGGGAGCAAACAATATACGCGAGAATAAAAATTACACCTTCTTTATTTGCATGAACATTTGGGCGGCATTATTCACATATTTCCACATCGTTACTTAGACATGTGGGGGCGTGTTTGAATGAGCTGTTTTAGGTAGGCGTGGGTGACTCTTAACTTTTATAAAGAATATCTCTTTGGATTGAGACTGTAGTATTTGCAACTTTACAGATCTTCTTAATGCACAAAGAGCTTGTAACACTCCAAAAAGAAAAAAATTGAAATCGCATCATATGACACCCTTTTAAAAGTTTTACTAAGGCCAATTTTGAACTGTAATGTACGTACGCGTTCTGCTCATACATTATTTTGCCGACAAAGGAGAAGAGAAATAAGGTTATATCAGTTATAACATCCCATAAGTGTTATATAGTATTTATATGGTGAACAGTGAAAGTGACAACATGCCAGTGTGGCCAAGTAGGGAGTATGGTGTCATACTCGTAATTTGTGATCTGCATTTAACCAATCCAAGTGCACACACACTGCAGTGAGTAGTGAACAAACACACACAAACACCGTGAACACAAACCCAGAGCAGTGGGCAGCCATATTGCTGCAGTGCCCGGGGAGCAGTTGGGGGTTCGGTGTTCCTCAGACTCAGAAATCAGAATCAGAATGAGCTGTATTGCCAGGTATGTTTACACATACGGGGAAATTGTTTTCGTGACAGAAGCTTCCACAGGGTAACAGAATGACAGTGACAGAACAAAAAAAAAAACAGATAATAAAAAAATAAAAAATAGAACAAGTAAATAAGGAATAAGGAATAAGGAATAACTGAAATTGTGTGTGCCAGGTCATTACAAGGTATAATATTATATATATATTTTTTTTTTTTTGTACAGGTACTGTATTTTATGTGCAAATTTGAGGTGTAGACTAAATGTGTGTGTTAGATAAATAAGTGTATAAGTGAATAAATAGTGGGGTGACGAAAATACCGGTTGTGTTGTGTTCCTTAGGGTTTGTCAAGTGTTCATGAGAATGGATTGCCTGAGGGAAGAAACTGTTCCTGTGTCTGGCCGTTCTGGTGCTCAGTGCTCTGTAGCGTCGACCAGATGGCAACAGTTCCAGGATCTGGATGTGAGGGATCCAGAGTGATTCTGCCAGCCCTTTTGCTCACTCTGGATAAGTACAGTTCTTGGAGAGAAGGGAGGGTTGTACCAATGATTCGCTCAGCAGTCCGGATTATCCTCTGTAGTCTTCTGAGGTCAGATTGGTAGCTGAGCTGAACCAGACAGTAATAGAAGTACAGAGGACAGATTCAATGATGGCGGAGTAGAATTGTTTCAGCAGCTCTTGAGGCGGGTTGAACTTCCTCAGCTGGCGAAGGAAATACTACCTCTGCTGGGCCTTTTTTTCACAATGGAGTCAATGTGAGTGTGCCACTTCAGGTCCTGAGAGATTGTGGAGCCCAGGAACATGAATGACTCCACTGCAGTCACAGTGCTGTCCATGATGGTGAGTGGGGGGAGTGCAGGGAGGTTTCTCCTGAAGTCCACGGTCACCTCCACAGTTTTTAGCGTGTTGAGCGACAGGTTGTTGAGACTGCACCAGACAGCAGCTGCTCGACCTCCTGTCTGTAAGCAGACTCGTCACCGTCTTGAATGAGGCCGATGAGTGTGGTGTCATCTGCAAACTTCAGGGGCTTGACAGAGGGGTCTTTAGAGGTGAAGTCCTTGGTGTACAGCGGAGAAGAGACAGTGGAGGAGAGAACACAACCCTGAGGACAGCCAGTGCTGATCGTACGGGGCTGGATGGTATTTCCCAGCCTCCAGCGGCTGTCTGTCTGTCAGGAAGAGGTGATCCACTAGAAAGACGGAGGTGGGCACGGAGAGAGAGATAGTTGGGCAGGAGGGGAGGACGGTTTGGGATGTAGTGTTTTAAAGGCCGAGCTGACAGTCACGAACGGCACCTCACATAAGTCCAGGGTCTGTCTAGATGCTTTGCAGAACAATAATGCGTACCATGTTTACTGTTGCATTCGTCACAGCCTGTTTGCTCTGTAAGGCAACTGAACGAGATCCAAGCAAAGGGTCCAGTTATGTCCTTCAGATAAGCCAACACCAAGTTTTGAAATGACTTCATGGCCACAGATGTTAGAGCTACAGGTCTGTAGTCATTTAGTCCTGTTATTTTGGGTTTCTTTGGGACGGGGATTATGGTGGAGCGTTTAAAGCATGAATGGACTTTGCACAGCTCCAGTGATCTGGTGAAGATCAGTGTGAAGATGGGGGCCAGATGGTCAGCACAGGATTTCAGACAGACAGGTGTAACACAATCTGGGCCTGGTGCATTTCTCCTTTTCTGCTTCCGGAAGACATGGCGCACTTCGTCTTCGCTGATCTGAATTGCAGGAGTGGGGGAGAGGGGGGTTGCTGGAGGTGTGAATAGTTGTGTGGAGAGGTGTTCAGGGCGGGTGTGTGGTGTCTTTTCAAACCTGCAGTAGAAATCGTTCAGATCGTCTGCCAGGTGTTGATTCTCCACAGGGCTGGGGGATGGTGTCTTGTAGTTGGAGATTTCTTTCAGACTTTTCCACACTGATACTGAGTCACTGGAAGAGAATTGAATCTTTATTTTTTCTGAATAATTCCTCTTTGCCACTCTGATCTCCTTTTCCAGTGTGTATTTAGCCTGTTTATACAAGACATTATCCCCCTTCCTATAAGCATCTTCTTTGGCCTGACGGAGCTGTCTGAGTTTAGCAGTGAACCATGGTTTGTCATTGTTGTAGGTTAAATGAGTCCTGGCAGGAATGCACGTCTTCACAGAAACTGATAAGATGTTACAGTCTGTGAGCTCGTCCAGATCGGTGGCAGCAGCTTCAAAAACACTCCAATCAGTTAGGTCAAAACAAGCTTGTAAATCCTGCTATGCTTCATTAGTCCATCTTTTTACAGTCCTTAATACAGGTTTAGCTGATTTCAGTTTCTGCCTGTAGGTCGGTATAAGATGAACCAAGCAGTGATCAGAGAGCCCCAAAGCTGCCCGTGGGACAGTGATATGCATTCTTTATTGTGGTGTAAAAGTGATCCAATATATTACTGTCTCTGGTGGGACATGTGATGTGCTGTCTGTATTTTGGCAGTTCACGGGAGAGATTGGCTTTATTAATGTCCCAGAGAATGATTAAAACAGAGTCCAAGTGTTGTTGTTCTGTCTCTGTGATACGATCAGCGAGTTGTTGTAAAGCCGAGCTCACATGCGCTTGCGGAGGAATGTACACACTGACGAGAATGAACGAGCAAAACTCCCGCGGCGAATAGAACGGCTTACAGTTAATGAAGAGCACTTCTAGATCTGAACAGCAAATCTTCTTTAACACAGTTACATCTGTACACCACCTCTCATTGATGTAAAAGCATGTCCCGCCGCCGCGTGATTTCGCGTTGATTCTGCGTCGCGATCTGCTCTGAACAGCTGAAAGCCCGGGAGACTCAACGCGCTGTCCGGGACGGCGTCTTTCAGTCAGGTTTCCGTGAAACACAGAGCAGCAGAGTTTTGAAAAATCCTTATTTGTCCGGTGAGAGCAGAAGGAGTTCGTCTGGTTTGTTGGGTAAAGAGCGGAGGTTCGCCAGGTGGATGCTAGGCAACGGCGTCCTGAAACCGCGCTGTCTGAGCTTCACGAGCGCACCAGCTCGCTTCCCCCGTCTGCGCGTCCTAAAGCGTTTGATCAGCGCCACAGCTCCACCGACAACAATGTCCAGCAAAACATCAGAATAAACAAAAACTGGTGAAATATCGGGTGGTGTGTACTTCAGAATGTCCAGCAATTCGTCTCTGGTGAAACTGATTGCAGGGATATAACTAAAGACAGGACAAACTAACAAAAACATAAAAACAACTGCGGAGCACGCCACGGAGGCAGCCATCAGCATCGGCGCCATCTGATGCAATCAGTTGTGTGTATTGAGGGTGGAAGACATTCACAATCCGCCAATGGACATTGAACCCCAAAGGACATTTGTTACAAGGGCCCGATTCTGCCTCTCTTAAAACTTGGAACACAACTGCGCCCTACTGTGGTAATAGGATATTTGATGTAATACTATTGATTTGAGTACAGTAGGTTTAGTGTGTATATGTAATATGTGTCAGTGTTACATGTTTCTGAGTCTACATTTACCTCAGTTGCCAGGGTCAGGAGATTATATGGGGACTATAATCTATCCACCCTTTCCTGGCACTCTAAATCAAGTTCATTCTCCATTTGGGCCATCTTCCAAGATGGTTTTAGAAGTAATAATTTGAGGACCTGATTAATCAACCTCTTCAGTTTGTAAGACCAAAGGTATTTGCAATGATATCATTCTACAACGGTCACATGGACAGTGGGAATATGTTGCCGATAGGACATTTGAATGTTAATATGCAATCAGTTGATAATATTAAAACAAACATATTGTCGTCAGTGGTGCTCTTATCATTTAGGCTGAAGTCCGTTTTGACTTTGTTTCTGTGTGATCTGAGGCGTAGTGAAGGCCCCATCCACAGTATATATCACAATAAGCTAATTAGCAATATAATTAGCATTGTAATTAGCAGCTGCAATAATTACTTTTATTTATTATGTTTTTAGTGTATTTATCTGGTCTAAAAAAATCATCTGGTTATTAGTCTGTCCTTTAATTTGGAATTTCAAGCCTTTAATTCTGTTGTTTTCAGCCCTTATCTAAAACAAAAAGCTTATTAAAGTGCATCAGTATTTTAGTATAAATAAAAATAACTAATTGTATATGTGGGATCTGTTTTATATTGATAGGTATATGAAATGAGACAGACTTCACCTGGTTAAAAAAAAAAACATATTAAAACTTTAACATTCGAGATGCCGAAATAAATCGACTTATTTCCTTTTTATCACCTTTTCAGAGATTCTATGCACTCCCCTTGTGTTTTACCCACAAACCCTTGTTTCTCTTGAAAGGATAGCATGCATAAATACACAATCTAATAAGAGCACAAGATGGATGATAATGCCTTTTTATTAACTTATGGAGTGGTTTGTTTTGGCAAATTGAAAGTCGTATTTTTCTCTCTAAACATCTAATTGGAGTTTTGACAGGTTTTACAATGAAATGAAAGTAGTTACTGTGCTGCGGAAACAGCGCTGTTTATAAAATTCTGAGTACGATGCAAGCCGCTGACAGCACTGGTATAAAAAGATGCATTAAAAACGCACACAAACTGAATGTTGATTTGTCAAAGTGGTGAAGGGGAGGCGATTTTTAAAAGTTCATCAAAATCTTTGTTTGCGTTTATGGTTTGGTGGTAAAATATGTACCCATAACTGTTCTCTGTGTCCTTGTAGGCGTCAACAGACAGCTATGTAAGAGTCTAGTGTGAACGTGCAAGCTAACTTTTGGCAAGAAGACAGTGACCCACAGGACCGAGTCAAAACTGGAGCACTCAATATATCTTGAAGGTCAGTGTCACAATGTACCATAATGCATCAATAGTTTACTAACGACTGTTTTAGCGGCCAGTAATTTTGTTTGTCATATTTTCAAGTGCAGTACTAAGAAAGAATTCTGCTGGCCGATGTTTTGTTTTTTTACACAAATTATGCATGTAAACAATGACTTGATTCATAAATGCATGGTTTGACACTATACCAGCACATATAATAGCTATTTAAAGGGGTCATATGATGTTGCTAAAAATAACATTATTTTGTGTATTTGGTGTAATGAAAGGTGTTTAAGGTTAAAAAAACACATTATTTTTCACATACTGTACATTATTTTTTCTCCTCTATGCCCCGCCTTTCTGAAACTCGTCGTTTCTTATAAAGCTCATCGGTCTGAAAAGTGAGGTGTGCTCTGATTGGCCAGCTATCCAGTGCGTTGTGATTGACCGAATACCTCAAGCGTGTGATGGAAATGTTACACCCCTTGCCATATTGTGATACCTTGTCCCGGCCGGAGCGACGAGACAAAAACATTAAAACCCATTATGAACGAGGCATTTGTTGCATCCAGTGGGGACATAATTATGGATTATAATGACTTATACTGTCTTTTTACGTGTTGCATTGCATCGCGCCGTGTAAACATAAAACCATGTCTGCATTTGTGATCAGAGAAATGACAAACAACAAGCGCTATTCTACACTGCTCAAAACTCACGTTTGAATCATCAGTGGCAAATCCTATAAATATAAAAACGTACTTACAGTCTGTGAGTCAGAATAGCCGCACTGTAGTCTACTCTACCAGGATCAGGAAAAACATAAAATGCGCTGGACACATCTGAATATTTGGTTGAACTGTTCTGCAACAGTGTTGTAAATACAAATTAACCACTGATTTCTAGTCGTGTCTCTTTTGGAAGGCCAAACAAAGTAGTTCGCTTTCACAACGAAACACAGCGTCCACACACGGCGGGCTAGAGTGAGCGGAAACCGGTGGCCTAGAGTGAGCGGCTGGGCGGCAGCCCTACCTAGAGTGAGCGGAGGCTGGCTTGAGTGAGCGGCGGCTGGTGGGCTTGAGAACGGCGCAGCGGGCAGGCTTGCGGCAACCACATGTGACGACCCCGGGCTGGACTCCACTTCGTCCATGGTGAAAGCGAATCCGGCGATCCACAGCGCGATGTTGATGTATTTCATCAGCGACCAGCACGGTATCAGCTCTAGGCATGACGAAGCGGAGATCGTCCTCTTTTGGAAGGCAAACAAAGTAGTTTAGCTTTCACAATGAAACACACAGCGTCTTCACGACATGGCGGCAGCAACAATACTACAGCGAGAATAAAAGTTACGAGCCTTCTTTTGCTGAGACATGTTGGGCAGCTTAATTGCAAATCTCCCACATCGGGACGTAGACCATGGGGGGCGTTGCTGTTAGAAACGAGGTTTTAGGGGTAGGAGTGGTTTGATCTAAATTTTCTAAAGAATATATCTTGGATTGGAGAGCTGTAGTCTTGCAACTTTACCGATCTTCTTTATGCACCAAGAGCTTTTAACACTCCAAAGAGAAAGGAAAAATTGAAATCGCATCATATGACCCCTTTAAGCTGGATTCTGGGTGGTTAGTGAATAGGATGCAGGTTTTGGAGCTGAAATGCCTCATGTTAAAGTGGCGTAACTTTTCAGTGCATTCGCCTCGCTATGTTATGTCAATGAAGCAGATGAGGACATGACTATGTTTGGAATTGCCTCAGTTCACCCAAAGCACTAATGCTAACTACAGCTCGTGTGGTAGTAGTGACTCTAAGCAATATTGAAGTCACACCTCTGGTTCACGAAACAACTTAATTGAGTCACACACACGAAGAAGCCCTGCCATAATACCCAGAGGCCTTGATTAATTAAGCCCTAAAAGCCCAGGAGCGCTCAACGTTCACCAGGTGCCTGTTCATCTGCCACTAGTTCCTCTTCTCAACCCATAAATACAATCCTGAGACATAAATGCAACTTTATCTAGTAATAAAACATATAGGAACTGGTGTGAATCATCCAAGCTTAAATCTATTGAATACCTAATGCATTAACCCACTAGCAAAGCACTTTATTAAACCAGTGTTCATTCACTGTCTAGCTTCAGTCCACATATCAGAATCCCTGACATTATTGACTATGATTGGATTATTTGAAACTATCACATTATTTATAGATTGCTCTTATTCAAAAGCATTGTTAGTGCATGGTTAACATTTTTTCTTGTCAGTGGTAAGTTTTAATTAAAATCTTTCATTCTTCTTTTTGGTCGTTGTTGATATTCAAAAAAGTAATAATTTGAAAAAATTGATGTTTTTGTCAACAATGAGGAGAACAAAAAGTGCAAATCATGATGACTGTTTTTAATTAAAATATACAGTTGATGAAACTATGATGAGAGAGAAAAATAACAGCGCAGGATATTAACTATACATGTACAATGTTTCTGAAGAAGAAAAATCTAGAAAGAAAATGATTGTTTCAGATAATCCGATAATGTCTGGGATTCAGATTCTTGAGCCTTTTTGTCAGTAATTGGTTAATGCGATTAGCATGCTAGGGAAAAAAACTGCATACAAGGACATTATTTGCTGGTATTTCTGTCCTTCTGGGCATCTCACTGGTCCGGCAGGTGTTGTACACCTTAACTAGTCATTGAGGAGTCATCACCTAAACCAGTGCTTACAGCCTCCCAATTCCCTCTCATCCAAAACAAGCAGATTTAGCCAGCTCTCTAGACCGCTCTCCACAAAACAAACACACTGGCCCCCTGCAGACTGCACCGATGCCCTCCTCCCTCCCTTTGCACCCCTACCGCTCAATGCTCAGTTAGCCAGGCTAAGTGAATAGGGAGAGGCAGGTCTCCATGGGTAACGGCTGCCATTGAAGTACCTGGCAGGAAAGCGAGAAGGATGCTGCAAGAGCTAGCAGGCGCACTCTGCGTCTTTATCCCGCTCCCCTGCCGTTCAGGGGGTGGTCACCCCCACCAGAGGGTGCGTCTGCCAAGAACTGAAGAATGTTAGCCCTGCGGCCCTGTGAGTGGGAATGAGCAGAAAATTGGAGTTAACAAGCATGCCGTATGCTAAGTGGTGACGAGAGTCCCCGAGCTTTCCGTTAGGGCCCCGGTCCAGCTTCCATTCTCCACGTAGAGTCGCTGCCAGCATCCGTTGGCTCTGACTGCAGGCTGAGGTGACCAGCATTATGCGTCTGTAGGCAAATTAAGACATCATGATCTCCAGTATAAAAGACTCCTGTGATGCAGATGGATATAAAACATGGATTTGTGCTGTTGGTTAGTAGTTTTAGCATAAAAAACTTTTTTTTATTTTTTAAATGATATTTTTTTAATTTTATTGTCCTTGTCTTCACCACCACTGAATCTTTAGTACAATAGCTAAAGAAATTATATTTTACCTAATTTATTAATGTGAGTTTGCAAGCGATAAAAAATATAATACTGTGAAATAATGGCAAGGAACAATGCGACCAATGTAGTTTGATTCATGATTGAATGACTCTTGTGAACGGGTTGTTTTACAGTGGTGCAACACGTGTAGTTCCAATTCATGAACAAATGACTCTTATGAACCAATTCTTTTTAGTGAATCAAAACATACAGTGTACCAAGTGTTTTTTGATTCATTAAGAAAATACTTTTATGAATCGGTTGTTTTTAGTGAACTAAAAACATACAGCACAACCAGTGTAGTCTGATTTGCAAACAAGTGACTCTTATAAACCAGTTGTTTTTAGTGACTCAAAACATACAGCGTGACCAGTTTGGTCAGATTCATGAACAAATGACGCTTGTGAAACTTTTTTTTTAGTAAATCAAAATATACAGCACGATCAGTGTAGTCTGTTTCTAAAGTGAATGATTCTTATAAGCCTTTTCTTTTGACAACTAGTTCAAAAAGATTTACCCATTTGAAGCAATCTGAAACACTACCCTATATAATGCTAAGCAGTAGCAGAGATTTAGCATTTAGCAGCAGCATTTCTTCATTGTGTAACTAAAATGGATATTATAACTTAAATATACCCAAATGAATTAAAATCAAATCTGAATTTAATCAAACTGAATCCATTTAAATCACAAATTGAATTGAATAGAAAATCCAACCCAATTATTTTGAGTTTCCACATTCCTTTTAGTGTACTTTAACTCTGAATACATGCTGTAGCTATTGTACTTTTTTTTTTATATGAAACAATTGAAATACAAGGATTTTATCTTGCACCTCTTCCAAGCACTGTTCTTTTGGGAACAATTACCTTACTTTTGCACAATGGCCTGATATCCTGTTTTTCGGCCAAGGATATTATGCAGGACCACCGTGGCTGCGGTCAGTCACATGCCACGCACGCATCCTCCTGTAGCGGGCCGCCCCACCTCCTCTCCTTTATGCTGCAGTGTGCAGCCCAAGGGAGCTCTGTTCTCTATGTGTATAATAAGGGTAGCTGATATAATGAAGGTCATTGTAATCAGAGCTAATGTGGCAGGGAGTTGAGACACTTCGGCTTTATTTGAGGGTTAGGCCCAGCACCGTTGGCCCGGGGGGAGGAGGCTGATAGTGTTATCAGAACTAACCTGCCGCTAATAACGACACGCTCCTCTGTTCGTGTCAGCATCAGCCTGAACTTTCACTGATATCTACAGTATGGAAGTAGGGAAGCGGATTGAGCTGCTGAACGCTTCACATCTTACTTAAATCCCCTCCCTAGGTGTTTGAAGGTGCGCTTTTCCCCCCCTCTGTTTATTTTCAAACAGCAGAAGGAACGTGCCCGATCTGCTTGATGTGCACTTAAAGGAATAGTTCAACTCTCTTATTATTTACTCATTTACTTTACATTACAGGTTTGGAAACAACACGAGGGTGAGTAAATGATGAGAGAATGTTCTTTTTTTTGGGTGAACTAGTCTATTATTGTTCAGACTGCGAGGAAGTGATGTTAATGCTCATTTGTTTTGATCTGAATGATGCCGAGTAATCCATTAAATAAGAGCCTACTCCAGAAATTGAGGGTACCTTTGCCCTTTTCCCTTTCCTCAGTCTTCTAACTGAAGTTAAATGATGGTGTCCCACAGCATGGTATCATGGTCTGAATGGACCCCTAGGTGAATGATATATGGGATTTCTTTTGTCATTGAAATCTAGGCTGTATGGATATCAGAATGCTCTTTGTGCACTTAACTCAGGGCCGTCGCTAGTGGGTTGAAAGGTGGTGATGATTATAGGGGCCCACGGCTGGGCAGGGGCCCCACGGCGATTTCAACCAACTGCTCAGGCCAGAATAAAAGATGTTCAGGACAGTTGACGGGCCACTGCTGCACGTCGTCACGAAAGCTTATCATTTGCACTTGTTTTTAAGTCTTGCTAATTTAAACATTCAAGAGATTTTAAAGCATTCAAGCACAAGACGCGAAAGTACTTGCAAGGTGTTTGGTGCGCACACAGAGAAAAAATGCGAAAGAGCTTAATTCAGCACCCGCACACTGTGTTCTGTGTGCATATCGCACACGCAGAGAGCTGCGTCTCACAGCCCTTTGAACAAGGAATTGAGTTTTGCCTTCTTGAGCTTGAACAGACAAATACACTCGAAATGTTGTCAAAATACCCATCTTGGTGAGTATCTTTGAAGAACTGTTGGTTATGTCTTAAGTGAACCTAAACAGTTACGAAAATCGGATGTTGTCTCATTACATTGGATGCATCTTTGTCTCTTAAAGTGACCACGTCTAATTTACTGTCCTTAATGTTAATCCAAGAAAATAAAAGTTTATTTAATTTATCTACATCGAAAAAGGGTAAGATGAGGTTGACAGATAAAAACGGCACAGTTTCCGTTTTTATACAGTGCAGTTTTCCACAATAATGATGGTAAAAGGCAACTGTGAGTTTTAATGTAGCTTTCAAAATTATTCTAATAATAAAATATATCTAGATTATATATGATATATACTATTAGTAATCAGATTTTGTTGTATTTATTTTAATGGTATCTGATTTGGCTGTAGGAAATTATTTATATATTTTATTATATTTTATATTTATATTTATACCTTAATTTTAATATTACTTATTTAGAAATAATTAATTATTAAAAATTATTAAAGAAGTTCTTGGGCTGGGGCCTGTGAACAATGACCTAGATAGTAGATAGATAGATATTATATTATTTATTATTATAAATAAAAATGAAATTCTAGTACAGTATACTATACATATATAATTAAAAATTAAAGTAAAAATATATTTAAGTTGTAATATATGATATTTTATTTTTATTCTTTGTTTGCTTTGTGTCTAATTATTTAATATGCATTATTTATTAAATCATATATTTTTTTTAAATTATTTATCAAAATAAGCTTCTCTGTGGTGGAACTTGTGAAAATGTTGGCAGGGCAAGCAGAAAAAAACATTTATTGTTGATTCTTGAGTTTATTTTAAAGCTTTTTGAAATGTTCAATAAGCGCATTACTGTCTTCCAATCTTTTATTCCTCAGTGCTCTACAAGAACATCAAACTGTACATTCACCATGAACTCGTGCGTCTTCAAAAAACAGGGGATTTCCTGCTGACAAGGCTCATAAAAAAGGATGAAAAAGAGATTGGCAGAGGCCCTAGTCTTCCACTTTTCATATTTCCCTTTTAAAAAGTGGCGCACTGGTTCTGTGTGAGACATCAAAGGGGATGAAGGAGGGCCAGGGAGCCTTTATTCACTTTTCCACCTCCATAAAAGCTTCCCATATCTAACCCCTAGTGACTGGCTGGCCCTATCATTCAAATGTCCCAGCGCTCTTTGTGGCTTCCCCAGGACCACAGTGAAATGATCTCTTTTGTTGCGCATCATTAGTTCCATCTGTTGTGAGAGCCTGGCTGTCTGTTCCGAGGGCAGGCCGACGTGATGGTGGCCCGGGGCGACGCGAAAGGGCTGCGTCCCCACGACTTGTGTCCCGACCTCGTCCTCCTCCTCCTGGAACATTGATGCTCCCTTTCTTTCCCTCCCTTTTTCTCTCCTCACAGATTACACTCTGTCTGTCACTGCTTACTTATTTATGCATCCAGAGGAAGGCAAAGCATCTTGTGCACATTTTGTTAAAACTGGGCTTTTTGCTCCATATATGTGTAATATTCTTCGTATTAGGAAGAATTGAAACAAAAATCAAAGTGTATTTTGAATGAGAGATGGAGACTGATTTACATATGATGATATAAAAAATATTTTTAATAAAACTAATGCAAAATAGAGTTTCATAGCCATTAAAAAATATTTATAGCCACTGGCCAGTGAGTTTTCGTATGCATGGTAGTATATGCATGGTAGTATATTAGTCGAGAAGGGCCTACGGTGATAAAACAACAACAAATAAAAAGAAAGAAAAAAAACTGTTATTCCTCTGAAGCTCGTGGGCGGATGCGAAGTGAAAAGAGATACAAATATTGTTCGTGTTTTCACAACACTGTATTAAAGTGGCTTTGGCTTGTGAATATTCATGAGGATAATGAAGTATCAACATAAAGCTGGACAGCAAAATTGTACTCCAAAGTAAAGAGGCAAACGTCTCAATTATTTGGTACATAACTAAAGGCTTATGTAAATGTGCAGTAAAAACTAAATTAAAACGGCTTTATTCATATGAATGAATTCAACATCTGTTTATTCTAATTTCATGCTGTGTAGGAAAAAAAGAGCCATTTTAGTTCCATAAACTCTGTCCGTTTTGTGTTCGTATAGGTGGTCACCGATGTCTTCCAGTTCGGATTTTTCTTGCATCATGGTGTCTGTGATGCACCAAACAGATGTAACATTTTCTCTTGGCAAGGAAATATTTTATTCATGATTTACATGAATGATAAATCTCGTGAAAGTCTTAGTGCTGATGGGCATACGCAATTTAACATCTGTCTTCCTCAGAATAATTAATAGAGCAGCAGAACTCAGGGGACTAAGGACTCTTCTTCTTGTTCACTTTCTGTAATTATTGTCAAAAACAAAGCAAGCCTAGATTTGCATCTTGCAGTCAACTCGCTGTTCTCTTGCCTAACAAAACAAATTTTAAAGTGATTTCCAGATTTACTCAATGTGGAACTTTTGTTTGAACATTCTTTCTAGCGTTGTGTTGTTGTGAGGTGAAAGTGATATTTTAAAACAACAGTTTTATTGTTGTCGTTGTTGTTTGAGAACTTGAAAATAACATTTAGAAATCATTTTTTACTTCATGACATTTACTAATCTTAGGAGAACTTATTATTTATATTATATATACATTGTGCTCTATAAAAAAGCATTAAATATAAAAAGTAGTATAAAATATATTTAAACAATGTAATATTATGCTTTATAATATTAAATATATATTTAATAAGTTTATACATATAATAATTAATATATAATAGTATACATAGTATTTAAGATTTATTAAGGTGTTGTGCTTGTTGCATTGAAAGTAATACTTTAAAATCATTGCTTGCTTCTTCTTTTTTCCCATTTTTAACCACCAAATTGAGTTGAGGTCTTGAAAATGACATTTCAGAATCAGATTTATACTTCATGCATTTACTACATCTAGGAAAACGATTTAATTATTCATTGTCCTACATTAAAAAAAAGTTTTTAAATCAAGAAAGATGGAAGGATATCCGTATTATGTCAAAAGGAATGCAAATGTATTTTCAATTGCCATGTACATTTAGGTAGGACGATATTATTGGGACATTAATCTTGCCATGCCGTTTGCGTTTTCTCTTGCGTGATGCACAGTGACGCCCAAATTTAAAAATGCATATAATATATAATATATATATATATATATGTTATATATATTTTTTCAGGGCCCACAATATAAAATGTGAGTTGTAGTTAGTTAATTAATTTTTCTGGGACCCCAAACATAAAAGAGTACAGTCCGTCTCTGTAGAACAGAAGGGTTAAAAAGAAACCCTGGTGATGGTTTTAACCGTTTAAAGCAATGCGGTTTGTCGAGGCTGCTACCACACCCGTTCTCTCTGAACACGGTCCCTGCTGTTTGAACAGGATTGGCTGAGGTCCATCTGGCTATGAGTTCAGCTCTCTCAGTGCTGTTTGCGTTGACGGGCCTGAGGCTGGTCTCTTTTTAAGTGAGCTGTGAGTCGGCTAGGCCGGTCGTGTTGTAGCCCAATTGTTTCAGTCCAAGCTGCAAGCCACAGAGGTCATCTGATATGACCTGACCTCATATGTAACACTTTGGTCTAAAAGTGAGCTAATCCTTTCCTGTGGGATCAATGTAGTGTCTGGTTAATGCTCACAGAGCTGAAATAGAGGGAAGAGAGAGTGAATCGAAACACGCGGTCTGCGCACTGATTTCAGGACTCGACTGTATTGGATAAATGACTCTGTTGCTATCGCCCTGAGTGACACCCTGTTGCCCGAGAGCCAAAGTGCTGTATTTGTTGGAGCCATTATGAAATAAAAACCTAGAGAAAAGGGGCCACTATTTGGTTTGAATTGATTCCCTGAAAACTCCAGCAGTGAATATGCTTTCATTTTGATGGTATTACCACAGACAAAATGTGTTGTGTCAGTTCCACCTCTCCATTACTTTGTCCATTAGGGTGAAACTGGCTGATTTTATTTCTCACACTCTATTTTCTGTGATAAAATGGAAATTCAAAAGCTTATTAAGTTCTGAGTGACATCTATATCAGGGTGCGAACGGGAAAGTAAGTCGACTATATCTAGTTTCAGTTCATTTTTGCTCAATTTCCCTCTCGTGATCAAATATTTCACTTTTCAGGAGGGTCCTAATGGGAGTGTCAGGTTCTAGTGGGCTCTCCTTCCTCTTTCCCTCCCATTACCAGCCATATGGCTGTTTCAAATTTCTACCTGTCAACAGCCAAAGAGCAGGTCTCAATTTGAACTGATTTCTTTTCAGCCGCAAGAACTTTAGCACTGAGTGAAAGCACTTCCAGCACAAAATGGGATGTTTAAACGCCCATATCAATTTATTCTGGAAAGGTAGAATTTATGCTAAGACAGACTGTCTGCCTTATTCACTTCCTGTCTTGTGTGCGTAATTTATACATGTACAGTATACCATGCTGTTGACCAGAAAACATTTTCTTCTGTTACTCAGACTGTTTAAATATGTCTACGCTAGGGCTGTGTATCACCAGCAAAGTCACGATACGATACACATCACGATACATGACTGCACTGAATTTCACCTCCGCAGAATTGAGAAAAATAGCTGTTTATTAAACACTGAATACTATAGGACCATTGCTAACTATTGGCAGAGCAGGCAGTTGACCTCTGCATTATGAAGGGCCTCCATAAATGTACCACAGTACAATATAGGTAATTGCATATGTTTCATGTTTACATTGTGCACTCCCCACCAGGTACAATATTCTGATTGTTTGCATCTTGTTTTTAAGCCCATAAATAATAATGTACTTATTCTAATAAATTTATATTGTAATGTACTCATTCTAATATGTTTAAAAAATAATTTACATTGCTGGTAGGTTATCATTGCACAAATTAACACACTCTCTACAATAAAAAAAATGAAAAGAATTCTAAACTAACGTGTTGTCTTCACTGTATCTAACGCTCACACGCTCAAGGCTGATTTATACTCGACACGTCCGCAAGCCACAGCTTTACTGTTAATAGAGAAACGCAGCAAAACGGTGGTAATTCATACATACACAGCCTCTCTCTCTCTGTGTCGTAAACGAACAGTTGATTAATCACAATTTTCTGAGACTAAAATATTGAAGTGGAGATCGCTAAACTGCAAGCTAAACGCTGTTTTCAGAAAAGCAAGCGCGTTTATCCACAGTGGAGAGAGAGCGCGCGTGCATATGGTTGCCAGGTTAACAAAGATAAGTAGTACGTTTAGCAGATATTTCCGTATTGCGCAAGTGTTTTTGGGATTACGTCTCTTTATATCAGGCAACCCCGTTGTGTTCCTCTGCGGCCAGATTATTAACAGATGCTCTATTCATTCTTTTTTTTTTAGAAACCTTGCACTTTTCTACTCAATTGTAAACGTTGTAAATTAAGCGTGGTCCAATGCTGCACACGTGCCACGATATCGATAAAGGGACAGCTGTAGCCACTGGGGAAGTGTGGCTAATGGTTAGAGAGTCGACTCGTAGCCCAAATGTTGGGGGTGTAGGTGGGGGGAGTGAATGGGGGGAGTGAATGTACAGCGCTCTCTCCCACCTTCAATACCACAACTGAGGTGCCCTTGAGCAAGGCACCAAACCCCCAACTGCTCCCCGGGCGCCGCAGCAAAAATGGCTGCCCACTGCTCCGGGTGTGTGTGTGTTCACTGCTTAAGAACTTGGATGGGAACGTGTGCACTTTGGATGGGTTTTAAATGCAGGCACTCATTCCAAGTACCGGGTCACCACATACTTGGCCACCATGTAACGTCCACTTTTTCAATTTTACTCGTAGCGTCAAATCTCTGTGACGATACATCGGCGTATCAATATTTTGAACACAGCACTAGTCTACGCCATGGCCGTAAAGGGCAGTTTTCCCATAAATTAAAAATGTTTCATTATTTCCTCTGTACTGTCATGCTTTTCCAAACCTGCATAATGTTCTTTTGTCTGTGGAACAAATTTTGGGGAAATAATTACATGGAAAATGCAGCTGGAACCACTACTTCAAAATTTCTCCTTTTGTGTTCCAAAGAAGAAATAAAATAATGTGTTTGATGCAGTGTTAATTTGGACAGCACATTTTTATTTAGTTTTAGTCATAGTCTTTTGAACAAAATGCCATTTAGTTTTAGTCATGATTTAGTCATCTGAATTGTTTTTAGTTTTAGTAAATCTACAGTAAATTTGGTCGTCTAAAATCTAATGGGTTTAGTTACAGTGCATTTATTAAGCATTTCTCTAAAATTTCCAAACTCATTATATAGGTTTGATATTAAGGTTTTATCATGATAGACACCAATTTAACTGCGGTGACACACAACAGGACTTTGTTAAAATTAAATAAAACCACTTCTCATAAAGAACAAGAACATGGTCTTCTTTTTAATGAAATACCAATGGTTATATAGGCTAATTATGCATTCTTTAT
The DNA here is from genome assembly GCA_018155175.1 of Sinocyclocheilus anophthalmus. NCBI lineage: Eukaryota > Metazoa > Chordata > Actinopteri > Cypriniformes > Cyprinidae > Sinocyclocheilus > Sinocyclocheilus anophthalmus. The sequence goes on from JADLZN010001319.1 coordinate 276,825, forward strand.
AGAAACTTGTTAACCGTATTCTTCATTCTTCTCAAGCAGACATATTTATTTCCATAAATAAATTTTGATTAATCTTTTGGGCTACTAAAGTTTTTCAGTCAAGAGCAGTGCGTGATTTTCTGTCTTTCTTTTGTTGCTTGATTAACATCAATGACTCGGACAATAGCAACTAAATTAGGCTGCTATCCCTTTAAAACCGAATGCACAACTGCAATGGATGCAATGTACTGATACACGTTCTTCCCCCTACTGTTTACGTTCACTTAAGACGTAGTCAACTGTGTTTACGTGAATACTCGTCAAAATGGACAATTCGACATCATTTTGTGTGTAATTCTCTATTCATGCGACGCGAAAGAGTACTCGCGCGCTGCGAGACACGCTTTCTGTGTGTGTATGCTTCAGTGTCTGCATATGTCTGCTCTTCTCTTACTCCACATATGACATTTTTGAACCGTTTAGCGACTTGCAGCAAGTGTATGTTAGCTTATGTCTCGCCGGTTCATATGTACGCATCTAACCTCCGAACCACGCAGCAGATTCGTTCTGAATGAATCTCTTCCCAAATCGTCCCTAATCCGTGTATCATTCGATCATTCGTTTTTTGATTTAATATTGAAAGTAGAAAAATGAGAAAACTGCTTTTTAAAAAAAAAAAAAACGAGAAATGAGAATTCAGCTTAAATTTTCGTTTTTCGTTCATGGGTGGAAAAATGAATAAACAGCTTGAATATTTGATTTCTACATGTGGGCGGGAATTAAACGCCCCTTTCTGCTGATTGGTCAGCCGAAGATCAAACCGTGCCACCTTCAGTTCTTCCGCAGTATCACGCAGCAGAATAATAGTCCTCCCCTGCTGCAGTTGTATGGATTCTTAACGCATTTATTGCAAATACATTTAATCTTTTTTCATCAAACAAAAAGACTAATGAATAGCTGGACACAACTCATACCTGGGCAGAGTCTAGGCAGGACTTTCTTCTGTGTAGATATAAATTCTATTCTTTGCATCAGCATGGCATGGCAGGGTATGATATGACAGCTCTCATAAACTACCCTGCTCACCCAGTAAGTCTGTTTAAGTAATTAATTAATTTGTTTCAAAATAAATATTTAAACACTAAGACAAAAAGGAAGGAATAATAAATGGGGCGTGGTATATATAGGCCTAGGTTCACGCAAGAACGGTCATTCTGACTGACAACCGGAGAACAACACATATTAAATAGCCTACTGTTAGAGTTACATAACGTAGTCTTGTGTTTTATTAAAATTTATATCTCAAAAGGATATGCACTTGTGCGCGGCGTGAGCTGCTGCGCACTCGCACTGTAATGCAAGATTTTCATAAAATATAATAACTTGCCATTTTCGGTTTGTTTCTCACCAAACCCTCAGTATACCTTCAGAATGCTTGGAATATATGGCACGAGATGCATATGATTATTTTATGACAGATATGCATCCGCTTAAAAAAAAATAATAATAAAAAAATAAAAGTTCACTTCTCTGCAATAAATTGGCAAGTGCGAGCCAGGACCTTTTTGTGTTATTAAGTAATAAGCCTTTAGGACAACATTAAGGTGAATATTCACTCTAGTTCACACAGTTCCAATAAATTGCGATGGGTTAAATAAACTCAATAAGCAGACAGATTACAGTCAAGCGCAGACCAGTATTGAAGTGCACAGGAAATAAACAGCAGTCATATTTAAAGCAGTTTAATTAATATTGAGTACTGATTGATGTTCACTTGGATTTTTTTTCCCCATCGAGGGGAAATAACTTAATACTCTCATTTATAGTCGTATGGTAAAATTTATTTTTATTTGTGTAACGTTACATTCAAAATAACCACACAATGTCATGCCTTTGAAAAATAAAGAAAACAACAATGCGCTGCTTTAGCGCGTCCTGGTCTACTTGAGCATCTTTCTGGCGCATGCCACAAAAACATCAACCACAGCGAATACTTGTCCTTTAAAAGGCTTCATTTAGATTATTTGACGTTAAATGCATCATATAAGTCACTTTGGAATAAATCACAGTAGGCCTATGTATCATGATAAAAAAAAAACACTTTACAGTCTGGAAATACTTTAGGCTATAGCAAATAATTTTGCGGACCCCCTATCACTTTAAGAACCACAAAGTCACAGAAGAAAGCCCTGTCTAGACTCTACCCCGGTACGAGTTGTGTCGAGCTATTCATTAGTCTGTTTGATGAGAAAAATATGAAATTGATAAAATGGTTTATTAATCCGTACAACTGCAGCAGTGGATGACTATTATTCTGCTGCGTGATACTGCGGAAGAACTGAAGAAGGCACGGTTTGATCTTCGGCTGACCAATCAGCAGAAAGGGGTGTTTAATTCCCGTCCACATGTAGAAATCGAATATTCAAGCTGTTTATTCATTTTTCCACCCATAAATGAAAAAACGAAAATTTAAGCTGAATTCCGGTTTTTCGGTTTTTTGGGAAAAAAAAAAAAACACCGAAAAAAGGAGCCATTTTTAATTTTCTACTTTCATATTGAAATAAACAAAATGCATGATCGAATTGATTACGGATTGTCCCTCCCTAACATTTTCATCTCGTTTTTATTAGTTGACAAAAATGTCAATAGATTTATGTTATAGTTTTTTGTCATTCAAAAAGAGTTTTAGTTCGTAATCGTCTGGTTGTCGTCGGTGAAAAAAAATGTCTTTGACGAAAATTATGCCGGAAATTATTTGTCAACGAAATGAACACTGGTTTGATGCAAAATGATAGTATTCTCATTTTAGGTGAAATAATTCTTTGAAGATCTAATATCCATTAACCATCGATACTTTTGGTCCATTTTCTATCGGAGTACAGGCATTGACTAAAAGTCAACCTAAAAAGGAAAAATCTGTCATCATTTACATACTCTCATGTTGTTCTAAAAAGAAAATTGGACACCATTGACTTTAAATTCACGGGCATAAAACACTTTTAAAAATATCTATTTTGTGTTCCACATTTAAAGGAATAGATCATCCAAATATGAAAATTTGCTGGGAAAAAAAAACTGATGTAGATGAGTTTGTCGATTAATCAGAACTGATTTGGAGAAATTTCGCATCACATCACTTATTCACCAATGGATCATCTGCAGTGAATAGGTGCCGTCAGAAAGAGACTTCAAACAGCATCTCGGTCTCGGAAAGGCCTCCATTTTTGGAAGAACATTCCCTGTAAGTCATACAGGTTTGGAACAACAAGGATGAGTAAACAAAATCTTCTTTCAGGTGAAATATCCCTGTAAGTGTGCTGCATTACTTAGGTAGAACAAACATGAGCATAGATGCTCAGAGTTGTTCTTTCAATAAAACAAGCTCAGGTGATGCTTCACCATGCATGGCAGGCCGTCCCACAAAACTACTGGATGCCCCCTCCTGCTACTAAAACTGTTTCCCTGTGGGAGTCTGTATTATTTGTTTTTTTTTAATTTAATCTTGTTGGGAGGGTCTGGATTTTTTTATGGAGTGAGGCACATAGCAGGCAGAAAATTAAAGGGTATATTTATTTAAACTTCAAACATCTGCTTAATATAATCTGTATGGCAGTTCATGCCAGTTTTAGCCCCTTAGGCGTGTTGAGACTTTGGCTCCTTTAACATGTTTTGTATTAACTGAAGTGATCGTTCAAATCAAAAATCAATGCTAGAGAAAGACTTATTACATATTTTAGTGTTCAGTCGAACGGGCTGAGATATGCAGATGAAATATACACTAGAAAAAGGGTGGGCTTCTCTACCTTCTGACCATCATTTTGCCTCACTTGTCAAGTACATTATTATATTACAGATCTAAAAGAAACCAAGAAATGCTGTATTAGTATGAAGAGCTGCATTTGGAATCTATCTTTAATGATTTACTGCGCTTGTTCTCTTTATGCCTTGATCAACTGCAGTTTGTTTGTGCAAAGAGTAATAACTGTTGTGTTAATGTTTTTTTCCCCCTTCATTTGTATGATTTATTTACTCATGAAAGGCCAAATGTTTTTGTGTACACTGACATTTCACTGTGAACCCACTTTTCCTTCAAAGCCTATGTTTTTTTTTTGCACCATCATATGAAGATAATTGTACTCGAGCCAAGAGTGTATTGGACCATTAAACCACTGCCTCTCCCAGTAAAGCAATTCTCTTTTGTGTAAATGCATTGGAATTACTTTCAGGGGGCGTTGCAGAAGGAATATGTGAAAGGCTACTTATTCTCCTAATGATTCTTTGTCCTTTTAAAAGTCATCAGGCACATTTATAAGTGGATATGTACAAGGGAAAAGTTGCCCCTGGAGACTGAGGTCATCTCTACCTCCTTGTCCAAGGCCAGGAAGTAAGTTTGCGTGAATGGACCTCTGCCAGCAGAGGTTGGTCATATTGGTAATGTAGGCTGTTCATCTGTATCCTGGCACATGGGCCGTAATGACTGAGGTGAGAAGAAGAGAGCATCAGGCTAACACACTAGAGATGGAGAGCTGTGTGCAGTGTTGTGTAAGGGTAATTTGATGGAAATGTTTCATAATGCAGTCTGGCAAAATAATTTTCATGGGAGTGTCCCACAGAATCATAATCCTGCTTTGGTCATTTTCAAAAGCGCTTTATTATGGTATGTCTTCTGTGGCTTTTACAAATGTTGCCTCAGAAAATGACTAAGAGTAGAAAAATGTATGTAAATGCCGTTAAAACTAGATCAAATCAACATAAGAGATTTACATTTTCTTTAATAACAATGAAATATATTTTTCTTAAAAATATGTGTTTTTGTTCAAATATTTATGAAATTAAAAACATAAATATAACATGAAATCAGTTTTTAAACAGATTATTTTAACCTAAATCTGAAGTCTAAAATGATTGCAGTCTCACATAAGTGGCTTGAAGTTTCTTTCTCTTTTACATTTTCTATCCACATGGCTGGTTCCAATTATGCATTTAGTTTGGTTTTCTCCCTTTGAGTTCATGACATCTTTCACACAAATCTTTTTGTGTGCTCAACACTTCAAAAATCTTCAAAATCACTCAGACTATCCTAAAACTTTCATAATTACACATATACTAAAACAGAGTGATATGTAATTAAGAGCAGCAGCAATTTTTTATATTTAATTATTATTATTATTATATAAAGTGCTAGCATCTAAAATTTACTTTTGTTATTATTATTTTTTAAATGCAAACCATTATGTTTTAAAGCGTAAATCCTGTAAACATTTAATTTGATGCTGTTTAGAATTATCAGTGGGATAAAGAGCAGAAAAAGCATTAGAAGACATAAAATACTTTTCAAGGACTGATAGAGACACACGTGGAGTTCATTAAATTTTGCTGACATTTTAGCAGCTAAATGGCAGATAGTTACTGTCTCTGGGGGCTGCAGGCTTTTTTATATCCTTCCCCTAATGTCACTCCCCCAGCTCACCATAACAGAAGGAAAAAAGAAAGAGAGCGAAAGAAAGAAAAAGGAGTGTGAAGATAAGAGTGTTCATTGGGATTTTTATCCCAGTTGTGGATTGAACGGCTGTGTGTGTTGTTTTTGTGGTTTGAGCGACATCGGACACAACAGGCGGCAGTGAAAATTGTAGGTGAATAGGTTTGTTTGAGTTGAAAATTCAAGGAGAAAGGAATCCATCTGGATGATGAATAATTTAGATGGCTCAAGTTGGTTCCTGTTGCTGTTGTGTTTGTGCTCTCTCTCTCTCTCCTCCTCCTCTGCAGACACAGGCCCCCCTCAGCCAACATGACTCTGGAGGCTTGTTTTTGATGCTCTGAGGTTACACATGCCACTGTACGTGTGGGATTGAGCGACTAAACAACACAAGGAATTTCATACACAAAAATCGGCCACATGGAATTTTTTTCACTCAGGAGTGTCAGCCTTAATTCTTAACATTTTGATTTGCCTTGAACCCCCCTGTCTTACTCAATATGTATGAGATCACATGTAGAACATTTTTCTTCCTGTAAAGCGGCAACAGAAACTTTAAAATAACAGGACATTTTTATGAATTTAAATTACAGTAAAATTAAAATGTAATAAAATATAACAAGAAGACTATATTACTATATACTTATTATATTGAATTATTTATGAAACACATATTTATGATTTCGCACTATTGAATGCAAAATGTACATTAAATTAGAGGAATGCAAAAAAAAAATAATAATAAAATAAAAAAAACTATATTTCGACTGGTCTGAGAGTTTTAGACCCGGCTTGTGACAGATCCGTTTTATTACCATATGGTTAATCTTCCATTAGTGAGCATTTAGAAGAGAGAATTTGTCCCCCCTTTTTTTTATTTTGTTTTTTATTCTAAATAATATAAATCATATAATTACTATGCTAAAGAATCATTTATTATACCATTACAATATAAAATATAAAGAGGGATAACGTAATTTAATGAATGTAATAAATGTAATAATTTACTGTAATAATAATACATTTTTATTAAATATAATGTCAAATAAAGTCAAAATAATGTCTTCATTAAAAATCTGCAATGTAAAATGTAAAGAAACAACGGGAGTGTAATTTAATGAAATGTAATAAATGTATTAATCTTGCTAATGAGTTGATAATAATATATTAATTATTGAAAAAAAAGTCATTCATATATAGATAATTGTTGCTAAATAATAATAATAATAACATTTTTCATCATTGACATACATGCTTTATTACTATATATTATATTTAATTATTTATGAACTGCATATTTATGATTCCTTACTATTGAACACAAAACTGATATTAATATTAGACAAATGCAAAGTATTGAAGCATTTTGACTAGTGGTCTCAGACATTGTAGACCCTGCTGTATATGTTTTCATACCATATGTTAACATCCATTAGTGATCATTTAGAAGAGAGTGGGGGGAAAAAAAAGACAAATCTTTATGGTTTTTTCAGGAGTGACAGAAGTAAAGAAGTTCATCAACCTGAAAAAGATCAAAATGCAAATTAGAAAACACACACGCATGGGCACGTAAACATCGGCGTGTTTCTGCCCCAGCGCTGGCGTGTAAAGAAGCTTACGGCATTTCTCTTTTAAGAGGAGCTGAATGAGATGGGGGGTGTTGGGAGGGTTGATGTGACAGGCCCGTGGAATCCCAACCTCTCTCTCCTGGCGCCTCGCACTAATCAACCCCTGTAATTTATGCAAAAAATATGATTTATATTTAATTTCACTACACTTGCATTGTTAATTTGAGATGTAATTAACGCGTCGCCACGGCAACTAATTTCTCAGTGCCGTAAATTATCGCCGCCTTTTCATCAAAATTCAGTTACTTTGGCTCCTGTGTGTAATGTACTGATGCAATTAGGTTACCAGGGCAACCTAAAAGTGTTCATTTTCTTTTGTATAATTGCAATGAGGCAGAAGTTTTTATAACCGAGAGTCATGTTGAGGTTTTAAGCGAACAAAGAGCACATACACATTATAGCACCTCTACAAAAGGGATGCGGTACAACAAATATGCCCTCTGACATTTTTCACCCTGCTCTTTCTCTCTGTCGCTCGCACACACACAGCGTATAATCCAATGCGTTGACTTTACATCTATATCTGATTAAGTTTTCCCTTTTGGGCTGTGTATCTTTTTCTCCAAGTCAGGCAATCTGATTGTCAGATGTGCATGGATCTCGCCTGGCCTGCATGTATATCAGGCGCATATCTCTAGCACATCTCCTCCACCCCTCATCCTTTTGTTCCTGGCTGGAATATTTTAATGAAGTGGATCTAATTTGCTCTCAAGACTGAGGCCACCAGCATGCTTCGCACGGAGCATGCCCATTGGTGAGGAGTAAATGGGCACGAGTCTCGTGCCAGTCTGGCCCGTCTCCTATGCCCACTCATGCCTGCAGCCTCTAACCCCCCTCCCTCATTGCTCCATAGAGACAAAATACTAGGTCATTGGCTTCTAAGCTCTGGTTAAATGAAAAGGTAATTCAATTTATAAGCAGGCATTTTGAATCTTTTTAGCAGGAATTTTAATTGCATGAATTGTTTAATAGCATCAATTGTTATACAAGCAGATATCACACAGCAAAAAAAAGTATTTATTTTTAAACAGTTTTTGTCTTTTTAAAAATCTTCTAAAATCTTCCCTAAACAAGATGCATTTACTTGACAAATGTGCATAAGGTAAGAGTTTTAAGAGAATATATTTTGAATTAAATTGATTTTTTTTGATATACTATCCTGCTTAGGTTTCAATATATAAGCAGGCTTTTGAGTATTTTTTTTATCAATCAAGTGGTTAACAAGCAATTTGTATCTTTTTTTCTACATAGTCATCCTTAAAACAAGATGAATATCAAGAGATCTCGATTTCATTTTTTTTTTACACCAATAACAATTTTCATACGTTACTAATTTATAGTATACCATTTCTGGAGAAACAAGAAAAAACATGATCATGCTTCTTAGCAAAAATAATTTTCAAAAATCAGGTTGCTTATGGTAAGCAGGCCTGTCGCAATAATCAATATATCGAATTATCGCGCAATATATGCACATGACCTCAATCATTTTTGGTACGCACATTATATTTACTTAAAAATTTATGTCACCATGTTTTTTGCATTTGTCTTTTGCAGCTTCTCGTACATAACATGGTGTAGTTGGTGCTAGTTCAAATTTAAAAAAATGCTTCTACAAAAAAAGTTTAATCTGCATATATGGCCTTGTTTAGGGATCTGACGGACATCTGACTGCTAAGTAGTGATTGTGTTTCTCAGCAATACAGTGCACCCTTAATTTACTGAGAAAAGAAGGTCAGGGAAAAATCTGTAGATGGAAAAATCTCCATAACTTTTTTTTTTTTTTCTACTTGTTACTTTGCACTTTTTGTTAGAAAATGTTTATTTATTATTTATTCAGTTTTTTAAGGTATCTAATATTTTGATACTTAATTTCCATGATCTAAATATTCTTAAGAATTAAAAGTTTGTTGTCATTTGAAAGTGTGTTGGCTTTCTTGCATTATTATGCTTTTATATTATGATTATATAAAGTGGCATTAAATGGTCTTAAAATTACTATAATATTGTTTATCGCAATTCTTTCTGGGGCAATATATCGCACAACAAAAAAGCTGTTATCGTGACAGGCCTATTTGAAGCAGCCATTTATAGTATTTTAGCATATATTTCTATACAAGCAGATATCACACTGATAAAAAGAACAATATTAGTCTGAATTAATTTCAATTGAATTTAATTAAAAAATGTACATAAGATAAGAACTTTCAACATTTATCTTAAATGGTTTTATTTTTCTTACACTAATTTTTATATAGTAGGTTTATAGAGAAGTATAAACCTCTTGTATGTGAATGTGACATGACATGTGGCCAAGTATGGATACCCATACTAGGAATTAGTGCTCTGCATCCAACGGCACCACATACATGCAAGAACGCCACCGCAGAACACACACCCGGAGGTGGGCAGCTATTTTTGCTGTGGCGCACGGGGAGCAGTTGGGGGTTCGTGCCTTGCTCAAGGGTCTCACCTCAGTAGTGGTATTGAGGATCCTTCCACTCCTCCACCTACAATCTCTGTCGGAACCGAGACTCGAACCCATGACCTTTGGGTTACAAGTTCAACTCTCTAACCATTAGGCCACAACTGCCCCTAAAGATATGCAACATTGCTTCTTGGCAAAAATACATTTTCAAAGATCATTGTGCTTATTTTATTACAAATAATTCAATTTGATAAATAATAATAATATATAATTATTATTTTACATTATTATAACATTTCGAAGTAGAAGTTCTATTAGTGACATTTAATTACTAATATGTTTAACGTACTAAATTTAACCTTGAAGGTACAAACGGTGTACCTTTTGAAAGGGTATCCCAGGTAGTGCCACATTTTTTTCTGAGAGGTCTTATTATTATTATTATATTTCTTTTAAACAGTGATTTTTCACAGTGTATCCACATGTTCAGACACAGCTGTAGTTTGACTCCGAAGCCTTGCTGGCCGAGAACCAACAGCCAGACCAACTCTACTTTTCTTAACCTCATAATTAGCTTTGGTTTTCCTCTCTTTCCTCCACATTCTCAACAAGCTCTGTCAGCATTGTTTATCCAGCTAAACCAAAGTTAACATTGTTTTAGTAAAGGATAAATACTGTATTGGTATTAGCATATTTTCCCATTAAGCTTGTGTGTACACATCCTCTAGCTGGGTTTTAACCTGATCACAAGAACATATTCTCTTTACAAGAGATTTCGCTGAATTTCCCGAAGCATTGAACGCAGCTGTCAAGAGTAACCCTGACTTGTACTTAACACCCTTGATATTTCTGTTCTGTTTGATTACGTGTGATTTTACCAAGGGATTGACTTGCCATATCCATGTCTCAAAGTGAGCGGGGATTGGGAAGGGGGGGTTAAAGACATCTTCCCCTGCTCCATTGTTCCTGCTGACAGCAAACAAGCGATTACCATCATTCACAGAGACAGCATATTGCGAAAGGAAAGAGGCGATGGCCTCCCAGGACCCCCCTCGAAAAACGCGGCCCCTTTAAAAGCCTGTTCCTCACCACACCGGTGACACGTTAGATTTCCAGCGTGACCGATCTCATGCCCTATCTTTACTACTGAAGCCCAGTACTGAGAGACAAGCGAGCCGAGGAGATCTGTTCTTGTTTGAATGAAGTGGCTACAGCTTAATTACTACTGCTACGTTTTGCTCTTTGATCAAATGCTGTTGTTCTTTATGCCTGACATTCTCTCCATATGTGTCAAAACATGCAAAAAACTCTTGCTGCACATTACTTGTGAGATTTAACAGGGTTTTCACTTTAGTTTGGATTGTTTCAAAGGACTATCAATGCAGTTTCATGTTAGAAACCGGTCACTGCTATTGAGTAAAGGCAAGGTCACTTGAATATTCGAGAGATGCACTTATACTATGCATATGCTTGGATCATTTGCTCATTCACTGTTTTGAAAAGTAGTATTCTGCCTAGATGTCTGTGATTTGCAACAGAGATAGTCGGCTGCAATACACGGTAAGACTTTCTTTATAAGTTGATTTGAGACTGATTTGTGTTGATTAACTGAATTGTGTTCATCAGAAAAATGAAAATTCTGTTAGTATTTATTATTCTATTGTTCCAAACCTTTTTGACTTTATTTTATGTGTGAAACACCAAAGGAGAAGTTTAGCAGATTGTCCTAGCTGCTCTTTTCCATAAAATGAATGTGAATGGAGACTGGTGCAATCAAGCTCCAAAAAAGGCCAATATAGTACCATAAAAGTGATCCATATGACTTGTTTGCTATTTTGTGAGTCTTCTGAAGCCATTCAGACTGAAAACAGACTGAAGTTTAATTTATTTACTAAAAATCTTGCCTTGAAAATGTTCTTTGTATAGAAAAGTGCAGATCTTCTTCTTAACATCTTTCTACATTCAGCAAAGAAGATGTCAGATGGCTTAAGACATGAGGGTGAGTAAATGTCAGAATTTTCATTTTTGTCTGAACCATTCCTTTGAGAAATAATGTGCGTTTGAAGATAGTTTTTGTGAAATATGTAATGGAAACACACCTATGAAAACTGGATTATACTTGTTTACTTACTAGAGTCTGAAGCAGTATTTGCTTTTGTCACATTTATTCCCATTTTACCAGCGCAAGAGGCCCAGGAAGACGAGTTACCAAGGAACACAAAATTTTAATTAGTGTATTTTAATCATTCAGGCTTTTCAAGCTAATCCACAGACCCCAGAGAATTCCCAAGATGCAGCTCTGTGCTGCTTTACCATTTATTGTTGAGTCTATTATAATTACTGTTAGCAGGTGGGGGTTGGGAGGCCTTTATTATGTTTTTCCATCTTTATTATAATTACTTAAAAAAAAAAAATGTAAAGGATGCTGTTTCATTAAGTTTAGAGAGGATGCCATTTCAACCCTTCTTTTTCTCCCTTCATCTCATTGCTCTTCCTGCCTCTGCGTTCGCTGTAATTCTCTGATATTTATACGTCGCACAGCTTTATACGAAACGCATATAAACACAATAAAAAAAGCAAAAGCGGAAGGAAGAAAGATGCACTTAATGAAATGCTTTTCTAGGGGTGCTTTGTAAAATCCATCTAATGCTCTGAAAAGTCGACATGCATGCATCCTCTAAAATCCAGTTGTTTCAGCTCATAATTGGAGCTCGATCAGAATATGCAGGCAGACGCTAGAATTTATTTTCTTCATTTTCCCACTCAACAGTGAATAAAGATAAGAAGTCACGAGTGAGTTTTTAAGCCCCGAGCTTTGGGTGTTCTACAGGGATTTTGGGATCTTGTATTGTATTTAATGTGACTGTCTTTGCAGTTAGCGGCAGTGTTTGATGAAAGTCTTCTCAGTCAAGAAGTCAAACAATTTTTCTTGGGCCACTCTGTTGAAGTGCTGTCCTCATTGGAAGTGTTTCATGGCAAATGATGTGAACAAACAACTGCCATGCGTGAAGTGACCCTCTTTACTCTTTTCCCTCTCCCTGTTCCGTCCCTTTCCCTCGTTCCCATTACACAGACTCAATCCTCAGCTGCATGTGTACACAGAAATACGTACTTAATTCTACATGCCAAACATTTACCATTGTATTTATTCATTCTAATATGCTGGTTGTATTATCCAATACATTCCCAGTGTTCGTAAGGACACAATAGAATGGCGTACTGTAAGTACAAAGGCGAGGATGTCAATCAATTAATTTCATATGCAAATATCACTATAATTGTTGTCGTTTAGATTTCAGATGGCCAACATTGTATCAGTGACAATGGGAGATTTTTTTTTAAAATTTGAAATGTTAAATGGACAGTTCATCCAAAACTGAACATTCTATCATCATCAAAATGTCTAAGCTGTGCTTTTTGTCCTCCATGCAGTTTCTATTTTTAAGTATTTTAAAAATGTTCCTGTGATGGCAAGGCTGAGAAATCATTCTAATTGGCTGATTTGCTGCTAAAGAAACATTTATTATTAATATCAATGTCGAAAACAGTTGTGCTGATTCATATTTTTTTGGAACCTGTGATACTTTTTTTCCAAATTGTTGGACTAATTTGAAAGTTCAGAAGTACAGCATTTATTTGAAATAGAAAGTTTCCATAACAAAAGTATTTACTCTCACTTTTGATCAATGTATTGCATCTTTGCTGAATAAAATTAATAATATATTTTGAAATATAGTGCACAGGTCATATGGACCTTTCTCTTTTCTTTTCTTTTTTAAACAATGCTTTTATGGTGCTGTATTGTGCTTTTTGCAAGTAAAACATTTTTAATTAACTAATTAATTTATTTGTTTGTTTGTGAATTATCTTTACATTTATGTTAAATTCATGGAAGTGAATCACAAATAAATGATTGTGGTCTGTCATTGAATCCGAGCAGTGAAATGTGATTGGTTGGAAGTTTCTGTTTGAGATGACTAATGTAGATCTACTGCCTCATGTTTTGAATTCTTGCATGTCCAATGTGTATTTAGCACCAAATCATAGGGCTATTCTTGGGCCCCTCTGAAAGCCAGCAGAAAGCGCTAGCAGCGCTCCGCTGCTGAGACTGGCAGTTTTTTTGTATTTTCATGGAAAATTCCACATCTCCCTACGAGCTGTGTTTCATAAGCAGAAATACGTTTCAGGACAGATCCTGAGAAAAATTAATTAATGGACCTTTGCGGTGAGCGAAAGGCCAGCACAAGGCAATTATAGTGTCTTTGTGAAGTGTCAGGATTTTGGAATTATAAAATCACACTGGATTGGCAGCAGTAATTATGCTGGAAAGGAGAGCTCACCTTTACTGATATTTAACAATTTACAGCTTAATTTGTAGACCTCAGCTTTCCTTTCTACCCTAAAGCCTGTAATGATTTTGTAGGGGTTTAGCATGCCTCAGTCGATTCTGTTTTTGGATCATTTGTGTTCAAACTATGAATCTAATGGCATACTTGCTGTTGCAGTCATTTACACACTAGCATCCAATCTGTCTCTCGAGTGAGTTTTTCATTACAAGACTTGCCTCTCTTTAAATTAATATGACTACATTAATAGTCCACGAGAGAGTCCACAGAGAATATGCCAAAAACCACAATAAAGCTAATTTTTTAAACCGAAAAACCATGAAAATGAGGGTCTTCCGTATTGAAAAAAGCCACCTGTCTTATGTGGTCTGTCTGGGCCCAGTAATGGACAGATGATTTAGACAGGGCCTGTTTTGGGTGGGGATGTTCAGACAACAGTCTGTTTGATGTGAGCGTCATTACATGAACTGTGTGGTGGGCTTATCTCCTGTTTTCATAGATTACGACCAAAGGGGGTTTTACAGACTTCAGTCTTCACAGAGACCATGTTAATCATAAATCATGTTAACTCCAGCAGTTGTTACTCCAAAGTTCAGCTGGTGAAAGAGGAGTTAAACTAGACTAAACTGCAGTGTTATTGTAGTGTCAAAATATTGACACTTGCAAAATATTTTATTTGATTTTACTTTACTTTACTGTATTATTTTATTATTATTTTTTTATGCCACGCCATGATCTTGCCATGGTGCTGTTCATTCATTCTTTCATTTAATTTATAATCTAAGAATGCATCATGTTAAATCTTGTCATTTTTACAGTTTCATAGAGCTTTTATTTATTTATTGTTGTTTGTTAGTTAGTTAGTATCCAGCTTAGAATCTGCTATTGGGGAAATATTGTAATTATTTCAGTCTAAGAGCTGTGCAGTTTATTTATTTATTTATTTTGTTTGTTTGTTTGTTTTTTGATATGTGGTCGTTTATTTTAGAAATTTTAATTTGGAATTCTGACTCGAAATCTATAATTTAAGTTGTCAAAGAGTTATGTATTTATTTGTTTGTTTGTTTGCTTAAATATTGAGTTGGCTTTGTTGGCAATCAAGGTAGATCAACAATATGCACAAGACCTTTATACAAGGTCAGTTACAGAGGCACACTTGTTTCTGACCTCAGAGTGTGTTCTTTTGATTCATTGATCCTATACTTCCAAAAAGAAACCCTGATGTACCTGAAGTAACCTTAAATTAGACTTCACAGGATCACAGACTGGTTTTCAGGAGTAAAAGAGCTGTTTCACAGTTCTGTGGCATACAGTCATCCCACTCCCACACACAAAAAAAATCCCTTTGAAAGGAAAACACAAGTCTATTTTTCCTGTCTTGGTTATTGTGTTGAACATTTAGTGCTTTCCATAATGTACTGTTCCATAAGTAAGGAATATGGTATAACAATTAGTACATTAGTGCCAAGTCTCATACACTACAGTGTGATTTGTGATGTTGATGTTTTTCTGTGGCACCTCAGGGAAGTGCAGAAAAACATGCAATTAGCATCGGTCTCAGCACAGGAGGGGCTGTGCTACATGGAAATGCAGAGAGTGGCATATCTTGAACAGGGACTGAAATCTGTCATAGGAAGATGTTTGTCAGCATAGGAGTCTCTCTGGAGACCTCAGACCCAGGTGTGACACCTAACAGGGACATTTCAATGTGAATAATTCCATCACCGTGCTATTTACATTATTGCTTATTAAGCCTGCAAAGGATGCTGAGAATAAGCATTTAAAGTCAAAATGATATTAGAATTTATTGTTTGTTTTCTTGTTTATATGTTCATTAAAAAATTGTAATCTTTCAAAATTTTCATTAAAAATTTTTTTTATTTACTTGGCTCAAACAGCGCATTGCTAAAAAATATATGTGAGCATTTTCGAGAGTTTTCCTGCTGACTGTAAACCAACGAGGTCGGAAAAATCCCCCGTGAATGACCTGTTTTTACATCAACACTGACCCCAACTCAGTTACGCTCTGAACTCTTTTTGAAAGGTTAATGTAGAAATCTGGAGTGAATTAACTTAAAATGACTTACAATGATCTTAAAATCCTGCGCTGGTTTTGTTGTGGCTGTAAATTCATTTCAACAGGGAGCTTTGGAGTCCTTAAAGAGACATGGCCAAAAGCAAAACAGAAAAACCAAGAAGAAAATGAATGAGTGGAAGAGTGGGCTTAATGTAATGCTTCTGGCTAAGCCAGTCCATGTCTTAAATGAAGAGAAAAATAAATTATTCTTAACTGAAAACATATGGTATCGCGCTGGGGAAGAGGTCTGCTTAAGAGGATCGTGGCAGGGTAATAAAGAGAGACAGGAAAAGGGCACGTGTGGCAGTTTGGCTGCAGGATAGGGATTTTTTTTTTCTTTCAGGGCAGTGATACAGGCTGAGCTGCTGTAGAGGGCCAGTAGTGCAAAGTGAACTGTCTTAATCACGGTGCTCATCATTAAACATTCAACCACACACACACATATGCAGTTGGGCCTTAAAGTGGCATAAGCCTCAAAACCAACACAATGCCATATTTCCTATTAAAATTTTATGTCTCTAATTATTACCATTAAACTAGGCACCCTTGTTGCACCCTATGTAATTTTGTAATTATAATTAGGATTTCTTGATCTTGTCTTGTTCCTTGTTCTCCCTGATATGACTGCTGAATTGAAATGCGTGTCTTAGTTTAATAATGACACCTCTCTGGATAAAGATTCATACGGCACCAATTATTCTCTTTTTCTCAACAGATACATTTTATATAGCTTCTTCCAACAGCAACCCTCTTTTTGCATTTATATTTATATTATCCAGCCTTTTGGATCCAGCCTTTTGGTTTAAAATGCTTTCAAGACCAATACTGTTTCATTAATTAATTAATATGTCTTTTTTATTGTATATAAATTATGTATTACTTAGATCATAAAAATAAAATGACTGGTGTTAAAATACAATTATATGAATTAATTACAATTTAAATAAAACATTAAAATGTAAAATTATTAATTTTAGTAGATTTTATATTTAACATTTTTAAATTAATATGTAATAGCAATTTTATTTTCCAATACAGGCATTTTATTTGTTGGTCATTGTTGGTTTGAGCTCTATTACGTGCATTTAAATTTACACAAGGAAGGGCAGAATTATATGATGTAAAACACTTTGAGTGTTTTTGAAGTACATTTTGTGCTTGATTTGTAAGGATAATTTTGCTGCAACGTGATCTTGTAGAAACTGTTATAGGGCCACAAATGTTACAGCTTGTTGGACGTTTCTTCAGTTAGACATGCTACACTTTTAGGTGGAGTGTGTCATTTATGTAGCACTGTTAGCAGATTTGCGAAAAACTGACTGTTTTTACACAAGTTTCCTGAACACTCTTCCCAGTCTGCTATTGGTTGAGGCATCGTGGTGTATCAAGCCTTTTTTACACCTTTGAGGTCAACACAAGTAATTTGCCGTTGGTTGGTTAATCATTCTTAACTAAATTAGTTTATGGTCTCACATTATCAGATAGCCTAAACCTGGAAAACTGAACATTTAGTGGAAGCTGCTCTCCTTGCAGTCTTTAATGTATTCATTGATGCAGTCGTAGAGACTGTAGTTACCTGCTTTTTAGTGTGAATCTCCTCTACATTAAATGCGAGCCCTTATAAGACCCAGAGGGGCTCAGCAGTCTATTTTTCAATGATGCTGTCAGACATGTTGCTGGTTCCCCAAGAGAGAGGCAGAGTAATCAGCCTTTTCATCTCCAGAGGAGAAGAGCCAGGTTCAGAGTGACTCTGTCACTTCCACTGGCCCAGCCAAGACTCACTTGTGTGCGCATATGCTCCTCGGCCCTCCTTAGGAAAACTGTTGGCTCTAGAAACTAACATTTAAACAGCACCAAGTCTTGGTGTGATGTTTGTTTTCTGGGATGCTCCATTTTGACATGTGGAATGATTTAAAAGCAGCGCATTGCAGATCTGCAGCACATTAAGGGATTTGTTTGTTTTTAAATTCTGAATCATGAGGGTTTTAGACTAAATATCACATTTTCTGTTGATAAATATTGAGTACAGCTTCATAGTGATTGCCTTTTGTCTAAAGAAAAACACATTTGGAGATTGAAAATGAATTTTTTTCAGTCTTCAGATGGATTAGAAAGTGTTTTGCTTGCTTTTAAGGGAAAACACCTGAAATGTATCACATTTGTTTCTTTTTATTGTTATTAGAAGCAGTTTGGAAGTAAATTGCATAACGGGAACATGGCACCTGGGTTTATAATTGCAAGTGGCTTCAGGCTTAATACCTAGCCGAATGCCAGTTTAGCTGAAGATCAAAACCAAGACTTGTTTTATTAAAGAGCAAATTGCTTTTATGGCTTTAATTCACTTTTTCTTTTCAAAAGGTAGATTCACAATCCCTTTTCTTTGTGTAGGTGTTGGAACAATTGTTCTGTTCGGCGCACCTCCTTAAAATAGCAGACGTACCGGGCTTGTAAGAAAATTAGCGAATTTAATTTCCTTGAGTAATGGAAATGTCATGCACCATTTAATAAAAGTCCATGAAAAAAAGCAACATTCAATGCAGTGCAGATAGCTGAGCCCCATGGATTTGAAAGTTACACTATTTCTTTGTTTGATGTTTTCTCACAGTTTTGGTCTTTTTTTTTTTTTCTCGATTTGATTTCGAATTAATCTGAACAGCTTCGATGTAAATATGAAAATGAAAGTTGTTTGGTGTCCTCCCGAAACTCACAGCGCAGCAACTTGAGCGCGCAGATAACTGCCTCCTTTTAAAGCGTGAATTATTTTACCTTTATGAGTTTGTCTCATCTTCAAGGTCAGAAATGTAATTTTTGCTCTTTCAAAGGGTTATAACCTTAAAAGGGAGCCTACATCCTAGGTGATTAATGAGAGACTCCTGCATTTGATGTTCAATGCTGACATTTTAAACTTTAAATATTTTATATGCACACCTAGGAAAAAAAAAATGAAGATACGCATTCATGTGGAATAAACGGTATTGCGGAGAAGAAAGGCCTGGCCGGGTATCATTTTAATAGAACAGTTAGAGTGCAATGGTTTTTCTTGGTGATTTTTATTTGAGGTTTTTATGTGTGCGCAAGCTGATTTAAAGGCACACTAAATCATCGGGGATGGGGAGTAGTGGATTATGCATTTAATCAAGTAGCAGGCCTTGGAAAAGTGGCTGGCCGAGCCACTAGGGCATCAGCTTTAGGCCCCAGAATGCTTTGCCTGCCCTTTGAGTCTTGTTTAAAAGAAGAAAAAAAAATCCAAAGCCATTTTCACCTCTGTCTGAGGTGAAATAAACTCTGGCCGAGACGTGAGAGAGAGAGGGAGAGTATCCTCCAATGCACCGGATTACTTGTGCTTCAAATTTACTGTAGGATTTTCCGCTTTTTCATGATGTGCACTAGTCTGTTAGTTAGCAAAGAATGGAATTGGGCCGATCTACTTTCTCGCCCTACCGCATTTGTTTTGAAAAAAGCTTTTAGGGGTCTGGAAGGATGCGCAGGCCTGTGCCCATCATCGCATCTAATACGCTTTTTATATGTGGCATAATAAAAGCCCGGAGAATGAAAACCTGCTACCTGGTATAAGAATGCTGCAGTTAGCCATAAAAGCCATAGCAATCTGCCTTTCACACAACCGCTGCCTCAATCTCACATAGACAGTCTCGACCATCATTCAAATGTCCAATGAAGACCATTTCACGGGACTGTATCACAGGGTCAGAGCCAGATTTGCAGCTCTGTGACATGTCCAAAAGTCGCATCCAGACGTACTCGCATTCAATGGCAATCTTCCGAAAGACCATGTGCAGGGCAGGGGGGGGTGACGGTGCGCAATAGCACCTTGTTTCATGTGGGCCAGTTGACGGGTAAGACCACAGTGATTTCCTGTTCATAAAACATTCCCATTATTGCTGGTCCATTGAAAATTAATATGTGCTTAATGCTTGATGACTTGCATTTTCCTGCAGGACAACAAAGCTTTTAGCTCACTGGTTAATATATACATGACAGTGCTTAGCCTGACATTGCTGTAAAAATGCATGAGGCCTTCATTACAGCCAGTCAGTGGCCGCAAATTAGCGGGAAGCGAGATGGAAGCTACGGAAAGTTCTGGAATGTTCCACGGTGATGTATTATGCTTTCAAGCATTTCTGTTTGTTTAGATTGGTTAGCTGTGAAAACCCGTTTCTGCCTCAGAATGCAACATAAAATGAAGTTTAAAGTAAGTCATATTGTGATATATAAAGGGACACTGTGAGATAGAAAGTCACTAAGTTGTAAATGTGAGATATACAGTTGCCATTGTGAAATAGAATTGTGCAATTGTGAGATATAAAGTCAAATTGGGAGATATAAGGTTGGTAAGATTTTTCAAATGTTTTTGGTCTCTTCTGCTCACCAATGCTTCATTATTCATTCAAAAGCAAGTAAATAAAATTAGTCTTTTAAAAAGTACTGACCCAGGCTGTTGAACTGTAATTGTCCTGTAAAGTTTTGCCCTTGGGATATATAATGAAACATTTTGATTTATAAAATTTTGAGATATTAGGTCACATTGCAAAGTATAATGTTGCCATTGCAATATATAAAGTCACGTTGTGAGATATAAATAAGTTCTCTCTCTCTCTCTCAATCTAAAGCATAAAATAAGGACTTCCGTAATTATCAGCTAAATGATAGTTGGGTCAAAATTCGGGGTCACCAGTATTTTCAAATAAGTTATCAGTTATATCATTCATTTGTGAGTCTTAAAAGTTGAGTAACATGCACTTTTTCTGTGTACGTACCTTATTCTATATAGAGCACTTAGAAATCATTTAATAGGAATTTAATTTACAAACAAACATTGTATATCAGGGCTTGGTTTGTCTTCTCCTATTAAGCTCCTGGGGGGTATTAAAGCCGTCAATCACATTGACTGACAGCTCTCAAATCACATGTTTGCAGCAAAGTGACTGATTTTTGTCAGCCCTTGTCGGGGAGAGAATGGCGTTATCGGAAGCAGCTTGTTTGGACATGCGCAAAACTGCTAAACTCGCAATTCATGAGAGATCTGTTTACAATCTGCCCTGGCTGCTTACTGCTAAGCAGTGTGCAGCGGAGCATTATGGGCTGCTTCAAGGAGAGGAGCGAGAGATTACATCCTCAAATAGCTGCCTTGTCTGTTCCAACCTCTTTAGAGGAGAAAGAACATAGTGAGCTGAAAGATATTATCTTTATAGCACACACACCCCGTCATGCAACAGCCATTTTAGCAAGAAGCGGCTTTAGCCTTGTTTTAGGGTTAATCTTGCTGTATTTAGGTAATATCAAAATGTTTTTTTCTTATCTGAATCATTTTTGTTACAGTATACTCTCAATCTTGTGCCGTTAAGTCATTTGTCAGAGGCAGTTCGATGTCTTAAGCTTGACAGCTCTGCCACTGCTGCTCCATTGATAAAGTGTCTTTTTCAAGACCATTATTTCCAATCTTCCAATTACATGCTAGTTAGTTTTATAGACTGAGGCTGGCTTAAAAAACAATGCTAAAAGAGCTGCAAGTTGATCATTCTGAACTAATTTGTTACTTTTTCCACTCAATGTAGAATCCTTGAGGGTGTTTGCATTGAATGCACACATATTATCAGTTGGATTACCAGATTAACCCTTTCATTGACTATTGAGGTGCACTGTTTCCTTTGCATTTTTTTGTTTTGTGAAATAATAGGGTTCTGTTGCTTTAAAAGTGGACTGGCAGTTTTATTTAGCTGGCTTTGTGGGAAGGCCACATCTTTTGTCTTAAGTCAATCACTGTATATTGTATATTGCTTCATGCATTAAAGCTATAGGATGATGCAAACAGCAGATTATATTGCACTGTCCATTAAATGTTTTTAATAGTGAAGCTGCATTAGAGATTTTATTTTTACAGTAATAAATACATCACTTATTGAAGCTTTTTCCCAGTAGAGGCCAAACTGCATTAGTACACTGACCATTAGGATACAGGAAACCCACATACATCTAATGTATATCGTGTTTGAAATAAGAAACAAGCATTTTGTGTTCAATTCAGACTGAAACAGAGAGCGTTACAGAAGGAGATAGGGAGAGGACTGTTTATCCCGACGCTCTTGCCGCTCAGTGCCCCCCGCTCTGATCTATGCGACCCCTTTGCAAATAAATCTTCACAAAGTGCAAGCACGAATTTGATCTGAAATGTGGTATTTAGGAGATTCAGAGTGAATGATGATATGTGACAATCAGTCACAGCAATTAGTGTAACTGTTAAGAGCCCTTTTTGTTTTCTCTCACCCATACAGAATGTCACAAATAAATCCTTGCTTGCATTTGCATATTAATTGGATCGGAGACGTCAAGCATCTTTCATTAAGCAAAATGATCTGCATATTTGGAGACATAAAATAGTTTATTTCGACATGGGAAAAGAAGTCATTGAAAATTGACCGCACATATGATGTAAACTTTGTTGATGGAGCCTGACAGCTTAACCCCTTAGGTGCCAGCCGTAACTGTGGTGATGGCCTATTGTTATTGAGACAAAGCTGTAATTGCAATGTGCAGAATTAGGCATTGTAGGAGCCTAAATGAGACATCGTTCGGACAAGTTTCATATTGCGTGCATGTTTAAATATGCCTTTTCGTGCTTTTGTTTAAACAGGGCTCATTTGATGTTTTTAGTGTCAGGGGAGGTGAATGAAAATAGATCAAGCCAATCAAGTGCGGGGCATTTCAGGTTATCGCAATGTAAGTCATTCGGTCGATTAGACGAGTTAATGCGCAAATTCAGCGCAGAAAGGAAAAAAAAAGACTATTTCGAGTGATTCATTTATGATCTTTGGCTCACAATGGAACGCAAATGATCTGTTTCTTTGTATCGCCCTGCGCAATTTGTTTAACCCTACCGCTGATATTCTCTCCTTTTAAATGTGTCAGATGAAAAGCAAATATAAAGGAGGACTAATTTGTGATGGCAATAGAAATGGACCTGGAGGGGAAAGACTGTTGTGTGTGTCAGACATCGCAAAGCTTTTGTTTTCCGCCACTGCCTTCCATTCTAAAGGGAAAATCAACACTGGATTTGGTTCGATATGATTAAGGAAGAGAGAGGACGGTAATGGAAGGGCTGTGTATCGCGGGGTCTACATGGTTAGGGGCTAGACTTGTGAATAATTTGATTAGGTTGCAGGGGAATATATCTGAAGGATTATGTAAATAGCCTTGCCCCCATGCAGAATTCTTTTGAACTCCTCAGAAGTCGCATCTGCCGGGGTCGGCTGCCAGACAGGACGGCCGCCTTCGCGTTGGCTGAATCCTCTGTGTTTCAGCGAAGTGTTTAAAGGTCATATTGAGAACAAACAACGCTGGCCCTGATACAGCTTAGAGGGCCTCCGTCTTAAACGACTCAAATTTATCTTTTGTTGATTAAAAATGAATAATGATTACGGAGAATGCGTAAACATTCTCCCACTTTAATGCGTTTATTGTCCTAGAATAATTAGTCTTCATCATCATCTTAGTGCATTTCCAGCTTTAATACGCTCTTTAGTGCAGCACATGTATATTTGGAAGCATTTTCCACTCTCGTTTCACCTCTTTGATTATGAGATTTTTCGCTTGGCCTTATTTGGTGCATTTCTGGGTGGGGATGTGTTTGTATGGAGCGCTATGGCAACCAAAGTCAAGGTGACCAAGACCATGTTGAACACATTAGATTAGCAGAACACAGAAGCAGAGACAATGCAGCTTGCACAAAATGCAATTTATCTGGTGCCTGATTGTGGGCCTTTCAGAAAGCAGCCCTGCTCTCCTGCCTGCCGGTGGATTTATTGCAGAGTAAGTCGTACCGTTCCTCTCCCCGTCTGCTGTTGTGCCTGTGGCTGTGTGCTGCTTGGTTTGCTGAATGACTAGCTGGAAGAGTTTTGGCCAGTTAAGGATTAAAGAGAATATGTGTTGATGATTCCAGGACAGGAATGTCTGTGAACAGAGAAATTTAGACCCTACTCGTCGGGAGCGCCTGGGATGTATCTTCATCCACTTTTTTTTCCTTATTAAGAAACTTCCTTGAAGTGAAATACTCATTTTTTGCTCTTGTGCTAGGCTGTTTATATTGTTGCTAGAGCAGTTGCTATGCAGAGCAACTGGCCATGTTTATCTTGAGAGGTGAAGAAAATGCTGTGTCAAGACTGGTTTGTGATTTAATTTATACATAGAGTGATGCTCTTTTGAATGAGGTATGAAGTAGTTTAGCAAGATAAAAACTGTTGAATACGTTATAAATTTTGCAGGTGTTTTAAAGCAGTGAAAAATGACCATAGACAGAAAGTGTTTTTATGAGAACTATATCCTTCTTAGGGTTTGATGTATTTGATTCCTGAGAGGCGGAGGCATTTGATATGTCTGGTTTATGATGATCAGAAAACATTTTTCATATGAAGGTGAATCTTACAGAAACATATCCAGACTTACATTTCTCTATATTTGAATTCACTGCCATTATTATTTTGTAAATTATTTTAATGATAATTGTTATATAGTATCTATCTATCTATCTATCTATCTATCTATCTATCTATCGATCTATCTGCGCTCTATCTATATTCTGTGTATGATTTTTTAAAAATTAATTCACCTACATTACCGGAAATCATGAAATATACTAAATACAACCCTATACGCCCTGAGGTAAAAAAAACATATGATCTATAATATCTATATATATCTACATCCGAATAAAATGTTTTTTATTATCATAACTATTTTTAGTAGTAAATATTGTGTATTATTTTATAATAATAGTATATACAATTTGTGTTGTTGGGAAAAGTAACTTTTTCAAAAACCCTTTGCTTTCTTTCTTCTTTCTTTCTTCTTTCGTTTCTTTTAAAGATTAATTTCTAAAGATTAACTTTTAAAATACTTTTAAAGTTAATTTCAGTTAAAGTGTGGTTTATGATGATCAGAAAACTTTTTTCATATCAAGATGAATTTTACAGAATTCTTTTCAGATTACATTTCACCATTTTGTTGAAGAAAATGAAGCCCATTTTTCACACACACACACACACAACACACACACACACACTGGTTACCATTTTTTGTCGTGACATTCCATAGACCAGTGGTTCCCAAACCTGTCCCGGAGGACCCCCTGCCCTGCATATTTTGTATATCTCCCTAATCAGACACACCCAATTTAGTTCTTGCAGTCTCTACTAACGAACTGATGGGTGGAATCAGGTGTGTTAGATAAGGGAGGCATACAAAAGGTGCAGGGCAGGGGGGCCTCCAGGACAGGTTTGGGAACCACTGCCATAGACGTAATGGTTTTTATATCCAAACTGTATTCCCCTTCTCCTAAACCTACCCCTCACAGAAAACTACAGGCATTTTAGATTCTCAAAACACTTCATTCTGTAGGACTTAGAAGCTGTTTTCCTCAGGGGGACCAAGCAAGGTCCCACAATGTTAAAAGTTACTGGTATTTACTACATTCGTGGACATTTGGTTCTCATAATTGGGAAACCAGGGACATGTATGCAGCTGTAAATAGGTACCTCTGTGTGGGTGATTTTTTCAACAATGTCGTTTCTGTTTTCTTTCTTCTGATTCAGATCAGATGTGACTGGAAGGTTTGTGGGATTTGCTCACTAGTTGTTTGTTACTGGCAGCAGCAGGCCCCACATGAGCATTTTACAAAACAGCTGAATAGGTAGGCCTACTACGCTACTGTATTTTAATGTTGGTCATTATGGTGGTACTTGGAGAGCCAAATGTTTTCTGAGGTGATACTCTGTATAAAAAGTTTGAGAACCACTGATCTAGGAATTAAAGGAGAAACATTTGAAATGAATTTGATACTTTGTTGAAACACAACTCAATTAAGCATCATAAGCAATAAAAGAGCAAGCAATAAAATTTTCCTTTGGGTTTTTCTTAACCTTTTTTATTGGTAATACTTGTAGTCAAGGGAGATCTATACAGGAAAAGATACATAATAGGTTGGAAAAGATAGCAACATTTTTTGAAGAACTTTGTTTTGGCTAATAAATCTGCTCAAAACTTAAGACTGAAAAGCCAAACTTCGACTATCACTAATTTTATTAAATGCTGAAGGATGTTTTCTTTAGAATAGAGAAATGAAACACAGCATAAAGATATGCCATCCAATTTCTTCTTTTTTAATAATTGGTTTTGAAAAATTGGACACTGGAACACAAATATACAGACATAATATGATTAAGAAAACTGGTTTCAGGCAAAAGTTGCTCAAGGGCCTAATCCAGTAATAAACTAATCTTGAAATTGAAGTTAGTATGCCCATGCGAAGGAGAGGGAAAATACAAAATGCAATGCGAAATGCTTGGCACAGATGAAGACAAAGAGATTTGTTAATTGATTGTGTTGTCTCAGCATGAAGTCATGAAAGGAGAGATTAAATAGCTGTCAAGCCATGGCAAATTACACTGGAACACGATGGTTTTTTTTTAAATATATGCAATTTTATTCTAACAAGATTTTACAGGGGAAGTTCCAGGAATCCTCAATTCGCGCCTGGCTTCAGACAAGGGAGGAATATCGTGAATCATATTATTTTCAAATGCCCTCGTCCCCAGCAGGACTGACAGATTATGCCCATGTGCTAAGCCGGACATCACACCACAGGCCAAAATACTAAAGAAGGCCTGGACCTGATTTGAACTTTGACCGCAGACCCGAAAGTCGGACTGTGCGCGCCAGTCCCTGCTGTCGTATTAATTTTCATTTTGACTGCTGGAGTCTCTACAAATCTCATCAATGCTGTCACGGACTGTGGCCGCGCGCATGTGATTCAGGCACTCAGCCCGTGTGTGTGTCCGTCTGCCTGATGTGATACGTATTCTGATTCTCTTTGTTCAGGCCATGTAATGAATAGCTATTGATGTCAGAAGAAAATCTGTCACTCAGTGTATGTTTATGTGTTGCTGAAAGAACAGAAAAGGCAGAGATCTTTATGGCCCTTTGCCAGAATAAAATTTAGGTGCAAAACACAAAGACTAAATTTTGTCTTAAAGATGCACAATAAATGAATGAATGAAAACTTATACTACGTATACTTTTGACCAATATGGTTAAAACAGCATTTTATTATTAAATCACAAAAATGATATATATATTTTTTATTGATATCACATGATTGGCCAAATGGAACTCGTATACTTATTTATTTATTTTGGCTACTTTTGGTGCATAAGAGATTTAATGAATTATGCTTGACATACAGTATATACCTGCAATTGCACTGAAAATTTCTGCTTTTCCATGATGCTTCATCCATGCCAAGAGTCGTGTCCGTCTGCAACATAAACAAAAACCGACTTACAAAGCATGTCAACTACGTGAATTGAATATTATGCTGATAGTGTTTCTGTCTGGTCATTCCAGGTTTACTGTATCAGCTGGCTCCAAACCCTCGGTAGGCGAGCTGAGCTCCATCTGTTGCTCTTGGAAGGATCAATAGTTGTGATTTCTAATGATGTCTAAAAGCTCTGGGTAACTTGAGCATTCTGCCCAAGGCCCCACTGCTTGCCTTTTCAAACCAAGCCAAATGAAGGAGAAAAGAAACCTACCCCTGCAGTGCCCATGCTGCAGAGGGTAAACTCAAAATTATAAGGACCAGTGAAATTAAAAAGATGGCTCAGTGGATCAGATTGTGTATGCAATTATGGAGGAGTTGAGAGTAAGTGACTCAGCCTAATAAAGTACAATTTTCACATCCATATCAGGTATATTGGATGTCCTAATAAGTTATAATTAACAAGGGCATTTTTTTAAAAAATTCTATATTACTTTCAGTATCAGCAATATGGTTGTACAATTTTAAAATTAATTTTGAAATAAATACTTTATAAGGAGTCACGGGTTCCCACAAGTAGTAATGTACCAAAATTGGAGACGAATTTAAAATAATTAATTTAGTATACAAAAATTACAAAATATACTGCTAAAAATAACATTGTATAAAATAGTTAATAATCCTCAAAACTACACAGAAAATGGCTGGTTCCAATTTGTACACCCAGGCTGCCAGAGGTTCAAAATAGTCTGCCATCAAAGAGCATCATCTGAAGTCTGAGATGTTGATGGGCTCAGAATCTAGCCATGAAAAAAAAAACATAGTTCAACAAACAGAATAGAAAGGAATAGAAGTATGTCCAAGATCTGCCTTTTCCTTTGTACAGTTCAAATTCATGAATGCTGACAAGAGACGAATTGAAAACATTAAAAAAAGAACGATCACATCACATGAGCCTAATACCTAAAGGCATGTAATTTGCCTGGAACATACACATATTCCGCATGCTGTAATGAATAAATGAATGCACAATGCATGCCAAAAAAAAAAAAACAAAACTGTAATCAATAGTGTCCTCTTGTTGATATTCCTTGTAAATCAAATGAAGCCTTCAAAAGGGGACAATTAGCATTCCTAGCATAGGAAGTACCGCATATAACCCAGATCAAAAAGTTGGAAGATGGGAGACACGTCATCTTTAAACTTGTCCCACACACGAACAAATTCTTCATTACACCTGGCGGACACGAGCAAGCCACAGCCAGTTTGGCCAAAGCCTCTACACGCTAAAGCAACATGGCAACTCTTACCTGAAGGATCGGCACACTGGGAGAAAGTCCTCCTCTAGGGCTGCTGGGTCTGTCTAAACTACCCTGTAAAATGGGCTTCATGAAGCCTCCAGCTGTATACATGTATGTATATATATATTTGTGTGGGTGTGTGTGTTGTGACTTGAGACGCGACAGGACTGAGTATGATCAACGGGTTCATGCTGGGCTCACCCTAGTCCAGCCGGATGTAGAGGCCAACAGTCTGTTAAAACACAATTCCCGAGCAACATTGATACACCAAAAAATGGTCATTGTTCATGTATAGTTAATAAGATGTTACAATAGAAAAACTACGAATAGATACATTAAAATTGTAAATTGGTACTGTGGTCTGACTATAGGCATATTTACAATAGTTTTTATTTTGGCTCTAAAAAAATATTCTATTTAGTAAACAATTATAAAAAATAACGTGAACTGAGGGTGTATGTGGAGACGCGGACGCGATTAGCCCACATATGCAGTCGATACCTACGGATTGGTGATCTTTGGTCTTCAGAATTCATGTTTATAGCCGGTTCTCCTCTGAAATGACAATTAAATATGATTGTATTTGAAATTACGAGGATGAGGCTTCAAACAGAACCATACACCATCGATTCAATAAATAAATATCGGATCTTATGGAGGTCTGTCTTTAAAGGTGTTATTATAGCTAGTAATAGGTTTCTGTACTTGAAACTATTATGGAACGGGCCAAAAGTGTAGGCACAACGGTTAACTGTCGCTGTTGAGATATTTATTTAGGCTTCCAGAAATAAGACCATATAAATGTTACATGAATCCACCAGTGATCACCGTTGGTGTTTGTACCTTGCTTTGAATTGTACACCACACGCGCTCTTCTATGTTTTTCAACACAACATTCATTTTCTCACAGTCATCAGCACACATACGAGGGGAGTGGACCACCAAGCTGGGGGGCCAAACGGCCGGAAAAGAGCCTGGTTTTAATCCATGACCCAGGGGTGGACACAAGCAAAAAAGACACCAATAAAAGCTCAGAGCAGTTTTTTAACGATCTGTATCCTGTAGGGAAAGTTGTTCAGGGCCACAGGGATGCCTGCGATAGAGACACAGCAAATCACTGGACGGGGATTGAGGATCATGTGCGCGGCAGCAACGTCGAATGCCATCTGCATGCCGGGGCATATTGTGACGGTCACGGGGGCCGCGTGCCCGTGTGTTGGAGCAAACAGTGATGTGATGCAGGACCAGCACACCACCTGCGTTTTTTTTAATTTGTTTTTGTTTAAAATCAGTTGGGACCATACAGCCAAAATTTTGTAAGACCGAAAACCAAACCAAAAAAAAAATGAAGGAGTGGGGTTTTTTGGCCCCACTTTCAGAGTAGCGTTAGCAAACAGATGCACATGTGACAATCTAATGCACTAATATATGAACAACGTGCTTTATTGCTAGAGAGGTCTTTGCAAAGAAGACTGGAAAGGTTAGGATTGTTGCGTGTTAGAGGCATTTAATTTCAAAGGGGATTAGCTATCACCCCCAAAATATCTTGAATTGGCGCGGTAATTTACCACACTCAAGAATTGATCGAAGTTATAGGTAACTTTTTTCTCAAGTTAGAACCAGTAAAGATGAATTTAAAGCGATCTTTTGGGTGAACTATCCCTTTAAGGTGAATATTCCATGGAACTTTTTTTTTTTTTTTTTTAGACAAATTTTTTGAAAAAATCACAATGAATTGAATTTTTTAAATCAAATATAAAACTGTTTTAGAACCACAAAGTTAGATCTTAAATCATTATTTATTTGACAGGTGTGAAAATTTGCTATAATCCTAATACTAAAATCTAACCTAAGGATACAACACCGCACACACACACACACACACACACACACAAAATGTGAACCATTTTATATAAATGAATATATTCGACTCTGCTTTGAAACACATTAAACTCCAACATTTGGCTTTCTTAATTTCTTCATTTTAACACTGTCTCCAGGAAGCACAATGGGCTATAATCAAAATCTTTTGTAGAGAAATGTGTTCATACTGAATAGAGGTGCTGAAGTATTCAGGATTAACACAATAACAATTAGCCATGACAAACAGATACTAATCTTTTGTTCATGTTTTTTTGACGAAAGCAGCATGTGCAGATGGTAGCTGCAATATGTAATTTGACGTCCTGAATTTTAAGTACATTCCGTCCGGTTGTGGTTGCATAGTGAAAATTTAAATAAAATTCGGAACATGAAAAAGGACGGACAAGTTCAGTTTTGATGGCCAAAGAGGAGCGCAGGAACACCAAAAAAAGAGGCCAGACTTACACACACCCATCGACCTAATACCAGACCACACCCCGTCCGGGTCTCTCCAGATCCACAGGGGAGATATCCCATGGGACACGACCCTTAAACCCCATTATCGAGAGGACATACGGGATGAATATGAGGAAGAGCAGGACCCATTGACTCCCGGCAAAGGGAGGGGGGGGGGGCGGTGGGGGGGGATGGAGATGGAAAACAAGCGAATTTTTGGCTATCCATAAATTCTCTTCGTCTCTGCTTGGTGATCTTCCTGGGGAGGCTGACATTTTTGGAGGTCCTCAGAAGTCTGGAGGTGACTCCACTTTGTCACAAGACAGTGCTTTTTGTCCATCTGACGTCAGGCTTGGCCAAAACCTTGGCGTTTCGATCATTTCCCAAATGAACATCAACCTTAACCGGGCCAGACGCCCTTTTTCTGATCTCAGCCACAGACCCCCCTAAAGGAGAGAAAGAAGAATTTTCAATGTAGCAATGAGATGAAATGCACACCTTTCAGCAATGAGCCATGCTAGAAGAAAGCTCTCCAAGACCGGAAAGTGATGCGCAAGAAAGGCTCTATGAACTGTGTATCCGGAGAAGAGAGAGAACCGTGGCTCAGAGATGCTCTGAGATTAAAAAGAATCCCCTATGCGTGACGCATTAGCGAGATTGACAGAATGCAGAATGCACTTGGCTTTCCCATGCCACATACCTTCAAATCAACTGGTCATTGGACACAGCTACCGCTGAAAGAGTAAAGCTGGACAACGGACGTTAGCGATTTTTGTACTTTAGGTCATTGACTTTTGGATATGGTAATAAAGGGTAAGATTTCTGTGGAAAAATATAATTTAATAATGTTTCAGCAAAAAGGAATGCTTTAAATTGTCAAAAAGTGTCAGGAAAGACCAGTATACAATATATAGATGTAGCAAAAAGAAGATTCTATTCACGCTAATTGCTGTTTCTTTCAATTTGTGTTTATCAAAGAAATCCTGACCAAAAAATCATCAAAATTGGAATTCATTTTGATTTAAATATTAACTGGAGCACCAAAAATCAGCATAGTTAGAATAATTTCTGAAGGATCATTTTGACACTGACCAGAGAGCTGGAGTATCAGCATTATTAATTAAATCCCCTTTAAATTCATATATATATTATTATATATATTATTATATATATATATATATATACTGTATATAAAGTATATTTAATATAATAAATATTTCTCACACTTATCACAGTTTATTTGATATAGGTTAGTAGAAAAAATGGGTATAAAAAATACGACAAGAAATCTCAGAGGTTGGTTAAACGTGTGCAGAAACACAAATTCATTCTGGGGTAATGTAGATAAATTTGGATAGAAGGATATGTAATGAATTAGGTTTTAAAAGCTGTCAGCTGTTGTAAATTTAAGTAACCAATTAGATCAATAACCAATTAGGCGGTCAATTAATTTAGCCAATCAATGCTAATTTGTTCCAGGCTGTGGTGTGAAAAGGTCCACCATTAGCCAACAATTAAAGAAAAAAAAAAAAACCACTTGAGCAAAAAAACGGTCAGGTCAAAGTTTTTTTTTTTGAATAATTTTTGGTCCCAAATTGTTTTATCAATTGGTACTGGTATAGTTAGTCCCACTTTTTGGTGTATGAAGAATTTTTTGGGTATAATATGTCACAGTTTACTTCATTTTCATACTGTTGTTTTTTTTTTTCTTTTTTTTTTTTTTTTCTTTTTTGTTTATTGGCTATTCTCACTTACCAGATACAATTAACGATAGGTGGCCTGCACCCATTGTAACAAAACATATAAAAAAATTATATATGATATCCTGACAAATTTTTGGTATTCTTTTACCTTGGACTGTGTGTGTGTGTGTGTGTGGTGGTTGTGTGTGTGTGTGTGTGAGAATATATACTTGTTAAATATTACTAATATTGATTCTATATATAGATATACAGTGGGTAAAAAAAGTATTGAACACTTCATCGTTTTTCTCAGTAAATATATTTCTAAAGGTGCTGTTGACATGACATTTTCACCAGATGTCGTTAACAACTCAAGTAATCCATACTTACAAAGAAAACAAAAAAAAAAGTTCAGAAATTAAGTTATGTGTAATAAAAATTTAATAAAATGGAATGACACAGGGGAGGGGGGGGGGGAAAAAGTATTGAACACACTTACTGGAATGTATTTAATACATTGTACAAAAGCCTTTGTTGGTAATGACAGCTCCAAGACCTCTACTGAATGGAGAAACTAGTCACATGCATTGCTCAGGTGTGATTTTGGCCCATTCTTCCACACAAAATACAGTCTTCAAATCTTGAAGGTTCTTTCTGTGGGCCTCTTCTATGAACTGTGATCATTAGTTCTTTCCATTAGATTTGTCTATTGATTTCAAGTAAAGAAAGTCAAGTGATTGGCTGCTCATTCTAGCAGCTTTATTTTCTTTCTCTGAAACCAAATGACAGTTTCCTTGGCTGTGTTCAGGATCATTGTCTTGCTGAAATGTCCACCCTAGTTTCATCTTCATCATCCTGGTAGATGGCAACAGATTTTTTACCAAGAATGTCAATTATATACAGTTTGCCAGTGCCATGCTGAAAAACAGCCCCATGCCATGATCTTCCCACCGCCAAACTTCACTCTTGGTATGGTGTTTTTGAGGTGATGTACAGTGCCATTTGACCTCCAAACATGGTGTGTATTTTGGCATCCAAAGAGTTTAATTTTGGTCTCATCAGACCAGAATATATTCTCCCAGTATTTCACAGGCTTGCCTAAATGTTGTGCAGCAAACTTTAAAAGAGCTTCAACATGCTTTTTCGCAGCAAAGGCGTCTTGTGTGGGTGAGCGGGGCTACAGGACCACGGCAGTTGAGTGGATTACTTGTACCTACTAATTCCAGGTCTTTCTGAAGCTCTTCACAAGTGGTCCTTGGCTGTTGGACAACTCTTCTGATAATTATTTTTACTCCTCTGTCAGAAATCTTGCGCGGAGCACCTGGTCGTGGCCGGTTTATGGTGAAATGATGTTCTTTACACTTCCAGATTATGGCCCCATCAGTGACTCTTCTCCACTGGAAACATTCAGAAGTTTAGAAATCCTCCTGAACAATGCCGGGTATTGGTTTTTACCACAATCAAGGTTTGCAAAGATCTCTCAGAGAGCTCTTGCTTTTACCCATCATGGGAGTGTTTCTTGTGTGACCACCCTTGGTAATGAGAAAACCTTTTTTATTATAAACACCAGTTGGGATGAACAAGCTACTCATATTATTTCCACTGACCCAGAGGGGCAGGATTGCTTCCCTTTAAATTATGATAGATTTCAGCTGAGTGTCTTGGGTTTCCATTTGGCCTTTTCTTTTTTGACACACCTCCCTTTCTTCTGGTGTCCAGGGTACTTTTCCCCTGCGTCATTCAATTTTTATTACAACATAGCTGTGCACATTCGATACGTGATGGGAGCGAGGACGGGGAGACGAGGAGGGAGACAGATAAACAAGGAGAGTTTTCATAACCTCAAGGGAAACAGGGGAACAACATGTGCTCTTAGGAGGTTGGGTTGACATAAAACAATATTCGGACGAAGAACTAAGATGAACGGGAACACTTTTTTTTATTTAAAACACACAAGGACAGACGAGAAAACACCCTGGAAAACTTAAATGTGAAACAAATAACATGAGTGTGGAAAACACGCTGGAAAACAACAATTGGGGAAAACATCAGCGGACGGAAACAGGGGAAAACCAAATAAGGGAATTCCATGGGAAACACTCCCATGGGGAGGCAAAAAACACACACAAAAACCATGGAAACAGAATGAGTTCTGAACAAAGCTCTTAAATTTCATGAACTTATTTGTTTTGTTTGTTTGTATTGTATGGATTATTTGGGTCTGTTACCGACATCGGGTGAATTTTATTTCATTGTCAACAGCACCTTTAGAAATATATTTACTGAGAAAAAGAAAAAATGGTGTCAATAACTATTTTTGAGGAACCCGCCTTATTTATATAATTATATACTATATATATATATATATATCTAACTTGCCTTCAAGAGTCTTACTATCTCAGATACTCTCCGATTAAAGCAGAACTATATTATTGTCAGACACCACGTGTCAGTGCCTCATTGCTCTTTTAAAATTGTTGTTCCTCCAACTTTTCTATGAAGTGGACGGTTTTTTTTCCAAGGTCGTAACGATGGTTTACCCAATTTTTATTGCCTACATTTTGTTACTGTCTATAAAAATAATTTACTGATAATAATTAAAAGAATTTAATGTGAAACAGGTAGAATAAATGAACCCAATTATCTGCTGACTTAGAAAACAGCAGATGACAGCAAAAGTAATGAAATGCGTATTTGAAAGATTAATATCTCTGACTTTGAGGACCTTAAATGAATTATTAATAGCATATATATTTATTTTAGACCCCCTTCCCTTCAGTGGGGTGATTAGTTACTCTTCATTTCTTCATGCTCAGTGGCGATGGCACCCATGGCACCACACTGTCAAGACTGGAAAGAGTGAAGAACGGGGGAGGGAGGTATGTCTCGGTGACATGACGTTGTGAGTTTGTGCAGTGTGTGGAAGGATGGGGGGGTAGGTACGGTTAATTGACTTCCAGTGTGTCATCCACCCATTGTGCCCAGCTGGGGTGTTCCCTCCCAGGTCAGATATGCTTTTAAATTTGGCTCTCAGGGAGCAGGAACACCCACCAAATCCCCCACCACCACTCATCATCCTGTGGACGGACTGAAAGAAGGAGGGAGAACATACTCTTTCTGTTGCACCTTTTCCACCCGCCGGCATAGGCATTACGCACTTACATTGGTATGCTGCTTGGTCGATGCCCATAATACAGGACATTAATTTTATTGGGAGTTTGATGAGGTGATGGGAAGCTGTAAGCCTTTTTAAGACAGAGTGATGCCTGAGTTCAGCCCGGCCGTTTGACAAAGCAAAATGAATGGAGTAATAAGATACTCACGGCTGCCTTTTTTTCACCTGGATTAATTTTTATTTTTTTTTTAAAATTTTTTTTTTTTAAAAAACTTTTAATGATCAGTGGGTGGACAAAGGTCACCATTGTCCCTGTACTGTTGTTGAAAGTTGAAAGGTAAGAAATCCGATGCATTTGTCACCAACCACTGGAATCCCAATCATCTCTGGCAGTTTCTGTAATTTCTTTATGTATTCCTTCTTTTTGTTTTTATACATTGGTGATTCTTTACACTTAAAAGTACAGTACCATTTTTAATAAACTTGAATGTACATAAAAAAGTCCATAATGTCTTTCAAGATGGGAATGTTTGTTGAATCATGCATATTAATGGACTTATGATATAAATATGCATAGGAGGAGGTTACGGGTTAGGGTACCTGAACTCTAGCATTGCGTTTTTCAAAAGATTTAGGGTAAGCATATATTTATATAAATGATAATCATATATATATATAATATAAGTATATATAATTATCCTTTCTTGCTTTTTTTTTTTTAAAAAATACAGTCAAACCACAAACGTATTCAGACGACCGAATAATTTTTTTTAAATATATATAATATATACTTATATTAAATATAAAATATTTATATACTGATCTATATATATATTCTATTAATCTTTAAGGTTTGTGTTGTAATTGCTAATATATGTGAGACCATGTGAAGGTGTCTGGAATAAATTTGTGGTTTTGACTGTGTGCTAAAATAAAAAAAAATAAAAATAATAATTAATATTCAAATAATATATAACAAAAATATATTTATATATAAATATATGCAAGTCTGTGTAGTAAACGGGCATTTTTTTTTTTATGTAGTTTTCGATCTGGACTGTGATGCTTCATGGCCCATATATGTATTTGGATAATATCTAAAATTGACCTGTGTTTGTATGTATGTAATACAAACACAAATAATACACACACACAAAAAGGCAGGCTTTTCATTGTAGACAGAGAATTCATGCCTGATTGCATATGGTGCACTCAGAGAGATTGAGTCTGGAACAGATGTCACCTGACAGACAACTGTATGTCCATCAGCCAGGATCAATACTGGGCATATATTTGAGAGGGACAGAAGGAAACAGTTGGAGAACAAGGCATGTTCTAGTATAGACAACACAAACTAGACACAGCAACTACCACCGTCAGGCCTAATTGTTTTTGTGCGATACTGAAAAAAGCTATAAGCTCCACAGAGCGGCTCTTACCTCATTTCTGTGATCCGTCACCCTTATTAGAAGAGCTGGCACTACTTTTCCATATGCATTTAAGTAGACAGTCACTTGGACAGTTTAGGTTTGTGTGGGGATGGGGGGGGTGGTGGGGTTCAGCCGAAGCAGTGATTGCATCAGAGCTAGGAGGGTTGTTTTGTTTGAATGATGACTGGCCAGGATGTGTTGTTTGAGCCGGATAAAGTGTGTGTCATCAGCGTTTCCAGTGTATCTGATAACGATGGGAAGAAATAGTGAATTTTGTGAGTAGTGAGGGAGAAGGATTGGAAATTTAGCGCTTAAAACCCTGAAATTTTTTTTTAAATTAAAAAAAAAAAATTTCCAAAAGAAAGGTAAATTTGGTTGTATAAATGGTCATTTTATTTGCATACAACATATGGGTGAATTCAAGAAAATTGACGGGACGTTTGTGCCAAGGTTAAAAAAAAAGTAGCCCCAATTAATTCCCATATTCCATTTAAAAAATAATATATATATTTTACACAGAAAAATTGGCAACATAAAACTAATTGTTAAAATATTGAGCTTCAAATAAGTGGATTCTTTTACATACCAGCACATCCCGACGCACGCCTTTGTGGTTCTTTTAATTGCTACTTCACATGTTATTGATCAACAAAATACAGCCATTAAAGTAATATTGTGAAAACAATTAATACACAATTTTAAAAATACTAGATTATGTGGTGTATTTCACAGTGTTATACTGTAAATATTTTTAATTATATTATGAAAATATATGCTGTGGAGGAAAGGAAAAGCTGAATTTTCAGCTTGCCATGTACTCAGTGTCTTCAGTGCACAGGATCCTTCAGAAATAATCTATTGATGATTTGCTGTCAAGAAACATTTTATTATATTATCATTTTATTAATAATGTTTTTTTTTTTTTTTTTTAAAAAAACCATTGTTTCTGCTTTAAATTTTATAAAAACAAAAAAAACATGATTAGGTTTCTGCATTTCTTTAATGAAAAGGAAAAAGAAAGTTTTTAAAATAACAGAAAGGAATTTTATTGGAGAAATTTTATATTTGTACATTTATAAATGATCTACTTCATATTTGATTAAATTTAATGCATCCTCCTAAATCGGCTGGATGAAAAAGAGATATCAACCAAAGATCAACCTGGCAAAGAATGGCTTCTTGTCTCCCTGCCACTCCACTCTCTACAGTATGATTCGCTTCCATCACAGTACACTATTAAAAATAAAGGTGCTTCAAAGGTTCTTCAAGCGATGCCATAGAAGAAACATTTTTAGTTCCACAAAGAACCATTCAGTCAAAGGTTCTTTAAAAAGAACCATCTCTCTCTTACCTTTTTATAATCTGAAGAAACAGAAAGGTTCTTCAGATGGGGGAGGTTAAAGGTTTCCTTTTCTTTATGGAACCATTTAGACCAAAAAGGTTCTTCTATGGCATCGCTTTGAAGAACCTTAATTTTTAAGAGTGTAGGTTCTTCTACAATTACCACATCAACTTCGATCAGAAATCTTGGTGTAATCTTTGATGACCAGCTGACCTTCAAAGACCACATTGCAAAGACCGCTCGATCTTGCAGGTGTGCATTGCACAACATCAGAAAGATCAGGCCCTTTCTAACGGGAGCATGCATGCACAATCTATTCTTGTCCAGGGCCATTTTTTTTTTTTTCCAATTTTTTTTTTTTTCTAGGCGGACTACTGGCAATGCTCTTTGGCTGGACTTCCAATTCAAGCTCAATCAAACCTATACAAATGATCAGAAATGCAGCAGTACAACTGGTGCTTTTCAACGGAGCCCCAACAAAGGCCCACGTTCACTCTTAAAAATTTAAAAAATCTATAAAGGGGTGCTGCACGATGCCATAGCATAACCTTTTGTCTATAATGGTTCCATAAAGTAAAGAACCCTTTCAATCCTGAAGAACCTTTCGTTTTCACAAAATGGTGCTTTGTGTGTGAAAGAAGGTTCTCAGAATTATATTCAATACTAAAAAGGTTTAAGAAAGAGATGGTCTTTTAACGAACCTTGAGGGACGGGTTTACAAGACGCAAGATGATAACGCTAATGAATGGTTCTTTTGTGGAAAACCAAAAAATGGGTTCTTCAATGCATCGCTTGAAAGAACTTTTGAAGCACCTTATTTTTAAGAGAGAGTTCATGTCCCCCCACACCTCTCTTTATCTCCTTGCTCTGGCTACCGGTTGCGGCTCACATCAAGTTCGAGACATTGATGTTTGCATATAGAACAGCCACAGACTCAGCAACCGCCTACTTCCACTCACTACTACGAAACTACATCCCCTCCAGAAGTCTGAGATACGCTAGTGAGCGACGCCTCGTGGTACTCGTTTTTTTTTCTACCATCACCAGAGAGGCCTATCCCCCTTCCCCAAAATACTTTTCCAGAACATTCTGTTTACCTTCCTGGTGGTGGAACGATCCTTCCCACCCCTATCCGGAATGCGGAGAATCCCTGAAACCACTTGCAAGCGACAGCTTGAAAACTATCCTTTTCGAAGCTACGGGAACCATTCACATAAAAAAAAAAAAACAAAAAAAAATAATTCTATCGTCTTTAATTATTCCTTCTCTTTTCTAGTGTGTATTATTTGAACAATGTCCTTAATATTATTAAAAAGGTGGTTTTATTACAAGAAACTTCCTGTATTTTATTTGTTTGCATCTTTAAGAAGAATGCTTTTTATGTATCCCACCAATTTTTGTAACGTCGTTTGGAAAAACAGCGTCTTCTGTAATGTAAATGTAAATGTAAATGTAAAAAAAAGTTTATTAATTCTTACGAATAAACAAACAAATAAAAAAATAAAAACTTACGACTCCAAATTTTTTTAAATCAGTCCTGAACAAAAAATGGTGTTTTTTTTTTTTTTTTTTTTTTTTTTTTTTCCCTTGGATCATTGTTTACATATCTAAATTTTCTTTTTAATGCAATTATGTATTAGATAAAACAAAGCCCCAGTCTTACCCATTTCTTTTTGCTTGATCTGACGTCAAACTAAACTTGTTAAAGTAAAACCCTAACACGATAAGCTAAATTACAATTGCCAAATCATGATGGACACATCATATTTGATGAGAACATCACGCGGCTATCTGTACAGTAAAGCCTTTTGCCAGGTCGGGTTCCCGCTGAGACCCCACTGACTCTTGGCCGGACAGCAAAGGACCGGGTAAAAAAAAAAAAAAAAAACGGCAGTCTCAGTAAGAAATGGACAGTCTATTCTGTCTTTACCTTTTGAAAGTCGCAGTGTCTGGCTGTGTGAAACATGGCCCTGGACAATGACTTAAAAAGCAGGCTTTTTCCCTACCATCCCACTGACACCCACTACCTCAGTCAACAGAGTTCTAACGCAACATTAAAACAGTTCCAGGACAAACCCTATAGAACATGACCCCCCTCAATTTCAGCTTTCAGTCTGTAAAACTGCTTGGATAACATAATCCCTACAAGGAGATTAAATAGGATCTTTAGCAACTACGAATCTCATAAACATCTTCTGTTTGGTCGACTTTGCAGACACTTATTGGTGATTTTCAGTTGCCCCATATACAGGAAGCAAAGAGCTATGTTGCAGGTTACACTTATAACGAAAAAAACGGGACAGTCCTAGCCTGATGTTTATGTATGAACTATGGTTCTCTAAACAGGGGAAAGGGGGGTGAATAATCAATAAACACAAATGGATTCACTAAAGCATCATGAACATGGATGAGCTCAAAGCTAAGTGTCAGGTCTGTTTCACACCGCACATGCAAGCAGGTTTTAAGATGCACATATTTTTATTTTGATGCCATGTTAACAGTATTCATGCTGCTTGAGGAAATGTACAGAAGTCAACACAGAATATAAATTAATCCTTATATATTATTTTCATTACTTTTATTTCAGTATTTAAATATTGCATTGTTTGTCATTATCACTTTGTGTTAATGAGCTTCTTGTGCTTGTCTGTGGTGTGAGTCAAGTCAAGAATGTTTTCAATTCCATTACTAAACTTTCTAAAATATTGCACACTATGCCATGACAAGACCGTTTGCATTGGCAAAATGAATCAATCAGGTTTTTGGCCATACTGTCTGATGTCTAGCCCCTTGATGGATGAAAAACTAATGAAAGAAGTGAGTTGAAATATAGTTGACGTGTGAGCACTCTGAATGATTAAACCAGGCTGGAAGATCAGCACAGGTTAAAATGTGACGATTGGCATGAGTTTGTATTACAGGAGCATCTTCCTGCGTTTATCCTAATTATCTCAGAGACCTTTGTTATCTCTCTCAGAGCTCTAGGACTAAGATTTTTAGCATCTTTAGTTTGGTTTCCTGAAAATATGAAATGGGCTACATTGCTTAAAGGGGTCATATGATTTAAATTTTTCCTTTCTCTTTGAGGTGTTACACGATCGTGCCCGTTGACTTAAAGAAAGAATCACGTTAAATGGTTGTTCCCCTTTGCCAAAGACCTAAAGCCAAATCCAAAAGAGTATATTCTTTATAAAAAGTTATTAAGAGTCATGCCACACCTACCCTAAAAGGCTCATCCCTTTCAACACGCCCCCAATATGCCTACCTCACGATTTAATTCGTGTGCGGAAGATTTGATAACGCTGCCCGAAAAATGTTTTCACGCCAAAGAAAAAGGCGGCGTAACTTTTATTCTCACTGTAAGTATTGTTGCCGCTTTCTCGCCTGTCCTGAAGACGCTGTGGTGTTCGTTGTGAAACGCGAAACTACTTTGTTGGGTTTCCAAAAAGAGGACGATATCCGCTTCGTCATCTATAGAGCTGATCCGTGCTGGTCGCTGAGGTAATACAACAACTTCTCCCTGTGGATCGCCGGATCGGCTTTCACAATGGAAGAAGCGGAGTCCAGTCCAGGGTCGTCACATGTGCTTGCCGCTCCTCCGTCGGATCCGCCGGCTGCGCCGTTCTCAACCCCGCCGCCTCTGCTCACTCTGGCCCGGGCTCAGCTCACGCTAAGCCCAGGCCCCTTAAGCTAGGTCCGCTGGTTTTTTTTCCTGGTTGTGGGAAAGCTGGTCGAAACTACTTGTTTGGTCTTCAAAAAGAGGACACGACTAGAAATCAGTGGGTTAGTTGTATTTACCACACTGTTCAAGAACAGTTTAACCCAAATATCCAGAATATACAGCACATTTAATGTAGGACTGTTTACTGATCCTGGTAGAGTAACGTTAGACTAAAATGCCGGAAGTTCTTACTCACGTAAGTACGTTTTAATTTAAAGAATTTGCCACTGATGATTGATTTCAAACTGAGATGTTTTTTTCGGGCAGTGGTGGTAAGTTAGCAACTTTGTTGCTTGCATTTCTCTGATCACAAATGCAGACATGGTTTATGTTTACGTGGCGCGATGCAATGCAAAGCAACGCGTAAAAACACAGTATAAGTATAAAGTCATACTTCTAATAAGTAAATTATGTCACCACTGAATGCAACAATGCCTCGTTTGTTAATGCGGGTTTTAATGTTCTTTTGTTCTCGGAGCCTCAGGCTGGACGCGTATGCATCAACCCAGTTATGTGTAGGGGCGTAACATTCCGGATTTCATGCTTGAGGGTATTCGGCCATAGACTGCACACCTCACTTTTTCCAGACGATGGCTTTGTAAAAATCGACGCGTTTTAGAAAGGCGGGGAATAGAGGAGAAACAAAAATGTACAGTATGTGGAAAATAAAGTGGGTTTTTTTTACTTTAAACCGCATAAACACATTTCATTACAGCCCAAAGACACAACCAATATATGTTTTCTTTTGTTAGAAGCGATCAGAGACTCCCTTCAAAATGTGGGCAGCTTTCTATGAAGGATAGTTCGTCTTTTTTTTTAAAAATAAAAAAAATGTTGCCGAACATTGTCTTACTTTCAGGACCAGTCCAAGATGCAGTGAGTTTGTTTCCTCATCAGAAACAGGATTATAGAAACTTAGCTTTGTCAAATGGATCCTCTTGTACTTTTTGTAATGGGGCGGCTGCAGAATGAGAGTCCCCAACAGTGAGAAAAAAAAAACAAAAAAAAAAAAAAAACACAATAATCTACAAGTAATCCATATGACTCCAGTCCATCAATAATGTCTGAAGGAAAAAGTTGGATGTTTGTAAACAAATCCATAGGATGTTTTAACTATTGCTTCCAGCAAAAATACCTCTTGTGCTCTATTCATAACGTCACTTTCTGACGGCACCCATTCACTGCAAAACATCCATTGGTGAGCAAGTGATGCAAAATTTCTCCAAATCTGTTCAGATGAAGAAGAAGAAACAAACTTCTCTATATCTTGGATGGCCTGAGGGTGAATTTGCAGCTAATTATTTAAGTTGACTATTTCTTAAACGGCATAAACTCGAACAAAACTCTGTTTTAATTAGTAAACAACACATTTAATGAAAACCAATCTCAGGTTAATGTTGCGCCACGCTTTCACATGAATCATTCGACTGCACTTTGTCAATGCAGCTGCATTAAGAGAGTAACTTAACCCCATTTATTTAAAGAAGTAATTACAGAATCCTATCTGCTGCTGAAAGGTGGCTTGAAGCTTTGGCCATGGCTATTTTAGTTAATGGTGTCCGTGAGAGATATATGTGACAGGTGTTTAAAAGGTCTGGCTTTTCTCTCAGATGGCGGAAGGCATTCTCATCCCTGAGGCAATTAATTATAATATGTACAAGTCCATCAGCGGGGGTGGGCGGACAGGTCAAGGCCAAACATGTATTCTGCATCTCTCACGATCTAAATAACCAATAGATGTCTATCGGTACCACCTACTCTTTTCAAGTGGTCACACAAAAGATTTTATCCGTCACAGTGATGTGGATTTCATAT
Source organism: Sinocyclocheilus anophthalmus (assembly GCA_018155175.1). Taxonomy (NCBI): domain Eukaryota; kingdom Metazoa; phylum Chordata; class Actinopteri; order Cypriniformes; family Cyprinidae; genus Sinocyclocheilus; species Sinocyclocheilus anophthalmus. The sequence continues at coordinate 320,807 of JADLZN010001319.1, forward strand.
ATTCACCACTCCGTTTTGTGCTGTTGCCTATTCGCAATCCCTGAGTTAAAAAAGAAAGAGCGTCATAATCGGATCTATTAGCTGTGGAACACCGTATTGTATCTCCCGGATTATGGTGGTAAAATATCAATCTGAGGAGACGAGCTGCGTGGCTCACCTCAAATGTAGAGCGTGTTGGGAGGGCACAGCTGGACGTTGGCGCCTGTGGAACATCGACCTTTCACTCGTCCGGCCAGTATTACTGGATGACAATGAGAACAGAGACGGATTTGGAACTCATATCGGCGGGTTTTTAATTTCTAGTGTTTAACCTACCCTTGAATATAAATGACACGTGATTCGAATTGTGCCGGTAAATTATACCTAAAAAAAATATCCCTATTCCATACCAAACCTATAATAAATTACAAATATGTTGATATGTATATTTAATAGTATTTATAATTATACCATGCACATATAAAAGTAATATTTTATATCATTGTAAAAACAAATTAAAAGGACACTTCTGTGAGTGTCTTTCATTCTATTTAAAAAGCTGTAATTCGTGCAAAAAAACAATAAATTATACATATACCCTTTTACTCTATATTAAAAAAAGAAGTATATACATATTTAACAATTAAAATGTCAATAACACCCATTTTGAATTCAAGGACATTTTAAGTCATGTGGTACTTTAGTTCTCAGGTCTACACGGATCTGCTCATTTTGATACGTTATATTAGTTTAGTCCTAGTAAGATAAAGCTGAAAATAAGTCCGTGGTTTATCTAATTAGCATCTGTAGAGGTTTGCTACATACCATGATTAATCCAGCAAATCATGAAGTGAACTAAATAGGCAAAAAAGCAAGACACCTACAAGCAAGCAACAAACATAGGAGGTTTCCACATCACTATAACACAATAGGGGAAATAAAATATACATAAATTTCTTACAAAGTGTATAATACAAATTAAACAATCTAGTATCGAAAATGTTTGTATATAATATAAGCTGTTAAAATTTTATATAATTTTCATCCAAAGAATGAAAGTCAATTACATTGAAAAGGTATAAAAACTATTTTTTTGGTTAGAGTTCAAGTACAGAATCGGCCCATGGGTAACGTCAAATTACAAAGATCACTCAGTTCTCATGGACTCAAAATGATTGAATAACGGAATAGCTTACACGACTTTTTTCTTCTAGCGCAAGGGAGAACCCAGTAGATTGAGGGGGATACTTGATGACACAAACCTCATGGTGTGGTGTTGGAGAAAAACTCTGACACATTTCCCCTTACAAGCAGTTTTAACACCACAGGAAACCCCTATTTTTTAATCAGAGGCGAAAGGACAGATCAGAAGGTTGGAGGAAACAAATCGGAAACAGACTTTTACTATAATAGAAAGGCGTCTCGAGCAGTTATGTATGCAAGAGAAAAGAGATGAACAAGTTAGTCACTGGGGGAAGTCATGCAGCAAAACAACAAAAACAATAATACAATATCAAAACATAACAAAACAACAAATCTCGTTTCATACCACGCAGAATGTCCTGAACAATAAGACGCCCATTTTTCCTTGCCAGATTTACCAGAAAAAAAAAAAAAAAAATGAAAATTATAACACTGTTAACCAGGCATGACACATCAGCGATGTAAAAAAAAGCGCCGCCGATGCACAAATGGCTAAAAATTCAATAAGGATGATAATAATAATCAACATGTATGTTTTGAAAAAAATCAAATGTGTCATGAGAATAGCTGTGGCGATTATTGTACTCTTTGTTTTATGGTAACTAAATTATGCATGTTACCAGTTAAGTACACAGATGATCCGACATTGGGAGGGAAGCCCCCCCAAAAGAAAGAATAATCCCATTGCCCCCATCCCCCCCCCCCCACTTCTCACAAATATAGAATAATAAGCCATATACCAAGCACAGATATATGAGTTGCCCTATAAATATCTTGAACATAGCTAGGCCACAAAATACATCATGGACAGAGGGAGATAACCTACTCCACACAACTAAAAGCCAACAATTCCTGGGAGGACGAATTTAAAACGTGGCTGACAGACAACGTTACCAACCGGCAAGGTTGGTCAAAAACATAGTTGTAACCGACTCTGACTCATTGACTTTTGATGTAAAACAGATGGGAGCCCCCCCCTCAACCACCAAAGCTACAACAACATCACGTGTGATCTAAAAAGAAAAAGACGGTTTGTCTGCATGCAAATTTTTGTAAGTCACTACAAAAGCTGTGCAGAAAACAGAAGAGCGAAAGGCAAATGAGGACAGTATTGCTTTGAGGTACTGGAGAGAAAGCAGATCTGATGGATCCAATCAATTTCATTAACACGTATTTTTTTACTGCGAAGGCATTGTATACGACAATGCATCCCTATCAGGGAGTTATGACCTGATATTCAGCCCTTTCAAAGAGCATGATCAGCTGGGCCGTCCCCCTGTCCAAGGTGGTGTGAAAGGGCCTCTCTCTTTCCCCCCCCCCTATGGGAGCCTTGGGTTCGAAGGTCTAAGAAGCAAGAACTATGAACAGACCAAAACATTTTCTCTTGCATAACACAATTCAAATGTTTACAAAAAAGGTATCATCCTCAGTGCAGAATGCTACAATGGTACAGCTCTACAGCATTTGCTATTTACATCATGGTGTCAGCCGGGTGAAATTGGGATGTGAGTGAAGAAATATGCCATGATTAAAATGACAGGACACAAAAACAAGTCTCATTCAAATTACCCAAGATCACTGGCTGAACCCAAATCCAAACCTGTGCGTGGAGTCTTGCATTTTGGGATGCACCAAAAGTATTTTTATTTTTACTTATTGTAACACAGTAAACCTGCTCAAAAAAAAAAAAGAAGAAGAAAAAAAAAAAAAAGGATATTTACATCATGACCAAGGCCTTATTTGAAAAAAATAAATACACAATATTTCCATTTCATGTTATGTAGAAATTACATTAAATAAATTCTAAAATATTAACACAATAGCAGTGATACGACATAAATACTAAAAAGAGCAGCACAATTAACAAATAAGACATACTCCTTTTAATGGTGACATCACTTTTGACTATTTTACATCGCCACAAACATGGTCCTTGATCTCTGAATTATGTTTTCATCTACATTACACAGAGAAGATTTCAACAGCACAGCTCAGACTCAATAAATTATTAATATATTAGTCCCTATTATTTTTATAAATAAAATCAAGATAAATATGTAGAGGGGTCCAAAAGTTTGAGATCACTAGTAAAAATTAATATATGTGGTTTGTCGCCCTTTTGCTTTAATGACAGCAGAAATAAAGCTGCATAAACTCAGCAAGTTTAGGTAAAACCAGGATGATTTTAAAGCATCCAAAGACAGATGTTCTTAGAATGTGGAAGAAAAATATCTGACCATCTGTAAGGAGTCACAACAGACTCAATGTTTCAAATGAATCGGTTCCTTATTTAATTAAATCCTAAAACTGGCATGAAACAGAAGCTGCGATCGTGTTTTCCCCCAATGTGTTCAGCTTCTCGAACAAAAAAAAAGTGATTTGTCTATTGAGAGCTGATTGCAAAATGGCACATGATTTAAAAATAAAAATAATAATAATAATGTGCATGAATAAATCATTTATATATATCCATAACATTGTCAACTTTGATATCTTTAAATATCTACATTTTTAGTTTTCAATTTTTCAAAATCATAAAATGTTGTTTATTTCCAGGTGCAAATTTAAAAATCCCAGATCCTCAGACTTTTGAACCATAGTAGTGCAGAAGATAAAGTAATGGTAGTACAGTAGTATGAGAGCGGCACTACAGTTACAGTGGCATGTCTTCATGTCTGCTCTCCCGACAAAGAGAATCAACACTGGATCAACCCCAAACAATATGTACACTTCTCTTTACCGACTCGGTATGTCTATGTTGAGTTATTCATGTCTAGAAATCCTCATATGACAACCCACTTATGTATTGATGCACCCCAAACTTTTTTAGACTCCTCGAAGAAACTTATTCCGACACCGAAATCTTCACCAAGCTGATTTAAAAAAAGAAATCAAGAAAAACAAACGTGATCATCATCGTCATTCTCTTTTGAGGACTATATAAATCAAGTCTTATAAAAAAAGGAATATATCATTGTGTATTTAACTCTTCATATTACCTCTCCATTGTCCTTTGCGCTAAAATACTACCATGCTTCAAAATGTTGTCTTTTTTTCTTCATTTACAAGTGATGCCATGTAACCTCGGCCGATAAATATTGGTGGCGTTTTATAGTTGCAGCCAGTAAAAATATATTAACAAAGCAATGGCAAATGAAAGCATGATATCAGTCCTGTCGCATACTGTATACAGTCAGAACTGGATGTTTTTTTTTGTTGCGAAAGTCAACATACAAAAGAAAACATGAGATTCTAACGTCCAATTTTAACCCAAAAGCACGATAATGATAATACATAGTGCATAGTTTTATAAAGCACATCAAACCGTGCCAGCACTGTCTAGAGGATTCATGTTTTTAGATGCATCTATTTGCGGTGGAGGAAAAAAAGGATCATTCACTGCGGAAATATCAATATGATAAACGTATTTGCCGACGTTCTGCAGTTGAGTCGACCCACAGTTGATATGTCACAGGTCTGGTGCTTGTATCTCCGTTTCTTTGATGCTAGCTACAGTTAGGAGGAGGAGGAAGGGGCAGATTAAAGATTTACAAAATAAAAAAGAAGAGCATAAGCCACATGAAAAGCTCAAAAGTCCACCCCGTCGCCCTAAAGGCACACTAAAGTCTGTGTGGGGCATGGGGATACCTTAAAGAAAGGTTTCTGAACACCGTTTTTGGCTCACCTGCCTTTCCCCATCCCTTGTTTAGAAGGATCATGCACGCCAGTGCGTTGTATGTGAATACTTGTAATTCTCTCTGTATGTATATATATGTATTTTTACGTGTGTAGTGGCACCCTCCGGCCCGCTGGGGGCGCCGTGCTCAGGTTAGGGTGCTATGCTAGAGAGTAGATGGCATTAACGGGTGACGTGGCTTCTGAGCTCTCGTTTCCTTCCGTCTCCTCTTTGTCCTTCTTAACTGTGTACTGGCCTATGAAAGAGCCGTCCTCGTTGAACTGGCCATCTCCTCCTTCACCATAATCCACCAGACTGTCGTCGCTCTCTTTTACGTTCCCGTCTAGGGATGTTTGGCTGCCTTGCAATGGCTTGTTGTCTTCGTCGCTGCTGTTGGGAGAAAGAGAAAAAGAGTTAGAACATGGTTCGACTGGATAGCATGGACCTGTTACAGTAGCACCCTTAATTTGGGGGATGTTGTGACTCCAAAAGCATGTTAGACAACCATTTAAAAGCAGGCATGTATTCTGATTACTTAAACACAAGCAACTTACAAATTACTTCATAATAGAATATATTTTAAATTAATTTTCAGCAGCCATTACTCCAGTCTTCAGTGTCACATGATCCTTCAGAAATCATTCTAATATGCTGATTTGCCACTTAAGAAATCATTATTTCTTATTATTATCAAGTTTGAACGTTTTTTTGTTGTTGTGGAAAACATTTTTTAAGGGTATTTTGATTGCATAGAAAGTTTAAAAGATTATATTTATTCTAACATTATGAATGCTTAATAACACTTAGAAGTACCGGTATTAATTTTTATTTATTTATTTTACTGACACCAAACTTTTAAACAGTAGTGTATCAGAATATTAAAGAATATAGAAAAAGAAAAAGTAGAATATTAAAACACCAAAATCCTACTTCCCAGATATGTGGCATCTGAATTTAATGAGAGTTTTTAAAAACAGTTTTGCTTTTTATTCCATGTAAAAACTATTACAAATGCTGAGAAAAACATTTCAAATCTCACTTTTGAGAAACGCCAAGGAGAAAAGAAAAGTCCCAAGGTGAAAGAACAACAAATGTATTACTAAAGACAAAGACAAACTCTTTGCTCTCTGTATTCTATAAATGATGTCATGGCTATAAATTATTCATTGCACTATATTATCACAGGTAGATCTTTCATCCCCTGTCCTGTCCATGCCCACACATGAGAGTCCTATTAAAACGGACCTCTGCTGGGGGGTAAGAGTGTCATGCATGAGGAACTGGGACCTACAGTAGGCTACATCAACTGAGAAGCACCAAGAAAACAGAAAACCACAAAGCAACACCTATGAGATCCTAAAAATCGTTGACTTAGCACAGAGGTCCATTTTAAATTTCATGTAATATCCACTGACCTTTTTGTAAATTGTATTAATGATGGGCTGTTAAATTGAAATGTTGCAAATAAACTACTTTGTCCCCTCACAAAACAAGGTTTACAACCAGGCTCCATGATATTATCCATTGTTACGGGTCATAAAAATGCTTTTACCAACTGCATATATCCTCTCTATAAACAAGGAGCAATTCTGCATCAAATGGATATTACCAGATGACACGGTTCTGTGCATGCACCATGACAACTGGAAAATCATGGCTGTTTAGTTATTTATCTTTAGATTCAATAAGGCACATTCTGGAAATGCTTTTTCCCCACCAAACACTCTCTCTACACCAGCAAGTGTTCAGGGAATAAAGAGAATGGGTTTTTGATTTAATCGATCAGTCCTCACACCCACAGTATCGCCTGCTTTTCACCTCAAACAGTGGAAAAACTGATTTTCAATGAGCGAATGCAATCTGTATTCGTATTGTACATCATTTTTGACAGGATATATGAAAACTGTGATGATGTGATGCAAAATTTAGCATGAATTACGGCTTGTTGCATACACTTAATTGCAATTGTACCTGTGGGAACTATTTCGCAAGACGCGAAATACGTACCGTCATGTATGTTTCGATACATATTTGATGTGAAATGTCCACTGAGTGGCACTAAAAGTGTTTGTTTTTTTCCCCCCGGGAACAGATGAACGTACAAAAGGATACGTTTTATTTGACGTTGGTTTTGTACGTGTCACTGCAGTTATGATTTAAAATGTCCATTGAGTGGCACTATAACTAATATTCTGTGATGTTTTAAAATAACGTACCATCTGCACTAAACCTACTCGAATGGTATGAACAAACGTGAATGTGACGTAAAAACGCAATCAGCAGCATGCCGTTTTAGCTTGTTTTACGATCCCTCATCTTTCAGCTCTTTCATCGTGAGTCATGTTTTTCACGGGATTTGTACCCAAGGATTCCGCATCTTATGTCCAGCTGAGCTACCGAGCAAGATTATTAGGCCTACGTCCGGAAAGCGTAACATATGAAGCTGTAATCATAACTGTGTATGAAAACGATTACAAGTGCTTGTTGTTTTACCGCCTCTAGTGTTAATTTCTGTTGGAAACTGCAGTGACATGTACTTATTGGTACGTAACCTTATTTCATGTCTGGACGAAAAAATTCCCACAGGTACGTTTTCATCATGAAATCAGGTAGCCTTACTTTTGCTAAAAATATTTTAAAAGCAAATAAAAGTGGAATTACTGAATGATAAGCACAAATAGGGCGGTCAAATGGACATTAAGCCGATTAGCAAATCAATAGAGCCTCTCCCAATGACATGGTGCCGTCAGAAATGCGAGTCAAACAACTGAAAAACCATTGCACTAATATCACAAAGTATTCATACGATCCAGTTCTTCAACCAGATTTCCACTTTACTAGAGGTTAATTGACAGAACGTTCAGTTGTGGTTTATTGTAATGTTTTTATCAGCTGTTTTGAATCTCATTCTGACGGCACCCAATCACTGCAGAGAATCCATTGGCGTGCTGCAATGCTAAATTCCTACAAATCTGTTCTGATGAAGAAACAAATTCTTCTACATCTTGGATGATGTGCGGGTGAGTATATTTTCAGCAAATATTAATTTTGGGTGAACTATTCCTTTAAATGAGCCCTATAAATAAAGTTATTAAATTGACAGATTTGGTAAATTGCTATATTCTAACAACATCAATTTTGAAGCATGAATTATGAGTCATGTTAGAATGACAGGGAAAAAAATGTGTCATGGAAATTTTTTTTAATGTATCCTATGCTTTCAGTCATTTATCAATACTAAAGGAGAAGGACATGTATGAATCGATTAAAATGCAAGGCAGAAAAAAGCTTTAGTTCTTGATTAATAGTCCAAAGGCAGGTGAAATTAATACCGTTCTTTTCATACCTTTCCCTTTCAAGAGACCTTCATTGGACCAACAGGAATGGAAAACACCCAAGAATAAAAAATGATTAAGGGAGAAAGAGTGAGAAAAAATGAATAAAACAAAACATTTGTGTCATCAAAGAGGCACTTAAAAGAAAAATAAGAGGAAAAAGAAAATGATGCAGTGAACATCATAATTATAAACAGCCCTCAGCAAATAATCTGTCATTAGCTTTTTGCTTATTTTCTAGATGTGGCATTCTATCGAAAACAGATCACTGACAAAACCCAAGGGCTCTGATTTCCAGCAGACTCTCCTCTCAGATTGTAGGAAATGCATAATAAATTCTGAAAGCCAAAGGGCATCATAGACTCAATGAAGTGAAAAAACATACATTTTCTTAGCAAACTCCTTGCATGCAAATATATGTTCAACTGAGTTTCCTCTAAACAAAGCAGAATCATTTTCACGTTTCATGCTGTCATTGAATCTACGTGTCCTTGGTTCCTTTTTGACAAATTAACCTTGACATTACAGTACCAGCTTTTAAAATATTAACCTTACAATGAAAAAATTATTCAATAAACAATAAAAATATTATTATCATTTTATTTATAGGAGAGTCAAAATTATTTTAAGAGGGAATAAAATGCTTCAGTACTTGACATTTTATTTCAGGCCAAAGCTTTTAATACAAATTCCAATTCACTCTCAGGGATGAACGGCTTTTTATGAACCATGCGATAAGTGTTTTAAGTGGTGCTGTAAGTGTTTACAGCACCGTGTCCTAAACAGGCAAGTTTCAAGTGACAAGCAGTTTGCTCTTCTTAAAAAGCACAGCCATGTTACATTATGTTTATGGTGACCATATGTTTTCTTTGTTTCCCGAACATGTATTAGATGGGATTTCTAAATTGCATAAAATGTCTGTGTTTTGTCGGTGTTTTCTTATTGATATCATACTTGTTGAAGGTAATGACTGAAAAGTAGTTTGACCAATAGCGTGCAAGCATTGTACATAATCAACCAATGGTTTGGCCTGTGAAGAGGTGGGATCTACAGGTACATAGATGATCACCCAATGCAAAAGCACAATTAAAGTTCCCCTATTATGGATTTTTGAAAATTAACTTTCATGCAGTGTGAAACACAGCTCTAAGTGAATGAAAACATCCTGCAAAGTTTTAAATCTGAAAATGCACCGTGTATAAAGTTATTGTCTCTCAAAAGACAGAGTCGACTCTGAATCATTGAAACGAGTCGTTTTTAAAACGAATCCCAAGCCGTTTCATGTTGACGTCAACATGAAACATTAGCATATTGCCCGCCCACTTGTTGCGCCCGCAGACCTGGGAAAACTTGAACCCCCCGTCCCTCAAACACTGTAGCGGGCAATTGTAAATCCGTATTTTAATTTTTTTCACTGCCAAAGGACGAGGCTGTGAAGAATCAATGATTAAAATAAACTTTTACAGCAATACCACAGCAGTATAGCCCCAACCTTGTGTTGTGACCCCGTCATTTTACTGATGACTGCTACAGCAACCTAAATGCGTACAACGTGGGATTTGCATGCCAGTTGTTATTGAAGGAAGGATCAATAACCAGTTTACTTGGACCAGCTTCTTCCGCCTGCGAATCACAACCTGTAAGTGTGATTAAAAATTGTTGCTTTCATGTTCTCTGTAGCATGCAAAATACATATGCTTGCAAATAAATATGGTTTATGTGTGTTGTGTTTGCTCCGCGCAGCTTGTAACATTAGGTTTCTGACTCTGGCTAACAGCAACATCTGATCGCTCACAATTGTCTAAAAATATGTCGATGAATAGTGAATGTTTGTCGTTGTTATTACTTGGAGTTATGATAAAGAATAGAGCAATACGTTGGTGTACCAACAGACTGGGTCATTGGACCAATCACCGCAGATTAGCGTCATGTAAAGGAGGGGTTTGGAAAAATGAATCGCTGAGCGAATCGTTTCGGAGTTGTTGAGCAAATAAGGTAAAAATAAATGCATATTATAAGACAATGAATGTGTTCTTTGACCTTGCATGCATGTCAACCTGTTGTTGGGGACTCCCAAAACCAAAATATGAACCTTTCATAACCCATAATAGGGGCACTTTAATGTATGAGAACTGTAGAGAGCACGTCAAGAGGAAAACGAAGCCTAAACCTAGACATGTTAGGCAATTTAGAGATCCCAGCCAGGACATAGTTGGGAAAAAAGAGGACGTATGTTCATGTTTTATGTAAAACCCTGAAAACATCCTGTCTCTATCCACACCTGAGCTGATTGTAGCTGGCTTTTCACCCTGGCTGCTTTATTGCATCGTGTTTGGTTAGGACACGGTGTGTTTACTTTCATAAAATTGCTGGATTACATCCACAATAAAGGGACCAATGAGTTTAACACCTTTTTATAGAGCTCAAACATTGATTAGACAGCAGCTTTAGTTCCCGTTCTGTCATCCACATGTAGGCTAACCAATGACATGCTCAGGCTGAGATGATGTGCTGAAACCAAATACCTGTTCTCGTTCCTTAACAACCCAGCCGCCAATTTGAAAGAGGAGGGGGAAGAAAAGGGATCATGAAGATGGAGTTGACCACATCATTCACATGTTAGATGGAGAGAGATGTTAGAAAGTAGAAAGGGAGGGCTCAGCTTAACATTACTAATCTAATCAGTTACTGAAGATCTGTGGTCTTGATCTCCTTAAAGTGAATTAGCTTTGACAAAAGGCGAACCATTTAATATTACATAGCTGTTAATAAGTGGTTTTATTAAAAATGCTTTAGTCCAAATGGTTAGAGCATGTTTTTCAATTAGCTGTTAAGAGGATTACACCAAATCAAACTACAAATCCATGTTACATTTCTACTGAAATGTCAAATGTAGCTTAGGTGCAGTGTTGGAGAAGCTATTACTGTATCTGAAAATGCTCCCTGTAGCCTATATAGTGCACATTTGTAATTGTAAGTGAACAACTTCAGTCGTTCATACAGCAGTGGCCAAACTTGTTAGAACACTTGGCATATTTAAGAGATTTCAGTTGTTTTTGTTGAATTGGCCATTACAATACCCATAAACAAACTATTGCCAGAACTACCTGCAATGGAAGGAATCTGCTGGAACATTGAAAATGATGGACTGGCCCCTCAAAGTCCGGACCTCAACCCCATCGAGCAAATTTGGGGTGAGTTGGAAAATAAATTGGACAGATCTATTGTACATTCAAAGGAAAGACTCTGGCTTGAGTTGCAGAAGGTATGGGATAACGTTAGTGTTGAAGTAAAACACAGTACGACTCACTTCTATGTTTGGCCACAACTTTACCTACAATGCACTCTTTTGAGGGCACATACAATGGCTAGAACACTATTCAAAAGTCCCCGTGAATTCACTCACTTAATTTTGTCACTCCTTGCTAATATAGTGCACTTAACTGCCATTCGCTATTTAGGAGTTAGTGAATGAGTGAATGAGTGATCGCGTGAGCGATTTCGGACACAGCTTGTGTTTAGCTTGCTATACTAGCTAACAATATTAAACTATTTACATTTGTCATCCAACTGAAAATGCTAAGTTTGAAGTGTTGCTATAGTTTATTCTCAACATTGCATAAGTAACATGACAATTATTAGCTTATCGAGCTAGAGATATTGGTTCAGATGTATGACGTCTGCCTAAAGCCCTCACCGACACTTCCCTTTACTCTTTGTACCAAAGTTGTAATATCCACACCATCTTGAAAGATGTGGGCTTACACAACAAAACCTTGAAAATAAATTAAGGATGACAGGTAGAAAAAAGTTTGTTTGCTAAGGTTCACACTGCCCTAACAAATGCCAACACGGTAACACACTGATCCGAACAAAAGCCATCAAGTGCCAGTGCTAGTTAACTAAAGCTAAAATGATTCTAAATAGTTTTCTTTGATTGCAAAACAGCTGAAATAAAATAAATATAAATGTTAGAATAAAAACTTTGAAAATTATAAATGTTGTAATGGTGTTGGTGCCGATAGCCTAGTGGTCAAGTGCGCCGACATATAATGTTGTTGCGTTATGGGCGTCCTGAGTTCGAATAACGACATTTCCCAAACCAGCCCTCTCTTTTTCTCCCACTTCACTTCCTGTCCGCTCTAAATAAATCTCTAAAACAGAAATGTTGCAATGGTAACTAACTGAAATAAGATTAAGTACAATATTATTAAACTTGAAAAAAAGCACATAAAATAACATAAATAACTGCTAAATTCAAATGAAAGCTTAAAGTATAAAAATGGAAGTTCATATTATTATTAAAAATATTAATAAACACTATAATAGTATATAAATAATACATAAATAGATTGTTCAAGTGCTGGAAGTTGGAGTTTGTTGGGCCAGTGTGCAACTCTGAGAGAATTTTTTCCTGCCACTATAGGACTTCAGGGTGTGAAGTTATGAGATCTGTCTGGTTTAGAGAGCAGAGGTAGAACTGTTCAGGGAGGACTCATTTAAAGAAGCTGATGTTGGTGAAGATGGTGATAAGATGCCCACTGGAGAGTTTTTAACTCCATGGCAACCACAGTTTCCTGAGAAATCGGTGCATTGTTTTCCAGCTGAACTGAGATCTATTAACCGCAGCAGGCTTATTTTGTGTTTAGGTAATATGAAAGCCTCATCAACAAATGTTTTTGGGGGTGTTTATGTAAGTTGTTAATTAAAATTTGTTTGGTTTACATGGTTAGTTGTTATTTTCGATTAAAATTAAAAAGGCATATTCCCCTCCGCAGGGTGAGAGCTAAGTTCAGGACCTGTAACAGGTAAAACAAAGTTATTCATCAACAGGTTCAATATCATAAGTAGCAGAGAGCGCATATAAACAGTTCTAAAGTAAGATTATTGAAAGCCCTTTCCCTTCATATGAACCCAAATAGCTGTTTATGGAAAAAACGGCTTACTTTTATGGTAGAAGTGATCAAAAGTGCAAACTTACTGATAGTCAAATGAACCATCTTGGTCTTTATGGTCAACGGGATCTAAGGGGAGGTCTTTCTTGTCTCTCACTGGTAAAAAAAAAAATGCATTTATGTATTGCAATACATAAAACAGTTGATAAAAAAGGATAATTTACATATAAATAAATAACCCTGGGTTAATGTGGCTGTGTATTTGCTGCATTTTACCTGCATATTTTCCTCCACGACTCCTCTTGATGAAACAAACAATGAGCAGGATGAGAACCAATAGAGCGACGGCACACATCAGCCCAATGAACCAGCCCTGAGTAGCAATGTCTTCCTGCTCCTTGTAGGCTGTTAACAAACAAACACACACACAGAGAGGAGGGAGGAGAAAAAGAGAGGTACAGAATAAAATGTTTAAGTTTTATATAGATATACTCGTAAGCAAGAATGGCAACTCCCACAGATAATTTTGCACATTAAGAAGCTTGTTCTCCTCCTGCATGATTTATCGAGCCTGGAGAACAGCTGAACATACTAACACCAAATGGAGAACCTAATAAATCTCTCTGATTTTCAGCAACATGGTATAGGAGTAATTTGACAGCCATCCTTTATCAAAAACACATTAGCGGCGAGAACTGCGGATCTGGATTTGAATTACCCATCCTGATAATAACATCAGAGCACAGGGCGCTCTCTCCATGAAGAGCTATCTGATGAAAATGGAACCTGAGTAAAGCTGGGTTTAACGAGCATCATTAATAATCATTAAAAAAAAAAAACAAAACAAAAACAACAAACACTAGCTTTTTAATAGAGGCATCTGTGAAACATTTTGGTCTCTCCTAATATTATAAAGTGATTCTAGAGAATAGATGTTTTTTTTTCCAGTTCTCTATTGAAAGTTATTTGGATATACACTACAGTACAAAAGTTTGGGCTCGGTAGCTTTTAAATAATTATTTAAATTTTTTTTAAATATGTTTTCATATGTTGTAAAATGCAATTTACTCCTGTGATAGCAACAGTACATTTTCAGAAGCCATTGCTACAGTCTTCAGTGTCTCATGATCTTCCAGAAATCAGGATCATATGCTGATTTGGTGCTCAAGAAATTCTATAATTATCATCAGTTAGCTGTTGTAAACAGTTGTGCTGCTTAATATTTTTGTGGAAACCATGATACATATTTTTCATGATTTTCATAAATAGAAAATATTTAAAATGGAAGGGTCTTTTAAAAATGATACATGTACATTTAATTTAATTTAAGTTATAAATATATATTTAAATGTCTTTACTGCCACAAATGAACAATTTATTGTATCCTTGATAAATAAAACTATTCATTTCTTGGTAACAGTTTGTTTTAAGGGCCAATTCTCACTATTAACTATTTGCTTATTAGCATGCCAATTACTAGCATACTGGCTGTTTATTAGTATTCATAAAGCACATGTAACGTTTTATTCTGCATGGCCATATTTTTTATCCCTAAATCATATCCCATACCTAAACTTAACATCTACCTTACTAACTATTAACAAGCAGCAAATTAGGGGTTTATTGAGGAAAAAAGTCATAGTTAATAGTGAATATGTGTTCCCAAATCTAAAGTGTTACCTATTTTCTTTAAACGTTTTTACTGAACCCAAAATTGTGAAAACCTTGCTTCTTTGTGCTTGTTGACACTTAATTTCAAAACCACAGCTTAGAGTTACTCTGATATAATATAATATAAGGGCCTACTAATACTGGAATTTTTTATGTGGAAATCACAGAGGGTTCTATCAGTGAGAGGCACAAACAATAAAGCTGATGGTTTGGATTACATAATGAGCTCAATCTTCTATACCCGAAAAACATAGCAAACATCCCACCTAAAATGGCATTTACACGGCTCAGGGATCCTTATCATCACGGGGATCAATATCTTATTGAACGTGCTCTTACACAAAATGCTGTGAGATTTCGTCTGGCTCGCACCACCTGAGGCACATATGCATCATGCTGGAAAAAGAAGTTAGCTAATGCATCTGAAGCATTGACAAATTGACAAAATACTTTTTGTTCCCTGGGAAAGGAACCCATGCCCTTGGCATTGCTAGCACCATGTTTTACCAGTTACAGTGCCAGTGACAGTAACCCATCAGTAAATATGACAAAATACAGTTTTCTATATTTCAGAAGGTCGAGGTCACATGTTGAACCCTTTCTTTCTCCCTTGTGTCTTGGCCACCCCTCACCTCTGCCTGTCTCGAACGTGACATAGTCGCTGCTGATGGAGTTGTGCTCATGGGAATACACCCGCAACCGATACTTGGCCCCGGCCACCAGCCCAGCCAGCTTAATGGGAGGCTGGTGGTTTACTTGTATGCTTTTCATCGACCCATTACCTTCAGGAGGAGACACAAGAGAGGTGGCCATCAAACCGAGCCCAAACTAAACTGACCAAAACGAAGATAGCAGGTCATGTTTGTTAATTGAGGAAACGTGCTGCATCCTTATCCACTCTATATTAAAGATTCATCTCTGTTTGGTGGGATATTTCTTAAGTGAGATTCTATATAAAAAGCAGGCTGGTAGCGAAAATACTGGAATGCCTTCACTCAGCACACATCAAAGTCTGGCATTGGTGTATTAGGGGCATCATTTGCTTCAGTGACGCCTCTTAAAAGCTTTGATGTGAAGTTGCCGCTTAAGATCTCACACTGGATTTGCTATAATGAACTCCGGTCTAGAGTGGAGGGAGGTGCACCTTGTCTCAATTACCCATAGACCACACCTCATCTCTGAGGAAGCCAAGAAGTGGAGAGACAAATCCCAATGGCTTTGTCAAAAGGTGGGCATGATGACTCAGTGAGGTTCCATGATGTTCATAAGAAACCTAAATTAAATCATCATGCACTGTGTAACTCATGGGTTGGCATAAGGGCAAGTAAATGGTGACAATTTTCATTTCTGGGTGAACTACTGCTTTAATTCCTTACTAAAGTCAAGTTATTCCTTACCTCTGCATCAGAAGCAATGTGCATGTGCATTTTAATGTTTAATCCCATATTACATGCACAAAATGGGCTGATAGCTTTTTAAACGTCACAATGTCTTGCTTTAAGATCAACAAAACATCTCATATGGGCTGAGGAGCTTCTACATATAGTAAGACATTGTCACACAGCATGCCTCACACAGAATGCATGCAGCTGCCACATTCTTGACAGGACATGGTGACAGGATGAGGAAGAGGGAGAAGGGAAAGGGAGTGTTACATAATGAAATAGTGAGTTTACATGGGAAGTACTTTTGGAGAATGTGTGCGTATTTGTCCTGATGTAATTTGATCCTATAATAATGCAGTACTCCTTAGTGAAAAACAAATGAGTCCACACTGATGCACCTCTTGGATGAAACCAAGACCCCTACAGCTACAGTACATTTTCACTGGCTTGGTGGGATATTGCATCAGGATGTACTGTACAATATGTTTCAAGGTTAAATATGTTACTCTGACTCTCCCCTTTGGTGAGTTCTTTGGTAAGAAACATTCACCTCATCATTATCTTTCTCCGAAATGTTTTCACCAAAGGAAAAAACAAAGCCCAAGGGGCATCAATCAGATGTGGCAGGCTTGCTGGCATAATCTAATCACGGAATGGGACAATGGTAGCCAATATAAACAATAAGCCAAGCAGCTGTGGGCAGCCAGACAATGAGCGCAACTGGGAAGCCAATGGCTGAGGTAAGGGTGGAGTTAGCAATCACATCTGATGAGCCAGACAGATAGCTCAAGGGCGAAGGAGCAAGCGAGAGAGAGCAAGAAAGCAAGTGAGAGAGAGAGACTTTGGTAGAGAAATATACACTGGTCAAAGTTCCGTATCGCATGTATCTTTTCCATGGTGTGACCGTCTTAAACATGCACAGGCACACAACAGAACACTGACGGAGGATAAAGAATAGTTTTTGATTTACATTCAGCTGTGTAATCAAAAAGAATTAAGGGCACTGGAAAAATAAATAAATAAAAATCAGTATTTTCTCTTGGTTTACAGCAAAAAAAAACTAAACTAACAAGATAAATTCTCCAAGAAATCAATATTATTATAGATATTTATTAAGGAGTTTAAGAATACCAGTGCTGTTTGTTTTAAGTACATCTAACAATATTAGTAATGGTTCAAGCTTAAAACAAGAAAAAGTATTTATATTATTAATTCATATCTCACATAATATTTAAAATCTATTATATATTGTATATGCATTATATATATATTTAAAAAGCTAAACAAATTATATATAATTTTTGCAGCATGTTTTCTGAGAACAACTTATACATAAATGTACACCTAAAAATATTTATATATTTTTACTGTTTAAAAATATAGACAAAACTGTCAAAAACCTGAAGTGATTGCAGTACTTTATATAATAAGAGTGGACTGCTGGGTGCCTCAAAGTCACTGCTTTACAGACCAAAATTCTCTGTGGCCCAATTAGAGCAGGTCTCGGTCATCTCTTTTTTCAGTCTCAAGGCGTCTCTCCCCCTCAAAGATTTAGTCAAATCTCTCCCTGTTCTTAGCCACCAGTGAGAACTAGAGCTTTCTAAAGGGGACATTCATGACTGCTGATGACACAAAGCACAACGCAGTATTGCAGCTAGATATGATATTATTGAGTAACATGCTGGAGCAATGTCTCAGTTTGGTGTTAAAACACAAGTTAACAAGCTAAACAAATACTGTGGACAAAAACATTACAGAGAATCACAACAGGGAGATATCATAAATGTTGGACAATTCAAACAACATTTACAATACCTCCCTTTCAAATAAACATGAGCTCCCTGTAATATTTATGGTGATGTTCTGTAAATTTGCCATATAAATGAGGCCCAATTAAACATTACGAGAGGAAGATTTGGGTCTCCAGCACGCCCAGTAAAATCTAGTATTCCCTTTATAAGCTCTCAATAGGTGCATCTGGCTCTTACTGTCCAGTGTGAACTCTAGCACAAACTCGCTGCTGTCAACGGAGAAGTTGTGCTTCCAGCTGACGTTAGCATAGTCATTGTTAGCATCCACAGTCAGATTCCAGATCTTTACATTCGGGGCTATGCAGAACAGGTGGGAGAGGAGTACACTTAAATATTTTCTGATACAAACACTGGCACATATGCTTAAACTTAAAGACCCCATGAAACCTAAATTTGACTTGTTTCTTTTAGATAATATAGATTTCTTAGCTTTGAGGTCATCTATATGCTAGTTGACAAATTAATATACGATCCTCTGGGGAAAATGGACCAAACATATATCATCCTGAGCTTCGGGGCACATTTAAAAAATTTGTCGAATAAAATGCTCTCTAGAATGAAAATATTCCCTTAATAGTCACATTAACGAAACTTCCTGTCCATTATCATTAATGTAGTGATGCATAAAGCACCACTTCAGTATAGCTCAATATACCTCAAGCAAAATCGAAGAATGAACTGGTGTGACGTCTATTCAAACTAAATCTGGTCAAAATGAAGTTTGTTTGGAATTTGTTTCGGTAGTTCAAAACAACTCAAAAAGTTCACCAAAGTGAACTTTCTGGAAAAGTTTGCACCGACTGGTAAATACTTTTATAAATACTGTTACGTTATTGAGATTATTGCACGCAGCATATATTTGAATATTCATCTAAACACCACTTTCAGCAGCATGGGTAGTGTCGATGTATGAAAACAGTATATTGTTGCGTTTTAGAAAGAGTATATTGGGGCCTTTATACCATCTGCTAGCAATAGTAAGGTGGTACATTATAGTTTCATAGTTCATAGCAGGTTTTAGTTTTGGCTTATTAGCTATTAAACACATAGCTATGTCCCACCTGTAAATACTGTCACTTTAAATACATCAACACAAGAAAGAAAACTTTCATGGAGTCTTTAAAACTAGAAAATGTTAGCAATATTACTGATTTCGTTTCTAACTTGTTCTTCTAAATATCTCATAGTTTACAGAGCATGCATTTAATTTTCTAATGCAACAATGCAAATATTTGTAAAGCAAATGTCAATACTAATTCTGCATAATCTGAGTGTTGTGTGTCCGTGAGAGAACAGGGAGAACATCAATCATGCCCTGTCCTAAATGGTCCACTAACCGAGTCAGTCATACATAATAAATGTCATCTAAACAAGAAGGCACACTGATTTGATTGAATCAATCTATACTGTGGGCGTTTCCAATGCACACTGTCATTATCAGATACCCAGCATTTTCCAATCCACTGTTTTAGGAGACATGGGCCGAACAGGAAGAACCGTGGTGGAAGCTGTTGTAGTAGTGGTGGTAGTAGTTGTAGTAGTTGTGGTAGTTGTAGTAGTAGTAGGTTTGGGCGGAGCAGCAGTTGTAGGGGCTGGTGTGGCTGGTTCTGGGGTAAGTATTGTTGGGATTGGGTCAGTGGAGAGGGGAGGGGGAGGAGGAGGAGTTTCGAACATCAAGGCATCCGTAAAGTTAACGGCTGAGAGGAAGAGCACAGAGAAGTTTAAGTGGAGGTTCCAGGGTTAAGCACAAGAGAGACAAAGAGAAGCGAGAAAACACAGAAAAAGAATGAGTTAATTAAATGGAATTCCCACAGTTCTTTTTTTCCAAAACGTATTCAGTGAAAGAGAGTGGCTATGTTTCGAATGGAATACTGGCATACTGCATGTTATCTACTGTATTCTACCTGCTATTTATACTAATATCTTTTGTAACCTACACACTGTGAATTAACTATATGAAAATACATGTACACACACCAAACACACACACACACACACTACCCGCAAGGTTCAAAGTACGTAAATTTTCTTGTTAGGCAATTAATATTTATATTAAGCATGGATGCATTAAAATCATTAAAATTACAGTAACATTTATAATGTTAAGATTTATAATAAGCATTTAATAAGATTAATAACAAGATTTCTGCAATAATCTTGTGACACTGAAGACTGGAGTAAAATATATTAAATAGAAAACAGATATTTGAAATTTTACTGTGCAGTATTTTGCTAAAATAAATGTAGTCTTTGCAAGCATAAGAGACTTTTCAAAAACATTAAAAAAATAGTACCATCCAAAAACCTTTCATGATAGTAGTATGGTCATATGCATAAGAATTCAATTTCTGGATTATAGTATGGACCAGAGATTATGTCATGCCTGAACAATCTTTGCATCTTTAAGATGCCAATATTTTGTAATGCTTGCATTGTTTGTTTAGCTGGTATTACTTTCTCAAATATCTTTTGAAATATATATGAAACATTCATGCTCACAACTTTGTGATATTTGTGAGTATGAATGTCAGCACGTCATGCCATTGAGGAAAACTGAAGAGGTTGCATAGAGGGTATCTAGAAATTGATTGTTGTGCACCACCAAGGGGGAAAACAGGGTCACTACAAACCACTGTGCTAAAAGCTCTGCAAAATGCTACAATATTCTCAGATCTTACTGGCATTTTGAAACAACCGAAAATAGAAAATCACATCTAATGGGTTTTAACAAACAAACTTTGCAGAGCTGTCAATACAAAATGAAAAAATGTGTGGAAATCCATTAGAACACACAGTGGATAGAATCATTATCCAAGATAGAGAGATTCATAATGAAATATATAATTGTACATCTTTGCTTGCTTTTACCTTGGAAACAACGCTGCTTTGAGTACCATTAATTGAGTCCATAACAAAAACTATATAAGCAGTTTCCAAACTCAACTAAAAAGTGAGAGCAATCCATAAATATGCTGGCAAAGGTTAAGTCAGACAGAGAGTGTCAGAGACCCCCGGAGCGCTTGGTGACATTAAGTTTTGCCAGACCAAGACATGCTAATGGATGTGAGACTTTTGCACAGTGATGTGGTTTAAGATCAACACAGCCAATCAGCCGTAACTTAGTGCACTCTTACCTGTATGTCTCCATCTGGCACAAAATGTAAAAAAAGCCTTTGACATAAGATAAATGAAGGTGGCACAAGCAGAGGCGTGCATTGCCAAAGCAACAGTTTGTGAATAATGGAGAGCTGATTCCCTCTTTTAAATAATTAAGCAGCACAACACTTACTATCTGCAGCTTTGTTTTATCTAATACTAACTTTCATGCTTGGCATTTGGCCTGCACATGCACAAGCTACATATAAACTTTGAAGGAGTTACTGGAGACACACTAGAAAACCGCTCATAATTACTTTACTAATACACTAACTTACTATTATGCCATTTTTGTCATGGATGGTTTCACAGCCAAACATCATCACTCCATTACTAAAGTTCCATAAGCAGCTCATCCATACATTAGCATGAAAAATTTAATATCCTTTCAACACAGGCATTTTTTTGTTGTAAGCTTTGCACCGCATAATTTGCATGATTTTACATTTTGGGGTATAATCATAATTGCATAATCATAAATCATAATTTTGCATCATTTGCATCCACTTAGAAAGAGGTGACGGAAAAGTAGTAATTTACACAAATAACACACAGACTGCTCCTCTCTGACTATTTGCAACTTCTATTTTCGATTTTAGTGCCATTAACACAATTTTCATCCAAAGCATTTAATTACTGTACAGTTTAACCATTGGTATCAAGTTGGCTTGCCATAGTGATTCGCTTCCATAACAGTATTCTCTTCACAAATGTCCATACAATATTTGTGTTTTTTTCCTTCTATCATCTGAACATTAACTTCCCTTCCCCTAAAACAAGCAACTGTATCAAGCATTACCACTAGAGGTCTCCGTTTTCCAAACTCTAACAACAAAGTGGTTCAGTCTGGCTCCTGGCTAGATTTGAAACTAAAACGATGATAGGAGCATGCTAGGATATGCCAAGCAAGGCATGTGATAGGAAGTGATGTCAGGGCTAAAGTAGCAAGGTGCCATCAGGGATTAGGTGTCAGTCAATAAATCACAAATTACATCAGAGCCACATATGACTTTCTTATTTGTGTGCCGATTCAGGCACAATGGCATCTTACCAGCATCTTAAAGAGGTAAAACTCTAATCAGCTACACTGAGAGCAGATTCAGTGACTTTTTCCTGCACAAAAGTGCAAGAGCCCATCCCTGAAAGCACACAGTGACATGGATGATAGCAGACCGACAAAGAGATGGATAGGGACAGGCATTTATTGACAGTGCAGCTGAGCAGTGTTTTACATCAGGGAAAATATAAGAGTTAAAGGTGAAGTGTGCAATTCCTGAAGGGAACCAAACAAATTACCATGACTTTTGGTCAACCTATCCACTTCACCTTTAATTAAACACACAACAAAAACAGTTTAAATGCGTACAATATGTGGGTTTTTTTTGTGTTGTAAAATGATTTTTTAAAAATTGTAAACAAAACAAATATTATTTGAGTACATTATACAAGAAGTACCGTTTCAGTCCGTGTACTTCAAAATTTTATGTTTAATTTAAAGAGTTTCTTGCCGATTCTGTGCAATTATTTGTCAAAATTGTTAGACAAAATTGTTTCTACACCAATTTTTTTTTTCAGTGTAGGATTCTTGAGTGTGACATTGACTTTAAGTACTCAGCTGCAATGTTACGTATTTAAAAAGCGGACAGACAGAATTTGAGAGAAAGACAGACAGAGGCTGAAGCAGAGACAGAGCAAGGCAGGAGTTAGACAGGCAGGTAGTCTGGCAGGCAGTCCATTCCCCCATTACCTACAACTGTAGAGTCAGTATCTGGGGTGCCTTCAGTCAACACCACAGGAAAGACAGGAGGAGAAGAGGGGAGACAGGTGAGAGCAAGTCAAAGAAGACAAAGAAGAAATCAAGCCGTTACGAGAGAAACAGACACCACAAAGCATCGAGAAACAACAGTGTGAAGGAGACAGAAAAGTATTATTAGAACGAAAGAGAACGACAGGGTGGAGCACAGACAGGAACATCCAATGATTCTGCTCTCAGATTCACGAACAGCTTACAGAACACAGAGTGAGACGACTCGCTTGCTGACCTTCATTAGTGAAATGTGGTGACTCCACAGCGTACACTTCTCCTGCTCCGACCTGTGTGCGAGCTGCAAGGTAGAACTTGAACCGTGTGAAGCGGTTAGGCAGATTCATGATGTACTCTGTCACGTTGGCTGGAAAACTCTGGACCTTCCTCTCTCCCGCCTGTGTCCCATTCACTGGAATCGCACAAGCAGAACAGAATGAATAAGTGTGCTAGATTTTTACACTTCATGAAGAACATTTCAGCATTGCTTGCATTGTGCAAAATTCAAGTGCTTATGGTGCATTCAAGTCATGTTGAAAAGATTGCATTTGTGAGTTGATTGCACATGAACACCACCACAAAGTCATAATTATGAGTGGGAAACTTGATTTTTTGTTGCTTTCAAGTGCATCCGGTAAACTCGTAACTCCAAGTCGGGCATATGTTATTACAAAGTGTCAAGCATTTAAAATGGAAACATAACACTTTCTATCACTATTTATACATTGCATTTTTATATAAAATAAAGCATTAAAGTTGAGTGATTAACTTTGCAGCATTCACTACAGACTTGCTTCCCTCGCGACAGTATATAGAGATACATACATAGATACATAACATAATATAATCTATATTATAGATCCATGTTTCTGCCATGTTTCAAATAAGCATAAACAACATGTGCATGATCTAGAATTATGAGTTTTCCACTCGTAAATACAACTTTTCTCAGTCATTTGTGTGCTTGGAACACGTAATTACGATATTTGTGGAAAAGTTGTGGCCGTCTCAGTCAGAAAACTTGGATGCAGCGTCTGTATTGATTGTAAATATGTCAAAATTTATGAAATTATAATTTTTTTCATTTACAATAAAACTAGCTAGGTTGCAGGTATAACAAAATGATAGCATTGTATTTTTATACACTGAATAAAAACAAAGCAAAAACACCTGATGCACATTCCTTATTCATTTTGAAAAAGCAGAGTTAAAAATCTTGCTGTATTTTTTTGTAGGAAAGGTATACTTGCATCTTGCTCTGACCAAAATTATTTGTGTAATTATGACTTCCCAACTTGTAAATACGAACTTCACATGAGGACTTGAATGTTTACACACTCATTTTGGAGGTTTCTTTTTGTGTACGGTAGGCTCACCTGTGTGGTATTGAAGTGTGTATCCTATCAGGACACCGTTCGGCTCTAGAGGCTTGTCCCACTTCAGGTGAACCACGTCTGTGTGCCTCTGAATCCTAAAGTACTTTGGAGCCCCTGGCTCTATGAAAGGATTATTAAAGCTGTTCATATTCTGATTTTAGATACAAACGTCACATATTTGACGTCTCATCGTAGCTAATGCTCCACCACTAAAGCACAGTATCCTACCTCCCTCCTTGGTGTAGAACTCCACAGTGTTGCTTTGTGGTCCCTCATATTCTCTATTAGCCACCACCATGTATATCTTGTATTTGCTATACGGAAAAAGCTCTGTCAGGATGCCAGAGGGCTGTTCTGCCGTGGTGAAGAAGCCTTTATGCAACTTTGTCTTGTTCACTTTCAGGCCCTTCATGAGGCTGGCCTCCCGCCAGTAGTACAACTGAGAATATGATATGAATACTGAATTAGCAATGGTAGCAAATAAGTAAAATGTTTTTGTGTCAGGCAAATATTTGGTCACCCACCTTGTACTCTTTAAACTCTCCGTTCACAGTGCTGGGGTCCACAGGCACCCAGTGTACATTTACTTTGGTGCTGTTGATCTTCGACACCCTGAGTTCTGTTGGTGCAGCGGATGGTTCTGATGGGGAAAAAACAATTTAAGTACAAAAGAAACCAGAAAAGACTATAAAAGTGTCATTAAATATGAAATGTTAGTACTCACTGTCTTCCCCAGAATAACCAATGACTATGTTTGACTCAGGGCTGTGTCCAAAATCATTGATGGCATTTATTTTGATCTCATACGGGACATAGGTGTCTGTATTATGAATAATGTGCTTCGTTCTGGTTGTGGTTGTGTTATTCCACTCTTCCTCAGTGTCCTTCCTTCTCCATGAGACCATGTATCGCAGGTTTGGCCCATTCCTTTCTGTGTTCTTAAGTGCCTATAAAATGTACAGATAGGTTAGCTCACTAACCGTCACATCCGTCCGTCTGTTTTTTTTGTTGTTTTTTGAGGTACTTCAATAAACATGGTTCATTTTACCTGCCATGTGATCTCCATGTTGTTCTTCTTGCTTCCCCAGCCTTTAAGACCACTCGGCACAACATCAGGAGCTGAAACAAATCATTATATGTTACTAAATGACTTTTTAAGCACACTCTCAAACGCATTTCTGTCAGGGCTTATGGATATCGCTGATCTCTTACAGGCTCCGCTGGTCTGATAGCGGGCAGAGGGAAGGCTGGGTTGACTCTGGCCCACAGCATTGATTGCAATCACTCTGAACTGGTAGTTGACAAAGGGTGACAGTTGCAGGTTAACTGAGTTTAGGTTGCCATCAAATATAGACAGGTTTTGCCACTTCCCAGGCTCCCACCTGTCCTCTTCAAACTGGACAAGGAAATCTGTAGTAATGCAAGAAGACACAATGGGAAAATTACAAAGTCTCTATAAATAAAGAGTTTAAAAGCATTAATTCCTGCTGTTTGTCAATAAACCTACACAGAGAAGGAAACTCAAAGGTGCATGATACTGAAGATAAAATGATCTTCAGGTAAAATGGTTGGGTGTCAATCTCAAAAAGAATTAAATTACTCAATTCATTTGATTCTATTCACCAAAAAGACTTACTGTATTGACATTTATTTTAAGGATAACATTATTACACCGGTTGATGTCAGATGTGACAACTGGATGTTTTTTAATAGGTCATATTTACTTGTCTGATCAATGTGACCTGTGTCTTTAAAACATAAAGACACACAAGAGCATCGACAAAGTAGTGAAGACAAAGTTCATTCACTGAAGACATAAGACTCTATACTCTAAACTTACGTGTAACAGGACTGTTGTTTTCATTCCCAGGCACCCAGGTGAGTCTAACACTACGTGCTGAAGGGTCCGAGAGCTCAAGATCCTGAGGGGGGTCGGGTCGACCTGCAAGAGAACAATATACTAATCAACCATGTTAACTTATACAATTATTCTCAGAATGCTAGAGTAAGAATTAAAAACAGAGATTGATTGTTAGAGGCTTTAATTGGACATTAGAAATAACTGTACTAGATGCATTACCTGCAAAGGCACTACGATTTGAGGCAGACGAGATGTCATCCTCTATGAGGTAAAGGTCAAAGGTCAGAGGTCAAGGGTTAGTGTGGCTATTAGTAGATAAATATCAGAAAAAAGCAGTATAGCTAAAAAAGGAAGCACAACAGTAGTAATATGCAAGCAAACTATGAAGCTGTGGGAAGTGCTGTTAAGAGCACAGATCTATAAGTTATAAAAGGGAAAAAGGCAATTTATAAAATGGATAGTTCCAGTCCTTGATTCTGATTGGTTGGGCCATGTCTGAAGCTGTTGTAAATTACTCTACAAACATACAACTCTTTGTTTCTGCGTCTGTGAGTTGCTTGACAACCACTTTGTTGCAACCACAACTATTTCTGAGGAACTACATTGTTTGGCGGAAGAATGTTTTTATTAATATCATTACATTTTATTAGCTTTTTTTATTCTGTGAAAATGTATATGGAACAACGTTTTATAAAAGCAATAAGCCCCATGAAGCCGTGGTTTATAGTGAATTTAGAATAGCTAACTCCGCGTCATGCCTAACAATGCCCCTTAGCTGAAATACGTTCACTGTAAACCACGGCTTCTTGGGGCCTATTGCTTTATTATTATCCTCTGGATATGACATGTGACTGTCCTACATGTCCATATCCACTTAATATCTATTATGAAATATGTTACTAGCCATTAGCAACATGAGAAAGGTGCATAAAGGAGGACGATGTATTGTAGGATGAATGTGAATGTGTACCTGTAACTGTAAGGCGAGCTGAGGCAGAGTTCTCATCTATCTCAGTTTTGGCAGTGCATGTGTAGGTACCTGCATCTTCTGGATTGACATTGTAAATACTTAAGGTCTCACCATCCTTTCTGAACCGGCCACTAAAACATACAGGAATTAGACGTCAAGTACAGGACATACACTACCATTCAAAAGGCTTTTTTTGAAAGAAATGTAAACTTTTATTTAGCAAGGGTGCATTCAATTAAACCACAGTGACAGTAAGGACCTTTTGATTGTTAAAAACATTATTACAAATAAATGCTGTTCTTTTGAACTTTCTACTCATCAAAGAATTCTGAAAAAAATCTTACAGTTTCTACAAAATATTAGGCATCAGATCTGTTTTCATGTTGATGAAAAATGTTTATTAAGCACCAGATCAGTATATTAAAATGAATTCTGGAGGATCATGTGACACTGACGACTGGAGTAATGATGCTGAAAATTCAGCTGGCCATCAAAGGAATGAATTACATTTTAAAATAGAGAATTCTTTGAAACTGTATTAATATTTCAAAATATTACTGTTTTACTGTAAGACATTTAAAAAATAAATCAGTAGTGCACAGATTTGAACTTATTCAGAAGTTGAACTCAGAAAAAGTAATTCTGAAAGTAAATTTGGTATATAACAGTAAAAAATAGCACACAATCTAATTATGATTATATTGTGTATGTATTGTTATATGACATTACATCCAGTTAAAGCTTAGAGGCTTGTCATCTTTTAGCCATGTGACCGTAGCAAGAAGGGAAGGATCATGTTTAACTCGACAATCAAAGCGAACCGTGGTTCCTTTGGCCTGTGTGACATGTTCAGGTGCCCGCACTATTCTTGTGGGCTCTGAATGCAGCACAACACACACACACACACACACACACACACACACACACACACACACAGAGAGAGAGTAAATTAAGGCACTCATGAACAATAATGTAATGTGTTCTCTTCAAAAAAATAAAAAAACAAGAGAGATTTAGTGATTAATGCTTCTGGTCTCACCTTTAACCTCCAGGCGCACCTGATTCTCCATCTTGCCCAGAATGTTACTGGCAACACAAGTGTAGGTGCCTTGGTCTTCTGGCCGGGCTTGTTTAATCTCCAAAGTACCGTTGTGGTACAACTTGTACTGACCACCATCCAGACCACTGCCTAGGCCATTCTTGAACCTGAACACACATGTACAATATATTCATGTCATTTTTATTCTAATACACAAACGTTTGTGTCAGTAGTTGTTTTTTTTTTTTTAAAGAATTAATATTGTTCAGTTAAAATGCATTAAATTAATCAAAGTGACAGTGAGGACAATGAAAAATGTCACAGTTTCCGCAAAAATATAAAGCAGCAAATCTGTTTTCAACATCGATAATAAAAAAATGTTTCTTGAGCAGCAAATTTAGCATATTAGAATGATTTCTGAAGGATCATGTGACACTGAAGAATGGAGTAATGATGCTGAAAATTCAGCTTTGCCTTCGCAGCAATAAAATACATTTTAAAATATGTATGGAAAACAGATATTTAAAACTATAATAATTTTTCATAATATTACTAGGTATTTTTTTATTATATAAATGCAGCCTTGGTGAGCATGAGACTTCTTTGAAAACCTTTAAAAAATCTTACAGACCCCAATTTTTTTAACATTAGCCTATATTTATCTTTTCAAACAATGAAATGTAAGCTCACCAGCGCAGTATAGGGAACGGTGAGCCAAAGAAAGGGCAGTCAAGGAAGGTCCTGTTGTTTTCAATGACTTTGATCAGCTGGTTCTTTGGACCTAGCATCCGTGGTGCCATGTCTAAGAAGAAAACAACATTAACATATCACAATCTTGTGACCTCTCTGAACTTTTTAAATGATTGACTCCATCGTTTCTTACCCAGGATGTTGACAAACGCATTGGCCAATAGATAACCATGTTCATTTGAGGCGTTGCATTGGTGAACTGCGCTGCTGCCTATCTGGACTGAATGGAACAGGATTGTGTCACCAAGAACTTGCCGGTTTGGGTTTGGCAGTGAACCTGAAGTAATACAAAGAGCAGAAAAAACAGATGCAAAAATGTGTTATGATTCAGACTGTTAAAGTCAGAAAAGCACCAGTTCTTGCTTTCAGTACTCACTTTCAATAGGTTCCCCATTCACCAGCCATTGGATAGTGGGTTTAGGGTTCCCTCTGGCACGACACACTAATCGTCCATTCTCATCAGGGGCAAGCACCAGATTGGTGGGCTTATCTAGCCAATAGGGAGCAGCTGTACAGGGCAATAAAGAAATCTTAAAATGAAAAAGAAACAGCATATATCTCATGAACAAGATCCAGCAACTGTCTTTTCTCTATGGCTCACCTTTGACCTGGACTTCAATGGAATGGCGAATGCTGCCTATTTTGTTGCTGGCCATGCAGACGTAGTCACCAGAGTCCTCCTCAGACACATTGAGGAGGCGTAAAGTTTTACCGAAGTTCTCAATCTTGACTTTTTTCGAAGGGAGGTCTGCTCCTTTTTTAATCCAATCAATGTTAGGAGATGGGCTGGAAAAATGAAAAAGAACATCAAAAAAGAACAGAACAACACTTAATTGTAATTGAGAAATCTAATAACTAATACTTAAACTGATGTATATAGAGCTTTTGGTAACTGAATATGCTGTATACCCCAGTGTTGTTATTGTTAAAGACCCCCTGTGGTGAAAATTAGGTTTACCATGTGCAAATTCATCAATTGACACCAATCCTGAGCATTTTCTCCTTAAAACTGTGGCGTACTAAAAGACAAACGTGGTTTGAAACTGCCCAATTTCCTACCGTCATAAACATTTAACCAATCCGGTCAACGTGCCGGGCGATGCTTTTCATATTATTATTATATTATTACTATCAGTTAACTGAGTGAAAGTGGAGCAGGTCTGAGCTTGTGCAATTGAGTGGAGGACTAGTTAGCATATTCATGAGTCTGTGTATATTAAAGGAAGTATTCAAGCCATTACATAAAGAAATTATTTTCATGGGGACAAACATTTAAATATGTCATTTTGATTATCAAAGATGAGTTTTAAGGGATTAAATTAGTGACTGCAGGGGGATTTTAACAAACTATTAAAAATAGTTTTCGGTAATTGAAATAAATTTGAAGCACTAAAATGACTAAAACTGAATACAAAAAATAAAAATAAAGCTAAATATAAATATCTAAAAAAACGAATTAAATGAGAAAAGCACAAATGTAAAATACTAAAATGTATAATTAAATTAAAATGAAAACTGAAAATATAAAAATAAAAGCTAATTCTATACTAATAATTGCTATAGCATTATATAAATTGCACTAAATAACACTTACACTCCAGCTGCTATACACTCCAGGAGAAGCTGTTCCCCTCGAAGCACTATCTTGGAGCTGGACAAGCCCTTTGGAGACAGAAAGGTGGGCTGGGTTTCTGGTACATTACGTGCTATTGACAAAAAAAAAAGAGAAAATTGTTAACATGCACAGAAAGAGACACTGATTTGAGGAGCTACTTAAAACTGCACTGTTATGGATCACTGTTATATCCAACTTCCAACTATATATATATATTTACACACACAATATAAATACATTCGCAAATGTGAGAGACAAAGTCAGAATTAGCTTATTTGATCTCTAAAGGTAATACTTCATTTGTAATATCTCTATTTATTTTAACAAAACAAAAAAAAGACTTAAAAACACTGGTTACATGTTATATATAACCAGTTTAGAAATATTATTAGAATTTCAAATATCAGTTTCTACTTTTATATAATAAAAATTGTATTTATTCCAGTGATGTCAAAGATTAATTTACTCCAGTCTTCAGTGCCTCATGATTCTTCAGAAATCATTCTAAATGATTTTCTTGAGCACTGATTTGGTGCTCAAGAAACATTTCTTCTTATTATTATCAATGTTAAAAACATTGTTTTGCTAAAACCATGATCAAGATAAAAAAAAATTCAGGATTCTTGATGAATACAAAATTCAGAAGAATAGCATTTATTTGAAATAGAAATACTTTGTAACACCAAGCCCTAACTTAATAAATGTCTCACATTTGATGCAGCCTTAATGAATAAAAGCATTAGTTCTTTAAAAAATATTAGTGACCTCAAACTTTTTGAATGGTTATTTCTGTAAAATTGATATGCTATGTTTATGTTATTTATGTAAAATAAATCTTTGTATAGATACATAAATACATAAATAACATAAGCATGAAAGAAGAATCATAACTGTAATGACAGACAGATGGTTAGACATAAAATCCTAGTTATGTGAAGACAGACAATCTTCTCCCTGAGGAAGACTTGATGAGCATGGCAGTATTAGTCCCTATTGTAATGTATATCTAGCAGTAAGATTAGCTCTCAGTTATTAGCATCTCGAGCAGGGCTCTAGGAGAGGGAGTGACAACAGCCTTTGTTGGAGACATTAAGTGGGAGGACAACATCTGGGAGATTAGACTATGAAGCTGCCAGGAACACATGTTTCACGCCACTGTCACGTGTGTCTGTGGTGACAGCAGTGCCAGTTCCCTGTCAGTGCTACCCCACAATGCCCTGGTGGAGACCATACAAACGATTCAAGAGACAAGATAACTTTTAAAAAAAAGCTTATGTCTGTCAGTGAACCCTGATCCCGACAATATCGTCATATGGATATTTGGGTGAATATCAAAAAGTCATCAAGAACATGTCTGGGTCATATTAAACCCCAAAATCACTCTGCCCTGTTTAAATAATAAAAATCATAAAATAACTAAAGTAGATAGATAGATAGAATTTAAAAATAAAGATGTTCAATATATAAACAGTTAAGTAATTATACATCATGGTAAGCAAGTAAACAAATAAATATATAATTTAAATTTCTGAAACAAATATTTGAGGGATTTATGTAAAATATGTATATTTTTTTAACCATTTGATTTCTTGTTAAATATAGATATGTTTGTCACAAGGTTTGAATTTTACCTATTTTCTTCATATACTCAGTTCCACCCTTAGGCCATATCTGTGAGGATTTGCACATGGTTATCATTGGATCAAAGTTGCTGAAATATTAATGAGCACCTCTTGCCTCTTGCCTAATCTCCTTACTACCATTTCCATATCTCCATAATGAGCAATGTGATTAAGATAATTAATTACAATCGAAATTTGCATACTGTTTCTTCAAACCATGATAGAATCTTGCTGACCCCAAAACTGCTTAGACTGATGCATTAAAAATCATGGTAAGTAGCCTAAGCATTAAGTGGTAAGTTCTACAGTCTATAAATACTATGTGGAACATCTTTCTATACAATGTATATTATATAACAGACACACTATCTCTGCATTTCCTCTGCTGTATGTGGTTAGAAACAGCAGCGCTAATTCAGTTAGTGCTGTTTTACAGAAGCATACAGATAAAAGGCTAGCTGTGTGTGGAACTCACCACCATACAGATCAGTGGAGCTGAGAAACGTGTCATTATAAGGTTCCTCTGTGAATAAATGGCAGTTGAATTAACATACGAATACAGAAAAAAAAATCAAATACACTCAATTACAACTGGGAAGAAGAGAACAATTTTGGATGAAAATGGAAGACGGACAGTCCTCCAAGCCTCTTATTGAAACTGTGATAGTAATCAATAAAGAGCCTCCAAATTAAAGTGCAAAAAGACAACTATCACAGATAAATGTCCCCGGCAATACTACCTTCTCACCACTAGATGGACCACAACATTCACATATACCTTGGACAGCAGCACAGCAACGTATCAGTTACATCAAATTAAAGATATCAAGTGATCCTGAAGAAATCACCACTCACTTGCTAGCACTTTAAGGGTGAAGGGGTTCTTCTGTTGAATGGTGTGTGTGAACTCGAAGCGAGCATTGCAGCTGTAGTCAGTGTTGGCATCTCTAGCCAGAACATTGGAGAAGAACAAGTCACCGTTCAAGCCCATTGACACCCTCTTGTCCTGTATTATGGGCATAATGGCTGTGGAGAAAAAAGAGAATCCTGACTAATTTGTTCAACTTAATTTGACATGCAATAGCCGACAGGCAGTAGAAGAAATGATGCTCAAGATGAGTGTGGGAATCACAGAAGCATGATTATCATCTTCTGGCCTGAAACATCACAAGGATCAGTAAATGTGTCACTCAAGGGAAGGAGCAGTTCTGCACTAATCAACAATGAGTCTGGATTTAATAATGAAATAATAGAGATTTTTAAATGTATCATATCAGTTGAAAATGTATATTTAGAGTACTTGTGCATGCTCATTTCCCCTATTTTAATTATATCTCTAATTATTAATATTTGAAAAAAGTACTAATGATTTCATTGCATTGTTAAATGTAAACTTTAGCAAATCCGAAGAATGAATATCCATTTTTACAATGTTGTAGCATGTTAAGTAATTAAGTTCTTAGTGTTTTATTTTTTATATATTTAGACAAAACAGTATAGAAATAATTTTAATATAATGTAATAATTTTAATCATCCTTTATAGGTTATTGGTCATAATATATGCCAAATAATTATCAACTTTAATACTGGTTCATTATTACAAAAACTTATTAAAAGTGAACTTACTAATTGGCTTAAAACAACTTATTAATTGGCCTATTAAAATATTTCTCTTATGCAAACTACAGTATAAAATACAGCATAAGTTCATAGTGTAAACACTGTGGTGCTATCAAAACATTTATTTGTTTGTTGCCAAACATTTATTAAAAGTGAACTTATTAACTGGCTTAGAAATTATTAATTGACTTTTTCTCTTAACACGGCTTATTATGTGAATATAACTACAGTATAAAATTGTTTGTTGCCTAACATTTATGGAAGGCAAAATTCTTAGATAAAAAGTCACTAGTCATAACTATAAGTTCAAAATGTGGCAAAATGTTGAAAATATGCTAAAAAGTCAAAAATATGACATAAAAAGTCATAATCATTACATTTTATGTCTATTTTATGATTTACCAAACATGTTTTTTCATACAACAGTGTTCATTTCTGACCAATGAACATGGAAGGGAGTGTTCAAGGAAGTTCAAATGTCTTCTTCATCGAAATGTGTACATACTATGAAAGTAGTGGGAATTCAAGCTTTAAGATCCATATTTAAGCCCTCTCACTATCACTGACACATTTTAAAAGAGCCGTTTGTGACTGTACTGATGACAAACAAAGTCGAGATGTTTGATCAGTGCTTTGTAGCATGTGTCTATGCTGCGTGATTCCGGCTCTTTTGAAATGTCTCAGTGCCATGCTTGTTTCTGCTCTCTCAGCTTTTTGTCAGGTAGTGCAGATTCGCATGCATGCACTAGGTCAGCACTAATGCAGTAACGGACATTGCTGTGCAGAGGACACAGACTGCATGACTGAGAGAGAGACAGAAAGTAAGGGGGACGTGAGAGGGAGAGGTAAAAGAGAGCATGTAGGTCAGGAGTGCCCAACCCTGCTCCTGGCGATCGACTGTCCTGCAAAGTTTAGCTCCAACTCTAATCAAAGACACCTGCCTTTAATTTTTAAGTGATCCTGAAGACCCTAATTAGTTGCTTCAAGTGTGTTTGATTAGGGTTGGAACTAAACTTTGCAGGGGACCGCGATCGCCGGAGCAGGGTTGGGCACATGATGTAGGTGCGACTAAATGACAAAGCAAGGAGAAGGGGTTAAGGTTATGAGATGCAATCATCGCAGGAAGTGATGAGCAACATCAAGATGGCCATCCAGAAGGTTTCAGGAGGGGGAGACCAGGAGGGGAAGGTTTGCAGGGCAGGACGAGGATTCCCCTCACGCACAACCACTGGTCCAGAACCTCCTTCGGCCAAGCGGAGATTTTATGGGCAGTGGAGACAAGGTTACCAGATTGCGGCATATAACATAATCAATCTATGAGGATAATGTTGTTTATAATGCTTCTGTATGCCATTTTACTTTTAAAGGATAGGGCACTCAAAAATGTCACTTTGAGGTTTCAAACCTGTATGACTTTCTTCCTTTTCTTTTTTGGAACCAAAACTATAATAAAGCTCCATAAATATATCATAAAGTAGTCCATATGACACCATATCACAAGTTTTCTAAAAGCATACTGAAATTTTGTATAAGGAACAAGCTTAAATTTTAGACTGAAGATTCAATGACTTTATTCTCGTATTGCTACTACTTTGTAAAATATTACAACTTTAATCTCTCAATGCTATGACTTTATTATAATAATTTTGACATTATTTAAAAAAAAATATTGTGACTATTATTTTTTATGCGGCTCTAAAACACCTTTGGTAATATCGTATGACTTCAGAAGACTTAAAATATACTGTAGTGTAAGTCACATGTACTACTTTAAGGATGCTTTCATCTGTTTTAATGATAAAATCACATCTCCACAGAAGAACGAAAGTCATATGGGTAACATAACATATGAGTAACATAACATGATGTTGAGTGAATGATGAAAGAATTTACATTTTTGGTAAACTATTTCTTTACAGACAATTAGCATGTTGTGTGTATGTTTTGCTTTCTTTGATATTACAGTAAACCATCCCTCACTTGACACTCGTAGTAGGATTTTGTTGGAAATCGCCGTGCCAAAGTCATTGGAGGCGAAGCACTGGTACTCTCCTTCATAATCTTCCGGTTTCCCGCTGCTTCTGATCTCCAGTGTTCCGGAACGACTCCGCATGGTCACCCGTGGGTCCTTCCCCACGTTAAAGAACTTCCCATTCCTCCGCCACTGAAACCTGCACAAACCAGTTACAAATAGAACGTGAGTCAACTTGATGCTGTTTATGTAATAGGTCTATTGTTGGGGCTTTTTAATAAGGGGATTTACACACACATCAAACTGATAACAACACAGACATGAATACCAAACCAAAGATGGCATGAGATGGAAATTCAGCTATTTTCAAAATCAATGAAATGCATGCATGTTACTGATCTAATTTTGAACATTTCATCGGGATCAGCACGTTGACTTTTGATCTTCCGTTGAAATGACATACTTCTCTCTGGTGACTTGTGGTGGACTTCTCCAATCATTTTGTCCTAATAAGCCCATCCTTTCTCTTTAAAAGTCCTCATCCTGATTTTTTTTCTCTCAATAATCCGATTAATTTGGATGCATGTCCGAATTTAAAGAAAAAAATCTGTCGCTACCTCTTTCTTATTGCGACTAAAAAGTGCAATCTACTAACCTACTGAATATTCTGTGAGCGTGAACACTAAACTAAGCGTATTATTATACCACAATGGTTTTGCGGACCGGCCTGAGTGGAAGGTTTTGTAAAGCCCAACAGACCACCAAACAAAAACAGGCACTCTGAATGGCCACACTGTGTTGAGCTGGTCAAACCTGCTTTTCACAAACAAGAACAAGGGACATGAGAAGGGTACAAGAGGGAGGGAGGGTGGACAAAGTTGGCAGTGCCACTGTCAGGTTGGGGCATTGGGAGTCACTCTCACAAAAATGTGCTGGTCTTTGTCATGCCGAGACTAATGGACGTCAGGTTTAATTAGACAGCAACAGAAGAGGAAGAATGAGAGAGTGATGTGAAAGTGGACGTATACAGTAGGAGGTTGCTGACAAACTGGAAATGTAAAAGTGGTGAGAGATGACAAAAAGGACGAGCAGGACGAGATGGCACAAAGACAAAAAGGTTTCATCCATTCTCACGTTGGCACTGGAGTCCCCTTGGCCTCGCATTCAATGATGATGTTATCTCTGGGGTCCACAATGTAGTCCTTTAGTGACTGCTTCACAATGGTGGGGGGCTGTTTGACTGTGGAGGGAGGGACAAAGAGACAGTCTTATCTCACCAGCACCGAGAAGGAACACTGAACTCAATGTTATGTATACATATGCAAGCTCTGCATTTCTTGAAAAATGGTTGTTCAATTCACTCTCATGGTAACATAAAAAATATAGACACAATAAGCACAGACAGACAAAGTTTTGATTTACAAGCCAAACATCAACTTATCACTTATTCTTTGTTAATCGCATATGTATATGATAAATTTTATTCGCTCCTTGTGAGTTTATTTACTAAATATATAGGCTAATTTGATTATATCAGCTAGCAATAAGTTCGTTGTGTCCTTAGCTTCATTCATTCCTTTGTTACTGTGTAACTGTGTTACTGTAAGCCTTTCTATATACATAATCAATAATGTTATTATATTATATAATTATATATATATATGAGAGTATATCTATATATATGGTTTTAATTAATTATGTCAATCATAGTGCTTATGGAATGTAGGATTTCTCGAAACAACGCAGTTGAATAATGTCTGCGGAACTTTGCTTTTGGCTGATTTACATTTTTTATTTTTATTTTTTTTACTTTAAATCAAAGTGGTAACACTTTAGAATAATGGTCCGTTGTTAACAAGTAACTATGCAGGAAGTAATAGGTAGTACTACATTAACACTTAACTTAATACTATTAACTAATAGAGAAGCAAGATTATCTAAGCAGTAAGTAGTAGCAAATTTAAAACAAAGTTAGTTCCTTATTAGATATTTGATAATTATTAAATAAAAATATCCTCAATGAGAACTACTTGTGAACTATGACCAGTTAATAAAGAATAACCAATTAATTACTAATCACAACAGTAACGTCTTAAAAGTGAAAAATTGGGTTCTTTGTGGTAACTAATTTATGAATTTGATATCCCCCAAATAAGTCGGCTACATTTTAAATTGTGACTACTACTCTTACCAAAGGATGGATGTTCAAACTTAAACATAGAATAATAAAAAAAATGAAAATTCACTTAATAATTAAGAAGTGATGCTGACAAACT
Source organism: Sinocyclocheilus anophthalmus (assembly GCA_018155175.1). Classification (NCBI taxonomy): domain Eukaryota; kingdom Metazoa; phylum Chordata; class Actinopteri; order Cypriniformes; family Cyprinidae; genus Sinocyclocheilus; species Sinocyclocheilus anophthalmus. The sequence continues at coordinate 358,824 of JADLZN010001319.1, forward strand.
CATGATTGAATTAGTTCACAATTACAATCTCTGCTTCGTGTCAGTTCAGTATCAATGTATCCCACTCCAAAAGACCTACTGGTAAAATATCACTAGTGCTTCACACAAATGTATGACTGTACAGTATGTCAGATATAAAATACGTTAAATAACTTATTAATTTACTTGTGAGTAATTACTGAGGCGTTAACGTGTTTTTCACTTTAAAATAATGGTCCAGATCATTAGTAGTTCCCTAGTAGCACTTTAGCTTTAAAGTGAAAAATACATTAGCCTCTCACTAATTACTCAAGCATTACCTTGTCAGCCTGCAAAAACTACTAGTGATCTGGACCATTATTTAAAGTGAAAAACACGTTAACCCCTCAATAATTACTCGCAAGTAAATTAATAAGTTATTTAACATTTTATATCGGACACATACATTTGTGTGAGGCACTAGTGATATTTTACCAGACTCTGTAATCTGGAATATGCGGTTTTGTGCTTAACACAATATAAATGCAGTCGATGCCTTCATTAAGGATGTGAATTGTTTTTGTCCACGATCCTTGAGCATGACAGTCGCATCGGCTTATTTATGATTCAAGAAACAGTCCTCTGCCAGTTTACTAATTGTTTCATAAGGTATTACGCACCTCGGTGGCCAGTCGGAGACACTACTGGACACGGACAACTCACACAAACTAGAGTCATATACTTGTGAATAGGTAATTTTCAATCATGATACCATTCATGTGATTAAATTGTTCAAATGAAGTATGTGGTGTATGTTGTTATTTTATGTTTTTGCTTGAAATAAATGGAGAACATCCATCCTTTGGTAAGCGTAGTAGTCACAATTTCAACCTGTAGCGACTTATTTGGGGGATATCATATTCATAAATTAGTTTACACAAATAACCCAATTGTTCACTCTTAAGACGTTACTGCTATGATTAGTAATTAATTGGTTATTATTTATTAACTGGTCATAGTTCACAAGTAGTTCTCAATGAGGATATATATTTTTTTGTAATTATCAAATATCTAATAAGTAAATACCTTTGTCCTAAATTTGCTACTACTTACAGCTTAGTTAATCTTGCTTCTCTATTAGTTAATAGTACTAAGTTAAGTGTTAATGTAGTACTACCTATTACTTCCTGAATTGTTACTTGTTAACAACGGACCATTATTATAACTGGGTTATCCATCAAAGTGTGGTAGTGCTGTTGCTTCACCTTGAGTGGTGTGGTCTTGGTTCTTGGTGGTTTTTCTTTTTAGCTTACACATTTTTTTCTTAAGATTCTGATGCTCTACTCTCCTTCTAGGGCTAGAATTGTATTCTGCACGGCTATCAAAACCCCTGAAGTAATCTTCCTTCAAGACATGGCCTGCCAAAAAGCCTCTTGGGTTACATGAGAATATAATCAGCTTTATAAATGATAGACTTTATAATGTTTATCTAGTAGTGCACATTGCTTGTGATATTCTGTCTGAGCTCATGTGTTCTTTTGGTATTTTTTTGGTTTTCGTGTGTCTTATTCAATTGAATTTTTTTTTTGTACTGTATTGGTCTCTATTTTTTTTTATTTTGGTTTTAACATCAAGGCTGTAAGTAATTGTTTTAACTCTGTTCTGTAGATTTCAGATGTGATAAGTTTTGTTGTAAGCTCTATTAAAACCAGCCGCTGATTTAATGAACAAGTTAATCCATGTTAATGACGCACTTACGCTCTTGCTGGATCTTTGCTGTTAGTTCCAAGAGGGGCGGATGAAGAGAAAAACAGTTCAATTGTGTGAGTAGTTAACAGAGAGTGAGGAAACATGGCTATGATGACAATAATTAAAACATTTACATTCATATATTACAATTGCTACTAAACTACTGTTATAAGACAAGACAAAAATTATTTTAGTTAATGGCTGCTAAACTCTGAAGTATGATTGCTACAGTTATTATAAACACTGAGTCTACTTTAACATATTAACACCAAAAATAGCAACCAAACAAATAAACTTACCTGTTAATGGGCCACCAGATGAATGAAGCAGAGAGAAAATTACAAAAAAAGGGGGAGGGGAGATACATTTTAAGACAGAAAAAAAACATATCAAAAATACATCACTGTCACATTAGCAAATCATAATCGGTGCATTTATCTTCCCCATATGGCAGTATATTTAATCTTCGACTGTCTTTCTTTGTCTTGTGACAGGCCTTGCGGGGGGTTTCTCACATTCGATAATAACCGCAATCAATGTGATGTATGTTCTCAGAAGAGTCAAAAATGGCTTTTGTGATTGTGCTTTGCTAATTAAAGGAATATGACCTTCATATTCAGGTTATAGTAGAAAGCACCCATGTGTCTGTTGTGCTTTTCATCGGATAGTGACAGGTGCATCTCTGGCTCTGTGCCATTCATCATCCGACATCAATCATAGCACATAAGCAAGGTCACACGGGGATGGGACGTCATGAGCAACATATGTGTTAGTGTGTGTGAGCGCATGTGTAAGGTCAGCTGGGAGCCGATGACAACCCTCGTCAATAGAAATCACATTTGGGGAGGGGGTGATATTGGGAGTGAAGGATCATTAGGGAGATAATGGAGAGATGCTAGTCACATCTCTAGTTTAATTCATCTTTTAGATCAAGGGTCTTCTGCAGGGGGTCTGACGATTATTGTATGTACATTGACATTCGTTCATATTAGATTAAACCAAATCTAAAGTTAAGTCCAATTGTCCCACCAGTACAGACATACTGTTTCAAAATATACCTACATATACAGATATACATATATAACACACACACACTGCGTCAAAAGTTGGCGATCAGTAGATTTTTAATGATTTTTAAAGACGTTTCTTTGCTCGATCAAGGAGATTATTTTAACAAACCCCCCCCCCCCCCCCCAAAAAACACCCAGGAATATTGTGAAAATTATTACAATTTAAAAATGGTTTTCTATTTTAATATACTGTAAAATATAATTTATTTAATGTGATGCAAAGCTGAATTTTCATCATCCATTACTCAAGTCTTCGTGTTCACATGGTCTTTTTAGAAACATTCTGATGTATTAACAATATGCTGATTTATTATCAATGTTAAAAACAGTTTTTGTTGCTTACTATTTTTTGTAAATGGGATACTTTTTTCAGGAGTCTTCGATGAATAAAAAGTTAAAAAAGAACAGCATTCATTCAAAATATAAATCTTTTCTAACAAAATAAATCTTTCCCATCACTTTTTATTAATTTAACATATCCTTGATGGGAAAAAAAATATTTCCAAAAAGAAAAAAAAAAAAAAAAAAGAAAGATTTTTTTTTTTTTTTTTTTTTCCTTTTTTTTATTTTATTCATCAAAGAATCCTGAAAATAGTATCACATGTTCCAAAAAATATTAAGCAGCAAAAACTGCTTAAAAAAGTTTCCAAAAGTGTATAATCGATCCTATTAAACTATTTATGACTAGGAGCAGGAAACACTGAAGACTGGAGTAATGATGCTAAAAATTCAGCTTAAATTGCAATAATATTTCATAACATTACAGGTATTTTTCTGTATAATTCAGCTTTGACATCAAATCATATTTCACAATGTTACGGTTTTACTGCATTTTTGATCATAATAATAAATAAGGGCAGGCTTTGTGACTTTCAAAAAGATTAAATACTTTTATGGACCCCAAACATTTGAACTGTAGTGTATATGTACTGTATTTTAAACAAAGTAAATACATCATTAATCTGTTATAATAAACTACATTTTATACTATATGTATGTAACTGCTCTGTCTCTCTATCCAAACAGGGGTCCTTGGTCTTTAAAATGATTTTGATGGTGCGTGTAATATGGAGTATAAGCGTACAAAAGAAGACACAACACAGTCGCTAATAGTGTGATTAGATGCTTGTCATTTCCCAGTAGCCCCTGCTGCTGAATACATTCAGAGAGGTCAAGAGGTCAGCGGGGTATTATGAAGTGCTCAGGACCAGGATCAGTGCTCCAGTCTTCTCTATCTACACAGATCAATAGAGATTCACACAGACGGGCCTATAGTGAAAGCTGGAGCAAAAGGGGGGAGAGATGATGCAAAAGACGGAATGCAAGAATAAGGGAAAATGAGAAAAAGATAAAGGAAAAGCGAATGATGGCGTCTTGGGAATACAGGCGGAGAAGGGGAGCTGGGGAGCTGGGGAGGTGCTGACAGCCCCTGGTCAGGCTGAATCTCTCTATTGTTGAAGCTGGTGAGCACTGAGTGCCGCTGGGGTGTCTTGCTCTGTATGAGCTTTCAAATCATTTTTCATAAGAGTGTAAGTCAAACCTGGATGGCTATTATTAGAAGGAAACTGAAAAAAATGGAGGAGTAAAACAAATACAGTAAGACAGCAGAAGGCGGAGTGGATTTATTGGTTCCTTTGTTTAAGATGCAGTTCAGATAGAATGGATTTTCCTCATTTATTATGCTGTATAAATAGTAAGACCATAATATAGAGCGCAGCTTATAGCAGGACAGTAGGAATGTGCAAAACTACATATTTTCAAAATTGCTTAGCTGACTAATCGGTCTAAAGTGGAATTATTGACTGTGTGATTATGAAACCACTGAGGTTATATTTTAATCAATTATTTTGGCACAGGACTGATGCCTGTTTATGAAAGCTTGTTTGAAAACTTTATACTCGCATGAAAATATATGTCAAAGTTGTATATTGATATCACGCCTATGATTTAATGCAAAAAGGCAGAACAATAACCCCATTACAGCCTCAAAGAGTGGTTTAAAAAATCTCATCAAAAACACGCATTAGTGCAGAGAATATAATTTATGTTGCGAGTTGAAGTGGCACACTATGGAGGTCTGAATATGTGTCTGTGTGATGGGGGATGGGATTGTAATTCTCTGTCCCCTTGTATATACTATAAAAAGACATTTTCCTTTCAACACGATGAATATATATTATATAGGAAATTTTATATTTTAATAATATTTTAGAATTTATTATATATAATATATATATATATATACATACATACATCTATAATTTTATTTGCAATATTTAATTTCATTAATATAACATGACATTACAATTATAATTTCAAATTGATAAATTACGGTCCAGTGGGACTTCGATTGGAGCCGCCACCTTTGACAGCAGCATGATTATTGACAACACTGCCAGTGCCGCCCACCTCTCCTGCGTCCACATCTCTCTCCTCCAATTGGCTGACCCCTCCCGTCCCAGGTCCCTACTGATTTACTTGCACACTTTTAGATGCGCTGTATGACCTGTGAAAAGAAAAATGCTTACAAAGGAACTTACTCAACATTACTGTGACATTTAGGAGGCGGCACTGCCCTTCCAAAAAGCACTCCTCATAGAGTCCTATTCATCCACAATTTGCAGGGAGACTCTTTAATGCTAAAATACACAATTTGGAGCATGTACTAGTGCCTGCTATGTTCACGAGTAATACAGGCGTAGGCTGTGCATGCGTGGAGGTTTTTTAACTGGCCTACATTTGCAGTTGACACTAGCATTCCCTGGAGCCTTACAGATGAATGCGGCATCAGCGCATCACCACACAACACCATGCAAACCTCCAAACCTGGAAGAAAAGGACTCTTGCTGATCAATCTGCTCCCTAGACAGGGCACCAAACCCCAAAAAAAGGGCTGTTATACAAACCACTGAGGTCTGAAAGCAGACGTTAACTCCTCTGGTACATCTGTCAAATCCTGCTTTCATAAAACTGACAGTCTCTGACTGGAGGTTAGTGACAAACGCTTCCCTGCAGATACCATCTAGTTGGAATAGTTGATCTTAGAGTCATTATGTAAATGAGCAGCCGTGGCACTGTAATTCACATGCCTCAGGTGGTCCGGGTAGCCGGCTTCCTGTATATGGCCCCCTTCAATTTTAGCGTCCTGGTTGGAGCCTGCTCTTCCCTCTATGACCCCCTGGTCTCCCCTTATGGTTTTCCCGGCCTTTGCTGTGGTTTGTTGTTGCTTCCTCAGCTCTTCCCACCTGTCTGTTCTCTGTCCGTGGCCAGTCCTCCCCGCTGGCCCCCCTGCGAGTGGCTCCGTGCGCCATTCTCACCTGCTTGTCCTTCTCGCTCTCGCCCCCCCCCCCATTCGCTGCTGCGTTTCCCTCCCTCTCTTCCTCGGGCCGCCCCGTCCCCTTATCTCTTCCGTTAACGCGGCTCCCGCTTTCCCTGCCCTTTGGCCCCCCGCGGTGGGGCGGCTTCCTTGGTGATGTCCCCCCCTGCTCCACACGGGATCTGTCGCGCCACTTGTGTTGAACTTCAGAGACACACGACTCCCTACCCCCTTTGCGTGCCCTTCCCTTGGCGCCTTCGGGTGGGCGTGACTCCAGCCTGCCTCCACGCCAATTCAGATCATATGAAGGTATTCACCCACGACAGGACGCTTTGGCAGGTTCTCCACCGCTGTCCCCGACCAGACGCCGGAGAGGTTAAAGTGCGCGCGCCAGCATCGCAGAAAACCCTGTCCTAATTGACACCATGAAAGTTTTCTAGAAATAAACATGGTGGTTTGTTACGAGACCTAAAACAGAGCCCGTACCGCCAGACGTGTGTGGTGCTAACTGATAGAGAGCAGACTCGCCGTGCTAAAAAAGCTAGGAGCGCGCGCTGAGCCCCCTCAAAAACCAGTGTGTTATTGTATTTTGTAAGATCGAGCGAAGTCCGTGGAAATGACGTCCGTAAGGCCGGTACAGAACACGAACTGCCAAACCACACAGCAACACAGCAACAAAAAGATTAGTGACACTCTGCTGCCTTAAGTTATTTAACTCTAAGTGCGGAATATAGCAACGACAAACTACGAGTCACCTTACCAAAGGTAGCTCAGGAGCATTAAGCAACTATATTGGATCAATCCGATGGCGGCCTCACCCCCTAACCGTGCCCCGCGTCGTACTGCGCAATCCACTCGAGAATCGGGTAATTGTGTCGGCCCCACCCATACAAGTCCACAGCATTTAACAGCCTCACGACCTTGCACACCCGAATAACAGATTGATTGTCCAGGGGCGTGGAACGCCCGCCAGTGCACTGCCTCTATGAAGACCCGCATTAAGTATATACAGTCTCTAACGATCCTACTACCACAAACTTGCTAGCTCTATCATTGCTTGGACTCTAGAACTCTCGCGGACATGCAGATAAGCACGCACGTTATACAAAGTAGGGTCCAGCACCCTGCCTTACATTGATCTGTCAGGATTACTACAAGCCGATTAAAGAAAATTATAGAGAAGTCAAACGCCTAACTGGATATGTTGAAACCCACTGAAATCTGCGGACATAGGGTATAAAAATGAGCTTAGAACGTAATAGCTCATTCCAACACAATAAACGGAGCTGTGACTGTAAAGAACAAAGGAGGAGAGAATCCACAAGAAACACGCAGAAGCATGCAGATGCGACTCATTTTTTTTTTGTTTCTCAACAAACGCCTTCGCCATGACATCATACTCGTCATCAGAAACAGAGAAGTGTACAAGAGTTGGGATAAAAGTAGAGAGCAGAACGCGAGTAAGAGCACGCGAACCGTCGTGAGGCACTGGAGCGCGAAGCATGGGGCATTACGCCAGAAAAAGTCTGCCGAGAGATCCATAGAACAGGGATCGACACTGTCAGCCCAGGGACCCCGGCATCCTTTTATTTCTTATTCAAACTCTTTCAAAGAGCCAGAATCTCTTTAGGCTGCCAGGAATCCCATAAGAACAATTACAGGATCCTGTTAAATTCTTTTACCACTCTCGTGTCATGGTAAAAACTTGCCATAATAAGCCTGATACATATACGTACAAGCAAATCCACACATTTATATAGCATGCATGCCTCTAGGATGAAACTCCTCCGGCAGGAGTTCTCTGGCAGGCTCAGCTGTTGGAGAAACTCACAATATGTTGAATGTCAGTACAGTAAGGATCTAACCCAAATACTGAAAAAGACTCGAGGAAACCAACTGCATTGCCAGTCTCATCCCCCATCATTCTGAGGCTTTTCAGTTCATTCCCAAGGAGCGAACTAAAGTTTAGACACATCTGATGAAGTGCTTTGTGCTCGGTGAGCTGTAGTATATTGAGATTACAGAGAAGCATGTGGGATAATAGCATGTGTCAAAGTCTCCTTCTGTGACCCCAGCAATGTGAAGACAGGATTCATGGCACACATCCTAGACAGAGTTGAATATGGTTTGCTTCCTGCCAAAGGCCAGACAAGCCATGGGTTAGTCACTCACTGAATAGCAACATTTCATTAGTGTCTACAATATATAATATACAAAATATGAATAACGTAAGAGTAATAGCTTATTAATTGACCAGGAGCATTGACTGGTTGCTGACCGCTGACTCAAGCAAAAAAACAAAAAAAAACATTACATTACATATTACACATACATTTTACATGTGTTGGCTATGGAAGGCCATTTGTGCCTTTAACCTAAAAATAAGGTAATTGTCAAATTATAAATTAATATTTATGTTTTGCAGTTGCAGAAACATTAAATGAAAAGCTACATCAAAATATTCTTTAAAAAGTAATAAAAAATGACAAAAGCATACAACAATTTTACAACAAAATTACTAATACTTCAACTAAAATTGAAAATATATAATATTAGATAATATATATAAGCTTATAAATATTAAGTCTGTAATAGAGGCGCTGACACATTAAGCTAAAGAAACATGGAACAAATCACGTTGAGTCTTTTTGGTGTGTGATATTAAAGTCTGTGGTATTTGTTATGGAAGGAACGGACAGTTAGAAAATCATATATATTTAGGGGAACAAAGGAAATTAGTAAAAGATTTTCATGGCCAATAAGAAATATTTATGGATTTAAATTTACCTGCTATTGCATGGGGAAGTTAATTTTGGACCTTGGTACGCACTTTAGAAAAAGCATCTTCCAATCACAGCTAGTCCCTATTTAACTCCAGCCCTTAGTTAAATTATTTTCAAATTAGTCTTCACATTTAATTATGTTAAAACCAGCTCATCAACTGCATTCTGGGATTCATTAATGCCATATAATTAAACAGCCTGTGTGCTCTTATTTGCATGGATGTCTAGATGCATCCATATTTCAAGTTAGTATCCTTTCAAGTTAGTATCCTTTCATCAACAACCAGAAAAAAATTACTGCAGAAAAACAGAAACCTTCTGTTTTTACCCAAATAGCTTGTTAGATCTGGGCTGAAGGGAGTAAGGTGGGCTTCAGCGTGCAACTAAAACATGTCATTTACAACATAATAATTCTGAAACCCACTTGAGCTCCATCAGAGCAGGTGAGTGGGCATAGTGTCACACTCTTCAATTGTTAATGGTCACCGCTAACACAGCTTATTAATGCATTATGACAGCAGCACCCACTGGAAGACCTTCTTCTGTGACAAAAGTGACACATTTTGAAATAATGTTGATACACTTAATGGGTGCAGCAAAATTTTACAAAGACGTCTTGTATTCTGAATAAGAGAATGTGTATAGACACACATACACACACACAAATTTTCCCAGAACAAAAAACGAAAATTTTATGTGTACATCTACATCACATCCAAGCCTTTCAGTGTAAATGCCACCTAAATGACCATTAAAACATCTTAATTCATATCTCTAAAATAAATAAATAAATAGAACTAAATGGCATTGTGAGGTCAAATGTCCTTGGTGCCACTGTAGGTTGAAGGTCTAACAGTCTAGGGTTTCATCTCTCTGTCTCTCACTCCATGTCCCTAGTGTGCTGATGGTAGTACAGCCCCAGGCAGTCTTCTCATCTCCAAACACACACACACGCACACACACACTACCCATACTCTCACTCTATAAATACTCACATGGCCATCACAGCCAATTACCCTCAGTGGAGCTGTGCCTCTCTGCCCCAGACGCCCAACTCACTCCTCCTCGGACCCCCTTCAGCACTGTTCTTCACTGAGACAGATTCTGAGGATGCTGGACTAGATGCCCCCTACAGCTGTCACTTACACACACCATATGCATGTTTTAACACTCCATTTTCAATAGACTTGAAAAACATTACACTTGTTTTACCTGAGGGCATGAGAAAGATTTTCCATAATGTCCCACAGACAGTGTTGACACTAGAGTAAGTATTTATATATGATAACATACATCGTTCACAGAGACATAAGAAGGCCATCGGATACCAAAAAATGTATCCAACATTTAAACAAATGAATGTAGTAGATAATATATTATAAAACGGCTTTCTAGAATTGATTATGACTGGACAATCACAGCATTCAGTGGTTAGATGTTTCTGTATAGTGACCAATGAATGTTAAATGGTGGTTGACTAATAAAATAAAATAAATAAAAATAAAATGTAATAAATATTGTAAAGCTTATAACATTACTCTCTGGAATACCTGACTGATTATTCTACAATCAAAATAAAATTAAAATATGACAGCTGCAGGGCAATCAAGATAAGTATATAATATGTACTTACACAAAATGGTTGGAAATTTGGCCAATTTCAAGGTTGATGATGGCAGAGACGTCTAAGACCTGTAAAGCCAAAAAAAAAAAGATAATTTCCAGACATGTGTTGATTCACCAGTATTAATTTATTATTATTGCTCTAATTTTAGCTTGCACCTACATACAGCCGGTTTTAAATGGAGAAAGTCACATAGAAGGAAAACTTATTAACTCTCTCTTTCAGTTACCTGCAGACATGAGAGGCTTTAATATCCACCCTATTTTTCAAAGTAAACCGTTTTCTGTGAATGTGCGAGATTTCCGCTTCATTAGCCGCTATAGGGAAATAATGAGAAGAATAACAAAGTGCAGTAAATGGTAAAACTGTTTGTACTACAAACCAGTGTGTTCATAATAAAGATAATACATTAAAATAATATAGTAAGACACCAGTTTGCAATATCAAACAGCAAAACGAGCTGTTTTGTACAGCTAAAAATAGCTGGAAGCGAATGACACCAGAAGCCAGACACATACAATTTTACATTACAAATGGCCGTGCCCACTCTTATGGGAAAAATAAGGTGGATAACATGAGCCATTACACTTCACATCAAAATCTGTGGCCCTGAAGACAGACGAGATTACTGAGTAGCCTACTGGACAGCTGTGTAATCTTGACCTCTGAGACACAGGAGCTTGACCTCTGTCAAACAAAAAGATTACAAGGTCTTGTCTGATTTGACATAATATTGAGAGGAAGAGAGGAAGTGAAGGAGAAAGAAGAGTGAAAAAGAAATCAGGGAGTGAGAGAGATGTGACAAATATAGAGCGATGGATGAAGTGCTGATAGATGGGTAGAGTGAGTCCTGCTGACGCCTCGTTCTTCTGTGGCACACAGCACAGACTGATCTCTATGGACATGAAAGACGCTGAGTAGGAGAACATACAGTAAATACCTTCCGCCAATACACTGTGTGGATGTGAGCATGCTCAAGACATGCTAAAGATGTGCGACTTGGGGACAGCTTGTCTGTGACCATTACATTTCCCAGTTGCACAATTCTGAAATGTCCTGAACACAAGGTTCATATTTGACCTAACACCATTTGTGCTATGAACATGTATGATATATCATATGGCTTGCTTAGGAAAGGTGTGCTTTCCCTTTTTTTCCTGGTAGACAATAAAATGGGTGGAATAATCCCATAGATTTAGGCCACATATACACAGCATCAGAATATAGTTGTCAGCCCTGTATTTGAGTCCTTAATATGGTTACGTTCAAACACAGTACAGTCATTTATGGTTATTGGTAAGGAATACGGGCTTGAGTACCATTGCACATTCATACAGACAATATTCGAGATACTACTGTAAGTTACTACGTGAACGTGACATTTCGAGACTTACACCTTTAAGTAAATGTGATTGTCAGTCCCAAAAACTGACAGTGTGAACATAGCCTTATACTGAGGGAAGGACTCAAGTCATTCCTAATGGCCAAAATATTCAGCCAACAAGCAACCTATCCGGAACACTGTAGTAACTGCAAAGCAACATGCTCAGAAACAGTGACCAACTATATATAAACCACCTAGAACATTATATCAACCACCTACTGTAGCAATCCATGCGTAGCAACATGCTCATAAATCCTAAGCACACCCTTGCAACCTCCTAGTAACACCCTACTAACTGTATACTGTACTAAAACACTGAAAACCCTCAGAACATCCTAGTAGCAACCACCTAGTAAACCCCCAGATCACACAACAACCACTCTTCCAACTACAAAGTAAAAGAACAGCAACACTGCAGTGCACCCTAGAAACTGAATTTAAACACAGAATTTGCCAAATTTTGGATGAATAAAACAAAAGTAGGTCAGTACACTTAAATCAAAATGCGATATGGACTAGTGTCAGTGAATATTAAGCCACAAAAATACCATTTAAATATGAGTCCTGCATGTCCATGCTTGCAGTGTTTTTAGACTCTGCTGCCTCAATATATGAACACATAAACATAATCTCTACAACTGCTCTGAGAGTCACTTCATGAGCATTTTACTGTTTCTTTTGAGTAAAACTATCATCATAGCATATACAAACAGAAACCTTCACAGGTCTTCACAGGAACCCATCAAAATAAAAGTTCAGTTTAACTTGAAGAAACTGTGACCGAAATATTACTTAATGTAATGATTGTACTACTACTACTAATACAGTTATTATTAAAACATAATTTTAAAGGAATATTTACCAGGAAGTGTTTTTTAGCAAAAAAATTTAAATACACACCACAGTATTTCTGGAAATAAATAAATAAATAAAATAACAATAAATGAGCATTTTTCCACTAAAATCAGTTCATTAGAGATGTTTTTGATTATTAATATTTAATGACACTATTAAAATGGAATCTAGAAAATTAAAGGAAAACAGAACAGGGCTCGCAAAATCGCTAGCCCGACGTCCCGGGGCTAATGTTTTTTCCAGTCAGGCTACCAAAATGTATCACCACTCTGCCCAACAAGCTATCTTAAATGCAGATCTCCCACGGGTGCTTAAAAACTCAAAGTGAGTTGTATCAAACAAGGCCATAAAAAGTTTAAATATGTTAAATTGTATAAGAAATGTCTTAATTATAATTACAAGAGGTCTTACAGTTGGGGACGGAAAAACAAGAGTCGCGATACGGCTGGATTAAACTTCAAAAGGCAATGATGTCATTGAATAAATATGAGCGCTGCACGTTTCAAGTCAAAACGCGGCGCGGATGTCTTTATTTGAATGTATCTGAAGGGAACTGACTGTCCTCAGAAACGTGTTCTTGGGATTTTAATTTCATTTTGCCTATAATTCCTGATAAAGCAGCGTTATGAGGCGGAGCTGCTTTGTGTACAGCTATTACCGGGGAAACCGCAATATTTTAGTGCTTCTAAAGCGCCACCTCGTGGCAGAGAACGAATCTGCATTTCCAATAAGCCTTTCTTGCCGTTTATGGTCAGATCAATGCAAATATAAACTCATATTTTTACGCAGCAAACACAGAGTTGTAAATGAGAAAGAAGTTAATGTGCCTTCTAAAAATCTAAACAATTAAGACAGTAATATTTATACGTTTTAAATTTACGATTTATATGCTTGATTTATCCCTTTTCATAAAAAAGGTCTAAAGGCTAGGGCGGTGTGAATATTTTTTGTGAAAAACCTGTATCTGAACTGTAAATCATGTAATTTTATGGCTCAATACTGTATGTTACCACAGACATTGTCCAACCCCACTATACTGTGTTCATTTTACTTGTGCAGCTCTTAAAAGGGGTCATAAAATCCCTAAACTGATTTTGAAAAATTCTGCAGATACCCTGTAAATAATTAAATAAAATCCCTTCCTTCATATTTTTTGATATTTGAGTATTCAAAATATTTTTGATTGACATTTAAACTCTATCAGATTTTCTATGTTTAAAAAAAAAGTATTTTTTTATCTGGGCTAGTTAAATACATTTCCGGGCTACCAAAATCTGAAGAGTACCTGTCCGAAGAGCTACCAGGGATTTTGAAAGTTTGCGAGCCCTGCAGAACTTGGTAAAAATAAAACTGAATTTGAGAAAAAAAATAAAACATTTCATAGGGCCCTAAACGTCATTTTTGTTAAACTTTTAATAAATTTGTTAAATGTTATATTGTTTATAGTAAAATATAAGTCAATTAGACATGCTTTTGATTGATACAATTTAATGTAAACATTTAAAACAAAAACAAAAAAATTTAAACAAAAAATGCAATCTAGAAAATTAAAACAGAATTTGGAAAATATAAAATGGAATTTTGGAAAAAATAAAAACGGATTTCTTAAGGCCCTAACATAGAGGCTACAAAAAAACCCACACCTCAGCAACCACCAAACAGCCCCAATAATACCCTAGCAACTGCATAACAATCAAAAACACTCAGAACACCTAGCAACCATGAACATAATAGCATTATATATGCAACATAGATCAAACACTCAGAACATCTTAGCAACCACCTAGTGGCCACAGAGAATACCCTAGCAACCACCAAACAGCTCCCATAATTCCCTAGCAACTGTATAACAACCGAAAACACTTGGTACACCTTAGTAACCATCTCTATCAGTCCCCAGAACACCCCAGCAACTGCATAGATAGTCCGCAAAACATTGTAGCAACTGCACAGCAATCAAAAACAGTCAGAACACCCTAGCAACCACTAAAAAACCCCATCATGATAAAGCAATCACACGACAGTGCAAGGAAAATCTTGAATGGCAATTAAGATAACAAGATCTGAAATGATGAAGAGTAACAGAATGTTTTTTGTGTAGGGTGTAGGCAACTAAGATGATTTTAGTAATGAGGTATTGAGCGATTTTTATTGATGATTAATCAAGTAATCGGATAATTATAATACATTTTTTGTAGTAATGAAAATAGACCTAAGCGACCAACAATAGACTTTAAAATGACGTAAAATACATACATTATAGCAATGGGGCAATAATAATTAGTTCAAATAAAGTATCAAAAGCAAGTAATAATATAGTTTTATAATAAACTAAATATAACAAAACTCTTAAAATACATAAATTATTATAAACAGAGCTAATGTACAAGCTCGATAGAATAACCTGCATTGAAAATTCTGCAGAGGCGCCAACGAACCTTTACGATTTGTTTTTACACTTTACTGCACAATCTAATCTTTGTTTAATATTGACTAAACAACATTTAACTCAAATGTCCACTTAATCTTTAATATTTGGCCACTTCTTTATGACAGAAA
This sequence comes from Sinocyclocheilus anophthalmus, assembly GCA_018155175.1. Lineage (NCBI taxonomy): Eukaryota > Metazoa > Chordata > Actinopteri > Cypriniformes > Cyprinidae > Sinocyclocheilus > Sinocyclocheilus anophthalmus. Next base: position 374,122 of record JADLZN010001319.1, read on the forward strand.
TGCTATAGCCATTGTAATTAAATTAATATGTGGACATCAAAATGTGTAAACTCAGAGTGAGGGTTTAAGATTTTATTTTGAAATCACAATGAACAGCTAGCATATTTAGAAAGATATTGATTATCCTGTGTTTGCCTAGGTTTATAAATTATTTCCCTTTCAAATCTGATGAAATGGTGCACTTTGCATTCCCAGATGAACGTAATAAACCCAAACTCACAGCAAGATGTAGAGATGGCGTTTAAGATGCTCCACACATTTAAATTATAACTGTTTGCGTGAAGCAGCATTTACTGTGAATGGAGATGTTCTGAGACGCAGGTACGTAACCTACAGGCATGTATATATTTAAAGCACATATATTAAACCAGCATCGCATATATTTATTTAATTGAATTATAGCGTTTCTGAATTCATAATAGCATTATGGTTTTATATCTTTTTATGGGTGATTTCTCCTTTATGAGATAGGACAGCACAGAGATAACAGGAAAGCATGGGATGGAGCGGGATCGACAAAGAACCTCGAGACAGGAATCGAATTCGGGTCACCGTGAGCGCAATTGCACTGTATGTCAATACACTTGGCACCAACAGCATTATGCTTTATTATAATTATAAATGGTGTAAATAATTACATGCGAAGCTAAACGAGATAGGAAAACGGATGCGTAATAATGTGTTGTGGTGGATTTCACTACACGTGAAGGGCCACGTCCCTATTTTGCGGTACTCGACCAATGCAATCAAGGATTTTTTTAAATCAAGTACTCTAATTGAACAGAGGAATCATGACAGCCCCATTTTTGTGTAACAAATGTGGACAGTTCTGAGGGAAAGGACAGACATGAGGACATGTCAAACCAAAAACACCCACAAAAGCCGGGAGGAAGGTGGTCTCAACTTCTGTTCTCGTTGACAACCAAACAACCCATCAGTCACGCAATCATAAACACAGCCTCTTGCTCACACTTCACCAGACCTCTTCCCAGGAGCTCACAAAAGGTTCTTCCTGCCTCCCTTGAAGCGCAATGTTTACATGCTCCTTTAGTTTTACATCTATTGTCTGTTTGTCACCCAAATATCTCATATTGTTCAGTAACATCTGCTCCTCACAGAATACACTTTCTGTGTGACCTCTGACACCGTCCATTACCGTATCTTATTAGCCTTTACAGGTCAGAAGGCCACAGTAATAACAGTCCATGCAGATGGGCAAAGCGGTCCAATATGCAATGTCCTCCAACTAAAGCTGGGTTGTGGACATACTTATGCTTTAACTTGCACTAAAGATGCTGGACAAATAAACTAAGACTTCAGTGAAGGTAAGACAGATGAGTGTGCAGAGCTGTGTGGATCACATGGTTGGCAGGAGCGATGGTTTAATGTTGCAGAATGACCTAGTTATACCAGGAGAGAGGATGGAGAGAATAGATGCGGGGAGGGGGCGGCAGGGAGAGGAAAGGGAGGGGACACAGAAAAGGGGGACCTTGGAGGAGCAGAATGAAAAGTAGTTTGGTGGAAAGTGAGAGGGAGACGGAAGGAGGAAGGAAGATGGCGGAAAAGCAATGGAGTGAAAGAGGCGTATCTCCAGCCCTGAGGGGAACAATAAATCAATCCCGCCTCTTCCTGATTAGAGCCGAAACTCTTCCTCCTCCTCCCACTCACTGCTGTCAAATATTACCTGATGTATAATAACACCTGCAAAAACCTGGAAAATGACACCGTAGAGACGTTTATGCATAAAAGTAGTCTAAAGTTCTCTCTGGTGTGGATTCAAAGCAGATCTAGTAATATGAGAATATAATATGTAATATGAGAAGAGGCAAGAGCTGTCTGGATGTTTTCCCGGAAGCTGCCAGATGCTGACCTACTCTACTGAAGGTGGGATGAGGGGGATCCTTGCGGCAAGGAGAAGATCTGGGTCATGATGCTCTGATGGTCTTGTAGTGACAAATAAACAAATTTAAAACACATTTTTGACATCACTGGTTTTAAATGACATGATGGTGAAGACTTAATCATGAAAGTCAATGATGGTTAATTATTTAGGTTGATATATTTAAAATAAATTAATGAATGAACTTACATTTTTTTTAGAAAGCTTTGAAGGGGATAAATTATAAAAACACAACATTGTTTTACCATGCTGAGAGTAGCGTAGGATGAAATCCTGAATGTGTCAATTAGATTGTAAAATTAAGACATTTATTTAACAAGGATGCATACGTTTGATCAAAAGAGACAAGAAAAGAGACAGAAAAGACATCATACAAAATAGTATATTATATTATTAACAGAAAGTTCAAAATCATGTGTTTGACATTTTAGAGAGTCCTATAATCTAATATAAAAATTTCAAAACACCAGAGACAAATATGATTGAATTCTGTTAAGGAAGACTTCGGAAAAATACGCATCAGGTTGTGTAAAAAACAACAACAAAAAAACAGAACAATAGTTTTCAACACTGACAAATAATATTTCTAGGAAATGTTTGACTTGAACCACCAAGTCAGCATATTAGAATGATGTCTAAAGTATCATGTGACACTGAAAATTCAGGTTTGCCACCATAGGAATAAATTATTAAAATATATATAAACATTTTTTAATTGAAAACCACTAAATTAAATACTGTATTTTTGATCACAAAGAAGCAGCCTTACTGAGCATACGAGACTTTGGCTGAAAAACATCTTACCAACCTCAAACCTGAACAGTAGTGTATATGTCAATATTATATTAATTTAAATGTTGATAATTCAACATTAAATATTGATAATTCAACAATTCAAGTGTTGCCAATATTGGATATGTAAAAGTAGATTTAAACCATCAAATTTAAGGAACAACTATTAATGCAAAGATTTAAAACAGCACTACCTTGAAGAGATTTTGACCTTCTCAAATCTAATCATCATCATCCCAGAGATGTTTTCTATTTTTCCCCTTTTCAAATGCCCCCTAAGAAATGTGTCTGATTGGGGTCAGTAGTAGTTTTATACACCATTACATGTTCGGGATCAGATATCTAAAGGGAGTTTATTCACTATTCAACACATACTAACCTAGCAGTGGATTTAATCGGTCTACTGCATGTCTAAAACATGCTGTGCCACAACTGAAATATTTAAGACCCCCTTCTTCTCCTATACCCTTAAAGACTACCACCCTCCTACATCCTTTCAGCACAGCTTTAGTCTAGTTTAGTTCCATTCTAAAGTGAAATTGGATTCTGCCTAATCTCCGCCAGCACATTCGCTTTCCTCTCATTTCCTCCTGCACTGTTTAATTCAGTATTTATCTAATCACAGAAAGGTCACACATTGGAGTAAACAGAACAATGGAAAACCTTCTTTGATGTGTTCTTGTATTGATTTTTTATTTTATCCTATTTATTCTGTTTTAGTGGATTATAAAAATCTGTTTTGCCGTGTGGATATCCTGTAACTCAATAAGACGAGATGAGTTTGTGCCTCGGGAGAGACAGCGATAGGTGGGCAGACAACAGGAACCAATCCTATGGTGCACACACCCAAACCCAGCTCTCCTGCTAATGACCCAATTCATACATACTAATATATGTTTTTAAGTCACTTCATTGTTTCTTTTTATCTTCTTATTTTCTTCCTGCCCACATCTGAACAGAAATGCAACCCAGCTGCTCATAATCCAAACTCTCCTCACCCGAGTTCCTGCCGTAGATGACCTGGTCGCTAGGGCTCCATAGCAACAACATCAGGTGAGGGGTGTTTGTGTGTATTTTTTTTTTTTTTTGAGTATAACACTCATCCCAGAGGAGAAGTGTGCAATGCCCATTACCAAGCCAGCATGTGCATATCCGTAATGGGGTGGCAATGTGTTTTGTTTAAAGTCAAGAGAGAAGGTACAAAATGTACAACCTTTTTATTTACATTATCATGTCTGTTAAGCACCACATTGTTAAATCAGATTCCAACGACAGGCTTTCAAAGGCATAAAAATGGCAAATAAAATGAAAACGGTGTAAACCGCACATGTGTGCTGTTGCCTGGATACTAAGTAATAAGGGTTCATTAGAGGTGCAGCAGCTGTGTTATTGCACAAAACAGGATTAATAAAAACTATGCTAAAAACATACCACACCGTATATTTCTGATTGATTTCCTTTTTTAAGCATTTTAGGAACAGCTTTAGAGAAATCAAAATAAACAAGCTCAAACTAGCCTTAGCCTGTTTTCTGTATGTTTTATACATATAGACTGAGGTCACATATAGGCCAGTTATGAATATTTAATGAATGCTGATTCCTGTGAAGCTGACGAAAAAACCCTATTGACAGGTTTCAAGTACCTTAAAAATAGATGGAAAGAAATGTTGATTTTTTTTTTTACAGATGATGAACTGACTATTAATGTATCATAAAAATCATAATAGAAATCATAAAGTATCATAAAAATCTAACTTTCTCTGTTATATATATATTTATACTATGTACACTCTTAAAAATAAGTTTTATTGTCATCTCGTTCCAACTTTAACATCCCAAAAAATCTTTAAATTCCACAAATGTTTCTTTAGACTAGAGAAAAAGGTTCTTTAGATTATTAAAATATTCTTTACACTTTACACACAAAAAATGGAACTCAAAATGGTTTTTCTATGGTATTGCTGTGAAATCCCCCTTTTGGAACCTTTAGGGAAAGAAAAATAAACTAAATTCAAGATTCAAAAGTAAATTTTTATATCATATTTGTGTCCTTTTGCATCTCAAGTAAACCTTATTTTAAGACTGGTTAGATATTATTACTGAAACAACACAAAAACTGTTTTTTTTTTTTTTTGCAGTGTGGTTAGCAAGAGTGATGGTAACAAAAAAATAGCTGCTGGGACTCATTTCCTGGATGTGTCCATCTGCCTGGGGTTACCTTGGTGATTAAATACATTCTGGATCTCTTAATGGTCGTAGCTGTGCCATCCCATCTCCTGGGACACGGGTTCCCTGCTCCTCCCTGTGTTTTTCTCCTCCTTCGTTCCCGCTTATCATAAGGAGGGATTGGTGGATTGTGTGAAGGGTGTGAATATAGTCTCTAGAGATGCCCGCTTGCTGCCGAATGATAAGAAACGTGCGTTAGTATGTGTGTGCATGCTTATGTGTGAGTTTGATTGAATTTGCATGTGTGTTTGAGTCTATGTGTGAATGAGTGTGTGATAGAGAAGGGGGGTCTGGGAGATGAGCTGCTGACAAATCCATTAATTAAACCTCAGAAATCCATCCACAGCACAATAACAACTACAAGAAACGCCCCTGGAGCTAATTTAGGAGCCATTAAAGCTATCAGAATAGAGAAAGCCAATCAATGAATGAGATGGCAACTGAGAACATGTCCCTCAGTGTGACAGACAAAGAATCGACATGATGTTTTACCGCCAATGATTAATGTTTAAAAGAAAAAATGCGCTTATATAATATATTATAATATATAGATATATATATTATATATATATATATATCTTATACACACACACTTTATATAAATATTAATTTTAACACAATTCTAAGCAATTGTTAATAGTAATTTAAAAGTTTGTTTATAAATAATATATATAAATAGTAATGCTACTTAATTGACCATTTGTAAACTAAATTGGGTCTGTCCACAGAGTAAAATTATCACATATATTTCAAATAAACTATATGTTAAACAATTTAAAAATTGGCTAAACTTAACTAATTTCTGGTTTGGTGTCAATGGTGGGGTACTGGAAAAAAGGTTGGGAAATTTGTGGTACAAACTCTTCAACAAAGGCTCCTCAAAGACAACACAGCTCCGAAACATGACAAGCATGCTGCTAAGAAACCCATAATCACACTTGAAACACGTTTCACACAAGCACTCTATGCTAATCATATTCAAACAAAGAGAATCCCTAAAATCCCTAAGAAATACAGCTAATTACTTTGTGCTTCGCCTCAGAGCATCCAAAGGGTTCATGAGCTGTTTTTCAAGCCCCTGAAGCAGAGAGAGGACCAGCTTTGTGGGAGACCATCTCAGTCCTTAAACCATTCTGACTGAACCTGTTCCAAATGCCACAGGGTCAATGCAGTTGATGCATTCAGGCACTGAAGATAATATATGCGCATGCTATTTACAGTGCTTTCTTAATTCTGTAGTTTATGCTAAAACCTAAAGCCTCAAGATTCACCCTTCTCTCAGATCTGAAGACACCAGCAAATCGCAGCGGACTGACGTCTGATGAATCAGACTCATGTGTATTCCACGTCGGGCTCTGTTGAACTTCATGTTTGATTCAGCTCGTACTGTTGCCCTCAGGCACTGTGCACGAGGCAACACAAGGTCATAATTCAGGTCAATGCTTTTTTAGAGACATACAAAATCATACCTCTGAATTTATTCCTCACATTTTTTGGTGGATTGGCATGTGATACAGCCAATCCCTTTTAGTCACAGGAAATGTGTGTGGATTATTTCTGCATGCTACTAACACGTTTCTGTCGTCGCCCGTCATGCAACATCCATAAAACATGCTCTGACAGCTTCGAGCTACAATAATATCCACATTTCCTGCAAAAATGCAGGAAAGAAGAAATATACTCAAGCTTTTGATCGTGTGCTAATACTGTGGTTTCTTATATTAGCCTTTGTCTTCTGGTGATCTTGGCAATACAGGAACATTTATAGCTATTTTGTGATCCTCAATATGTTTCTGAATGAATGTGTGTAATATTGAATTACATCACATTACAGCACGTTACTCTTTCAGTCACACACTTTCAGTAGGAAAAATCACGCAATTCAAGCGCAATGCTCAAGGGTCCAACAACTGTTCCCCATCTGGGATTCGAGCATCTGGCTCCATATTCTCTTCAAAATGTCAGTTCTTACAGTATGCTCTTACTGTAGCCTACCTGTAAGACTATTATGCTATTATAAAACAGAAGTATAGGTCTGGAAGTGCTGACTAACAGCTGTGAGTGCAATTATGCTGCATATGAGGGTAATTTTGTGGAGTTTGCCACAATAGACTATGTATTCACTCAGCAGCACCACACGGGCGACAGAAGAGCTTAGCTAGTCTTGACACGAACACAAGGGAAACGATTAATACTCCAAAAGAGCATTGCCAGTGTCACCAACGCTAAATCTCTCATTATGGAAAGCAGAAGGCTTTTTAAGCCACACAGACCTGGACTAATTGGAGCCGTTCTGGGACAATCCATCCATGCCTGGCCCGATCTCAAGACGTAAATGAGCAGTACCAGACCACTTTTTATTCTATAAAAGGACATTTATCCACTCTGAAAGGCAGTGTAAATTATATTACTGAATCCAGACAGTGATTTTACAAATTACCACTGTATATACTGTATATATATATTATATATATATAATATATATATATATTCTATATATCTGACATTGAAGTCTGGTGTGTTGGGTTAAGCATAAGTGTAAATGTGCCATTGTGGGAAAATTTCTAAGTTATACTCAGTAAACTGATAAGTTTAAATATTTACAGTGAAAGAGCATCTCTGTGCATTATCTGCGAGTACATTAACATCCTCCTGTTCAGCCCGCACAAAGCAATGGGCTTTCCAACCCCCCATACACAGAAACGCATAGATCTACACAATCAGCCGCTTGTATTGCATGTCCGGCTATATGGCTGATTCAACAGTGCTGATGATATTACGCAATGTCATAATGTCATTGTCACAAGTCTGAGATGTTTTTGCCTTTTTTTCAGGTGCATTCATCCAGAACTTCACTCATGGTTCCGGTCTAGGCCACTAAAAATATTTACATTAAGGCGCGACAGAAGCTCTTTTGTAAAATGACAGTAACCATTTATTCCCATGTGTTTTGCAGAGATACACATGGCAGAACAAATACTGGCATGTCGCCATCAGCCACATGTGAATGCTGCATATCAGTTCCAGGAGTTTCCTAGAAAACATCAAAGTCTGGACAGCAAACAGCCTTTTTCTGACTACGCATGACTGCTATGTTGTAAATATGAAACGGCTGCTTTCACCACTGTGCGTATTTCAATTCTTCAAAGGAGAATGTGTAATTATTTCAGCATTAATGAGAACAGACAACTGTAAGTAAGACATTCGACTTATCTAAAGGAATAAACACTGTGATGCTTTTAAAATATTAAAATCACAGTATCTGAAAGGTCCAACATCTGGCAAATTCTGGCTTAACCAATCCTAAGAGTTTGAAGGCGGGACTACCTGTGCATACAAACAATGCAGAACTAAATTATCTTTCTTTGCAATCGCTATACTTAACTAAATAGCTATTTTTATGTAAACTGTTGCACTGAATGGAAAGAACTGTTCAATCTTACGAAGGATGTGTATGGATCGGTTTTAAAATTATATTATCACAATAAACTGATCTCTTTATCGTAAACACTAAATACAGTAATAGTTCATTATACTTTAAGCTGTGATAAAATACAAAACTGACAAATAACTTTGTAAGCAGAGATGAAGAGAAAGGGTGATAGAGATAGAGGGGGAGAGAGAATGAGAACAAATAAAAGAAAAAAACACCCTAAACACTTTCATTAGTGTAGTCTAATTGCTGTTTAATTGTGTGTTGAAATAAATAGCGAGTATTCTAAACTGATCTGGTTGAAGTTACACTCATTCATTTGGACCTTTACCACACTGAGACAAAGACAGAAACACAACACTGCAGAGTCTAAATCTACACAGATCGGACAATGACAGCTCATAGGTTGTGCTTGAGGTTGTCAAGGGCAGCTGGCTTCAGTAAATGACCGTTTTCTTCTGAACGCAAGTCACATGCTAGCTAGACACTTAATGCATCTGACTGACAGCTCTAGTTTTTTTTAATTTTTTTTATAGAGTAAAACAAAGACTACTCCTCAGTCTGACAGAAGATGACGTTTAGTAATGTGGTGGCAGCGAGATATGCAGACAGACAGAAGACTTTAGAACGAGTGTGAGAGGGCAATGCAACAGAGTTCACAAAGGTCACAGCCGGCGACCCTGATCGCTAACATGTATCCCAGCGTCCAACTCAGACATCAATATGTACTCATCCACAGCAAACCACTCATCAATAAATGTCTGACTAATTTAGAAAATGACTAAATCATAAATTTACATGCAAAAATGCCCTTTTCGTGTTATTTGGCAAATAATACATTACTCATAATACCGACTACAAGTGGAAGCCCATTAAAAAACAAAGTCTGAAAGGCCCTTTATTAGAATAGCGAGCAGCCACCGTGACCAACCAAAATCACAGCTCAAAGGCACACAACTATTGTCAGAGAGACAATAACACTAAATACAATTTGCCAATCTCGCAAATATTCGGTATAATCTCTCAAATATTTAATGTAACCTTTCAAATATTTATTTCATGTCAAATTTAAAAGTATTAATTTTCTTTAAAAAGGTTATACATTTCATATTTATGTTTATTTAAATATTTATATATTTTGAATGTTCATTAAAAGCTTAACATAGCTAACTAAAATAACAGAATAAGATCCACAAGTCTAAACGTGTCAGACCAACAAAGCCCGGTGTAACGTGGTCAGCATGTGGGATGAAACACACATAAGAATGAATGAAAGAAAAAAGACACATGCTGGCAAGCCCTCTCTCTCCTTCCAAAAACAAAAAAGGCAATTATCAGCCCTCTGTAGTCTGCTTTTGAATCCAGGCAGAGACACACCAATGAAATACATAAGAAAACAAATCCAATTTACCTCTTAGGCAAGAAGGTCTCCGTAACTGGTAAGAGTGAGCTGGCCTGTCATCTCTATTAGAGTAGATTCCTCATTTATTTGTGCTGGCTGTTTGCTTGCTTTAAAATCCTTTGACTAGAGGAGTAGGTCACTGTGGCTTACAGCCTGTGCCATCAAGAAGCAAAACGTGTGTAGTTCCTTAATGACGTGTCTTCTGGGGGCTGTTATGCCTCTGTGCATCCTTACCTCAAGCCCTTACTAACTGTCTCTGATGTTCCCTCTCTCTTTCTGCCTCCCTCACGCACAGCAAACACAGATTCCCCCGTCTGCCACCTCCTACTTTGACTTATCCCCGCCCACCTTATGAATAGTTAATCACCATGTGGGCAGACCCCCTCCCCCCTTTGAAAAAGATCTACACACGCGTGCTCCACAGAACAAAAAACGCATACACACATCAAGGAAAAACACAAATGCATGACATGTATGTAAAACCGAGGCAGTCGGGTGTGCTGTCCTCCCCCTCTCTGAGCGGGATACCGCCTGCTCTCAGCTGGGGGGATTTAGCGTTTCTCAGGCTGGGCTGGGAGACTCTCCCCTCCTCCAGGCTTTCCCTCTGAGCTTGACCTCTCCATTTCGACCCGCGTCTCAATCTCGTGTACGTCTGGACCCCTTTTTACTCCCTGCTTGCCCTCATGTCACCTACTGACAAATCAATACAATGTCAACAACATGCAAATGCTCACTATATATGATTAGAGAAGCCTAATAGAGATCAATAAATGCCAGTGCCAGAGAGTTAGAGTAAAATGATAAAGATATTTAAACTCTTGCTTCTAGTCAAAACAAACAAAAAAAGGTTAATTAAAGAAGTAGTACTTAATTCCGCATTCAAGTTTGGAATTGCTTAGCGCATGTTGATATATAGCACAATGTGACATACTAGCAAGGTCAAACACTTTCATAGCAACATCATTAAGAGCAATCTAATAATGTAAACACCTTCTGAGAAGATTCTAATTAAAATTAGCTGTTGGACAGTCTGACAATATGCAGCAATAATTGCAAATATGTCATGCATGTTATTCTGATGTAGTGGCTTATCATATTAAAATCAACAATGATTGCTGTATTATTAATGCACAACAAAATGATATACTATGTATGTAATACTAAATAGTACTATGGAATTATATATTTTAGTTTTTTAAATCTCGTGGCAAATATTTTTTTTTGTGGGGTGGCATACATTTTTTGTTGTCAGTAAGATTTTTGGATAAAAAAAATACAGTGAAAGCAGTAATTTGTGAAAAATGATTATAATTTGTACAGCTTTTCTATTTTAATATATTTTAAAATGCAATTTTACTTATGTAATAAAGTCTTCAGTGTCACGTGATCCCTCTGAAATGCTCAAGAAACATTTCTTATTATAGTCAGTGTTGAAAATAATTGTACTGCTTAATATTTTCGGTGAGAACATTGATACATTTTTCCAGGATTCTTTAATGAATAAAAAGTTCAAAAGAGCAGCATTTAATTGAAATATTTCTGTAACATGAATGCCTTTACTGTCACTTTTGATCAATTTGATGCAACCTTGCTGAAATAATTAATTCATAAACCATGGTATATGAATATGGTAATTGTGCAGTACCATCTTATATGTGTCAAAGTACCAGTTTGTACCATCTACAGTAGTACCCTCATACAGGACCAATGCTTAAATTTACGGTGCCCAGGACATAAATTAAGCATAAAAACCTTATTAAGCTTCACTTGTCAGTGTCTGGGGTAACATTCCCTTTTTTGCTATCATTTTGCACACATGTATGGAACAAATTAAAATCAGAATATTTTCAAGAAACTCTCATCTCAATGTCTAAATTAAGTGCACAGGTCAAGCCAAATTACTATAGCTTACATCTAAAACCCAAGGAGTGCAGGTGATTGACAGCTTAACTCTAAGCAGGACCCTTGATCCCGTGTCTCCAAGGTGGATTTGTAATTTGAAGGTATTTAGTTTCTAAAGGTACGCACATTAAATTATGATAAGGGGTCTCCTCTGTGACTGCATATCTATCTTCAGGAGTTTAACAGTAAGCATGAATACAAAGATAACAGCTCAAACCCTAATTTCAATGCAAAGTGAGATTAAACACTGCAGCAACTTGTCTATTCCCCAGTTTGCTTCGCAGATCAAGGAATGTGGAGATTAAACAGTGTGTGTGGCTATAGTGTATTTGCTTGTGACCTCAAACATGTACAGTCCAAGCCCAGTGAAGGGCAGAATGGGTTTACCTTATTATGAGAAATGTTTTACATTTTTTCCTTTCCACTGACGTCTTTTGTGGGGGCTCCTGTGTTGGCAGATGCAAAACAGAGGGAGTAAGCCTAAATAAAAGGTTTGTTTCAGTTCTTCATGATTGGCATATAAATAACAAGGAGCTGGAAGATCTAAATCACTCTGGGGAAGCAGTGAGAAACAGAAAAGACATTAGAAACAGGACTGAAACTCCCTGACACAACTCTATGCATCTGATAGCTATGGGAATAATAAAGAATTTAATGATTCTGGTTCTACTTCCAACTACTATTAATGATTTGGTTCCTTAACAGTTCTGTTAATGATTCTTTTAGTACTTTTAATGAAGAAATATGAAATAAATGCATTTTCATTTCAATTTAGGTCATTAGCAATCTCTTGCCAAATGAAGAAATAATTTAAGATTTCAATAGAACAGGGAAAAAAGCAATACAATTCTTTCATAAACATTTCACATATTGAGAAATTGTGGTGCCGCTAGTGATAAATGCATGTTTGAGAACCATTAACACAATGCAAATCATTTGGTTATGGTATTTCACCAGTACTGAATAAGGTTACAGTTGTTGTTTTTTTTTATTTTTTAAATAAGGATATTTTCTTATATAAATACATAATTTCACTTCAGAGGGCCTTTATTAACCCCCCAGAGCTGTGTGGGGCAATTTTTATGATGTATAGGTGCAGTTTTTGGAACTTAAACCCCATTCACTGTCATTATAAAGCTTGGAACATTTTTAAATGTACCTTCCATTGTATTCGTCTGAAAGATGAAAGTCACATACACTCAAGATGGCTTGAGGGTTAATAAATCATGGGGTTATTTTGGGGTGAACTATCCCTTTAATTTTGGTTTCTTGTTTGGAATTTTTTATTATTTCGGTGCATCATTGATCTATTCTATTCTATTCTATTCCAGATTAAACTGGGTGATAAAAAACATGTATACCAAATGGACATTCGCTTCATAATAGATTTTCAATAAAGTGACATTCAGAGATTTTAATTCAGTAAGTTCTGAGGTAACGAAACCTGCATTCATGTCATGCAGACATTAAAAAGCTATGAGCAAAGGCATTCCTGCTGTGTTGCCGTGCCATAGCATACGGTCACAAAGGGCCCATCTTTCAATTGCATCAGGTGTAACGCTAATTGCATTGTTTAAATATTTAAACCAGCTTGAGGGACACAAAGGCAGAGGGATAGGGAGGGGCACGGGTTAAAAAGAGCAAGAGCAGGAGAGGGGCGGAAGAAGAGAAAGATGAAAGGAGAAGAAAGGATAGAGGAATATGAATGTATTAGAGAAAGATAGAATTAGAAAGGCTCTTGTTGTTTGTGGAACTCCAGGACAGGACAAGAGTAAAACAAAGAGATGCAACAGTGGAGCATCATGGCTGTTTGAGCAAAGTAAGGCCTCCTTTGTCTGTGTCAGGGTGAAATGAAAGCTGGAATGAGACAAAGTGGATGTTCCTGTTTTTTTTTTCTTTCTTCTTTTTCAGCAATCAACGGGGCGGCTCATTAGAGACTAACGAGAGGTCTGAAGAGCACACTTGGGAAGGCTGGGAGCTGCCAGGTTTATGAGAGAGGCCATGTACAAAAGCTGTCAGTAATGAGTTGAAACGGGTCCATGAGAGTCCCACTGGAGTGCATCCCACTCTGACATGTTCGGTCGTGTAACCCAGTGGCTTTTGAACACTTGTTTGTGAATAAATGGACAAGAGATAAAACATTGTGTATAGCCAGATCAACATAATGGAAGGGTTACTGGTATTACCAGTTGGTCGCCGTGAAGTAAGTACTTTTTGCCAAGTAAGACATGTTCCTGGATCACCCAATCCCTACCCCTAAACCTACCTTACCCATAATTTATTACTAAAATCAGAAAGAAATGATAGCTGATTAACAAGGATGTAGAAGCACCTAATCCTGATTGTAAGCCTAAAACTGACATTTCCTAAAAAGTTATCTCTCAATTCTGATTGGTTGATTGGAATGATGTTCCAGGATCAACATGGATGTTGATCCAGGAACATGTTGTACTTGGTCAAATCACGCTCACCACTACCAGTTAAAGGAATAGTTTACGCAGACATACGCTACAGTTTGGGGTCAGTAAGAAAAAAAGCTCACCAAGGCTGCATTTATTTGCTTAAAAATACAGCAAAAAAGTTGAGATATTATTACAATTTTAAATAATCAATAGAAGAATATTCATTTGAAATCGAAATATTTTATAAAAGTCTTCACGTTTGATCAATTTACTATATCCTTGCTGAATAAAATCATTATTTTCTTTAAAAATAATAAAGTTACTAATTTTTCGATGAACTATTCCTTTAAAGACAGCTTTTGTCTTGTTTCAAAGACAGCACATGTAAGAAAGAAGCATGCGGCATGTTAGCTAATAGCACTTGGCAACAATCCTATTCTCAATGGTTGGTCAGGTCAACAAAGTGTTAAAGTCATCTAGATGAAGTAGTATCCAGGTGCACATGCTAGTTCCCATGCCTCCCATCTGTTTATGTAATATATCACTTCCTTACTCAATAAGAGGCATTATACATCACAAATAGGCCAGTTTTCCCTACATGAACACCACAGAAATCAAATTTGACACCTTTGATATCTACTAAACCCATGATAGATGTTAACTATTCTGGGGTGCGTTTCCAAAAACCTGGGGTGCATTTCTAAAAGACCTGTAAAGAGTACAAAAAACGTTGAAAAGTTCTCTCTGATCCTGCTGATGAGGTCTGGGCAGCTCTTGCAGACAGCTGGTCTTTCGTTTATCAGGTCTATACCTCTCCACACACATTCTGTCCTGGTCTGTCCCACCCTCCATTGATCCAAAGACCCCTCTCCACTTATCCTGCTGTGTACAGAGCCGGTCAGAGGGTTAGATTAATGGTGGCCCTTCAGGACAGCTGCTGCCGAAGGCCAAGCAGATACATCCACATTAGTCTTGCGACTCTTGAGACAGTTCTTCCTTTCTTCCATGATCCAATTCACTCTCTTCTTTCATATATTTAACAGTCACATAAAGAGGAAAAATCAAAGAAAGAAAAAAAGAGTTTTTATGACCAGAAACAACATAAATTATATCCGAATCAATGATATTGATTCACTTTCATATATATCCTGAAGCTCTTCTTTTGGGCACTTTAAAGTGAAAATCACTCCCTCAGTTCCTCGTTTCTTGCTGTGTACACTCTTAAAAATAAAGGTGCTTCAAAAGGTTCTTCAAGCGATGCCATAGAAGAACCATTTTTGGTTCCACAAAGAACCATTCAGTCAAAGGTTATTTAAAGAACCATCTCTTTCTTACCTTTTTATAATCTGAAGAACCTTCTTTCGCCACAAAGAACCTTTTGTGAAACAGAAAGGTTCTTCAGATGTTAAAGGTTCTTTATGGAACCATTTAGACGAAAAGGTTCTTCAATGGCATCGTGAAGCACCTTTATTTTTAAGAGTGTAGCTCATATTCACATATTATTAACACAAAATGTAAAGATTAAAACACTTGGATTCAGTAGCTTCATAAATAGAAAGTGTCTCATGAACATGGGTCGTGACATCATTAGTTATGTAAAGCATTAAATTAGTTAATTAAATAGTTGAAGGGTCATAGGTTAAAACTCATGTCCCTTGTCCAACCACAGAGCAGATGTCAGGTAGGCCACAGCCTTGACACAAACACAATAACTCTAACAGCAGGGTACCTGGCTGTCTGAGTTTCCCCCAATAAGCCTATTATTAACATTAACATTTTTAAATGAATTTTCATTTTTATTATTATTCTATGTTTAAGTTTGAACATCCATCCTTTGGTAAGAGTAGTAGTCACAATTTTAAAATGTAGCTGACCTATTTGGGGGATATCATATTCATAAATTAGTTTCCACAAAGAACCCAATTGTTCACTTTTAAGACATTACTGTTGTGATTAGAAATTAATTGGTTATTCTTTATTAATTTGTAATAGTTCGCAAGTAGTTCTCAATGAGCATATATTCTTTTAGTAATTATCAAATATCTAATAAAGAACTACCTTTGTCCTAAATTTGCTACTACTTAATGCTTAGGTAATCTTGCTTCTCTATTAGTTAATAGTATTAAGTTAAGTGTTAATGTAGTACTACCTATTACTTCCTGCATAGTTACTTGTTAACAACGAAACATTATTCTAAAGTGTTACCTAATACATAGTTTTACAAAGCTATTATCAGGGCACATGAGCAGAGCATAGCATCACAAGAGGGTAGCGTCATTTTACCAGTGTTGCACAGTACAGATGTGCTACACCACGTTACAGCACAGTACTGCAATTGCAAACAGGAACAAGTATACTACATAGAAATGTCCTGTCGGTGCGTTATTTGAGCAGACTTTGCTTTTCCGGTGAGCATGAGCAATACACAAGTGAAGCATTCGCATTTGGGCCGCAAACAACTCAACAGAACGCAAAATCATAGAACAGAATATTGATTGGATCGTCACACAGCTGAACACTGTTTTTTTCTCTCTCGGCCAAAAACCGAAAATGCCATTTTTGGCCAATAATTTCAGCGGCCGAAATTTTATTGCATCCCTAATAAATGAATGATGAAACCTTACAATTACAATTACAAAAGTAAGTCAAGAGCAGTGAGTGATTTTGAATGTGTCGTTTGTTGTTTGATTAATATTAACGACACAGACAGCAATCAGTTTGATAGACTGCTGTGTCTTTAAGACTAAGGCTGACTGCACGAATCTAATATACTGTACACATGCGCTTTCTTTCTCAGTTGTTTACTTTAACTGAAGATATAACTGACTGTGTTTATGTGAATACTCGCCAAGACATTTATATTATATTATATTATAGCAAATGAATGAATGAAATAATATAATTAATTCCTATAATAAAGGATATATAATTATAATAATTCCTGTTGGCGGAAAAAAAAAAGAAGCTAAACACAAGCTTAAAGGTCACATATTTTACACCTTCCTGGAGTTTTATTTTAGGTCCTTAAGAATATTTATTTGCGGTATAAGTACCAAAAACCAACTCAATATATTTTTACAGCTCCTCTCAGGAGCTCTGCTGAGAACAGGACGATTTTGGCCTGTCTAATTAATATTCATGAGTGTCTCTTCTGATTGGCCTGTTGTTTTCTGAGTGATGCACAGCCAGGCCAACCACAGGTAACTAGGGTCAGCCGACGTCACCGCACTAACTGGAGGCAGCAAAACAAAGGAGAAACTGGCCCATTCAAAACAGAGCAGATGCGCACACAAGGAGCTTCAAATATCATTTGTGTGATGTTGGGGGCCAGACATAGATTAGAAATTGATCGCATATATGCTGCCCTGACAGACAAAAAAACGACGAAAGCTGTGGTAAAACGCGATTATAAAACGAGCAGACGGACAGAAACGATCGTTCAAAAATGCTTAGCGTTTGCGCGCTCACTTCTTATCAGAAAAGGTTCAATAAAGAAATGTCTTTGTTGTTAGGGGCGCGTTATACAGATTTCTTGCCATATGGTAGTTTCTGCTCTCACGACTGAGGTCGGTATGAAATAATTGGTCTGTGTGCCTTGTGGGTAAAACAACAAACTGAGGACTGTATTTAATGCATGGTAATTAATATCGTACAAATTGTATATACATTGTTGTGATTTAATTGTGGCTGGAACAATAATGCAGGTGTAAAAATAGTTTCCTGCTGAAATTCATCATGACTAGATAGACACAGTGAGTTTGTCTTTACTATAAACTTTAGATGTGATCCACCTCATAGTAACAATCCTGCCAGATCGTCCATCCTTTGAGTGAGAGTGTAACGTTACAGGTCGGCCGATGTTGTCTGGGGGTTTGGCAAAAGGAGAGTGGGACTGTGGGTGGTGCTCGGGTGGTGACTGAAGGCGGTGACTGTGTAGTTCTGACGTCAACTTTTTATGGAAGTCACATCGGTTCATGAAAAATCACAGCTACTTTATGCAGGCTGTGTGCATTTTACTGTGGACTGACTGTTTTGAAACTTATATGGTAGTTAAATAGCCCCTAGACCTCAGTTATCGTGAAAAAAGCCAGGAATTTTCAGTTTTGACAATATGGGACCTTTAAACACATGACTTGCATGATGATTATGGTGTAAACGGATGTGAGATTCCTGTCACATCTGTGTCAATCAAGTAAAACATTTTGAGATAAAGCACATGCGCATACACACACACGTGACAGCAAACTTTTGTGGGCCAGACATCGAAAACATATGGATCAGGATGAAACGCACCACAGATCAGGGCTCTGAGCGTTCAACTGTGTCAGTTGAAGAGTCAACCGTGGGTCTGACATCCAGTGTGTTAAGCCCTGGGGTCGCGGTTCAGTTTAGTCTCCAGACCTACTTTACATCTACACTGACAGAAGGCTGAATCAGAGTGAGTGTTAACAAAAACCCCTTCCCTACATGTCGGTCAAGCAGCGGCTGTCGTGCGCAGGCCCGCTGAACCCTCCCCCTCGGCTCTTCAGGAGCCTCTATCAACAGGAGGTGTTGTCATTTCTTCAGTTAATTGCTGGCAGAGCCCCGATCTGCCCTCAAGAAGTCTGGACAAGGGAGGGAAAGCTTTGGTCTCCCGCTAGAACGCGTGTGCATCCCCCCCAAACGTGCACACACACACACACACACACACACAAAGACACACGCACACCAACGTCTAAGAATACAATGGGGAAAGCAGCTGGACTGCAGAACCACAAGACAGTCCTGCATACGTAATTACAAAACCAAGACAAGCCATCTGTGCCATGGAGATCATAACATCTGCTTCAGATCAATAACATTCACAAATAAAGAAAGTGGATTTTTTTTTATCCAAAAGATCATCAATTCAAAGCTTCCTTTTTACAGTATGACATAACATGCAGTTTAAGCCTAAGAACTAATATGAGGGGCCTTTGTAATGATGTAACCTTCCATTGGGATCCAACAGACGCACCTGTTCTGTATGAAAACACTGATAGCGACTTGTAACCCTATACAGGTCTCAGATGGGCTGCTTAAGGGCCCTTCAAAAAGACTAAATAAATTTACATGGGTTTATTCAGACTTGCAAAACAAAGACAGTATCTATGAAGAATGAAGGAAGGATAATACAACTGCAAGGCCATGTGTGTCTCTGGATACTATACAGACCCATGCCACTAATGATAGGAAATTAACTTACTGCATTATCTTTCAGACTAAGAATAAGAAAGAACAGTTCAAATTATCTAATATAATTTTTTTAAAGCATACATGCTTAAAAGGCTACATTTATTTGATCAAAACTACACTGAACACAGTAATATTGTGAAATATTATTAAACTTATCTATTCGAATATATTTTAAAATGTAATTTATTTCTGTGATGTCATTAGTCTTCAGTGTCACATGATTCTTCAGAAATCATTCTAATATGCTGATTTGGTGCTTAAAAACATTTTTTATTATTATCAATGTTGCTTAATAATTTTGTGGAAACTGATACTTTTTCAGAATTCTTTGAAGAACATAAAGTTGAAATGCACCGCATTTATTTGTAATATAAATCTTTTGAAAGTTTGCACTTTTTTGAGCATAAACAATAAAAAAACAGAGAAATAACATTTTTAGCATTCATTTTCATTCATCTCTATAGTTTGAAATGCCTACAAATATTTGTAAAAAAAAATATTCCCAGACTACAAAAAAGGCAGAAAGAGTGTCATCATGACTGCAGTCTCATCCTCTTGAGAGCCGTGGGAAAAGACAAGGATAAAAGTGTCACTGCTTACCATAAGGTTATTTTAGATGCATCAAATTACAGACACCCCCCTCTGAGAAACACCTGCAGGCATGGTTATTATTTCTAGGGACAAAATGCTTGTGCCAAACCAAGGTTATCACATCTCAGCTAATTAGATGGAACGAATACAGCCAAAAATACCCACGAATCTTAAAAATATCAGCATAACACTTTCAAGCAGACATTTTAGGCTAATTTAAAGAAGCAGGGATTAAATTAAATGATGAAATGTGATAAAGGGAGTTGTTACCTAACACAACAGGCAGGTCACTGTGTTTCTGTGAACATCAGGAGAAGCCCTGAATCTGACCTACTGTACATGTAGCAGGCAGAGAGAATCCTTTCAAGAATCAGCGCTTAAAGGGATAGTTTGCCGAAAAAAATAAAAAAAACGAAGAAAAAAAAAAAAAAAATAAAAAGAAAGAATAATTTTTTTATCCATAAGATAATGCATGCTGGCATTTAAAGTGATTTTACTCTAGAAAACATGCCATTTTCTCTTACGGAGTCACATTTAGCAACAGATACAGTCTTATTATAGTTTACTAAAACTAAAAACATTTTTGGTATTTGAAATAAAATGAATGTTAACTGAAATAAAATATTTAAAAATTTACATTTTATATTCTAGTTGTAAAGTCAATATTTCTAATTTATATTTAATTTAACCTTATGTACTAAAATAACTAAAACTAAAATAACTCAACTTAAAAATAAAATATTAACAAAAAATGTATTAAAATATTAATAGGAACTATATCTCAATTACATTATAATAAGCTTGATGGAAAGTGACATGCAGAACTGAGATATTAAATAGATCCCTATAAAAACACCATTAATGAGAAATTACTCTCCATTTGACACACATAAATTAAATGTCTTGTGTCAACAAATTTTTTTATGGCATCCCCTTCCCCCAAGTTAGTTCGCCCTCACCCACCACCTTCATCTTTGGTTATTATATCCCAGCAAGCAACTGTGTTATTGAAACTAATCTTAATTTAATGTTCTCAAATCTAAATTAAACGAAACCCTGACATTTCAAGCTGACCTGCGACGGCACATTAGGTTATAAACACAATCACCTTCTGGGTGACTCAACCACATGAAAGCTAAGAGCAAAACAGTGTGACACTTCTGCACATAAACAGCCGTGGTGACATTGACCTTTGGGTTATGGCCCTGGAGAAGGAAAAATAAACTCCATGTCGTAACCTCACCGAGATAAAGAGCAATCTGTGTCCTCTGAAAGCCATCACAATGACAAACAGATCGATTCAAATGCCTTAAAAGGATATGCTAGTCTAATTAACAGCGACGCAAGGAGATGAGCCAGAGTGATACAATGGAGATGAAACCGAGAATGATGGTTGATAGACATCCCGACATTAACAAACCCTCATTTCCTGACCTTTGCTGAGATTAGCCATTTAGCATTGCGCACAGGATAGGACTGTCTGAACACATTAGCCACTAGCCCATGGTGACCCAATTAACACATCATAAATGAGAAGCTGCAGCATGTAGCCTAGATGTCTAAACCAGTGGTTCCCAACCCTGTTCCTGGAGGCACCCCAACACTGCACATTTTGTGTCTCCCTTATCTGACACACTCAGCTGATGTTCATGGAGCTCTCACCTAATGAGCTGATGATCTGAATCAGGTGTGTTTGATTAAGGAGACATGCAAAACATGCAGTGTTGGTGTGCCTCCAGGACCAGGGTTGGGAACCACTGGTCTAAACAACTTAAATGACAGGATTAAAGACCCCTTATACGGCCCGAGGTCAAAATGACCTGTATTTTGTGGGGGCACAACAGTTAGCGCAATGCTAACAACAAAGCAAGCTATCATTTCCAATGTGGGATGAATTCTGAAATATTTGAATCTTTGCCAAAACCTAAAGTAGTAATTTCTTGAGCACTTCTTCATTCATTCAAACAACCATTATGACAACGCAGTCGAGCCTCCTGCAACCCACCCTCACCCCAACGACAGCACACAGTTTTTATAAATATTATAAATTAAAAAACATATAGTTGTATAGAAACAAATGAAATTGTCTAAATTATATTTTTTACAAATAAATAGTCTACATTATACTGTATCTATCTATATACGTCACACACTCATTTTAAATGCATTAGCTATATTCATCTGGTAATGTCAGGTATTATTTTGAGGCCAAATTCAAAGTAAATCAGCTACTCATTGTAAGCTAACGGGTCCATGATTTAATTCAGCAAATGTACGAATGAATAATTAAAGACTTTTTTCCATTTAGCTCAGTTCATGTCAATGCAGGTTACATGCTAACGGTTTATCAAGCGGTATGTTTAAATGTGTATGGCAACAAATCCCTGGTTGATTAAAAAGTTAAAGACAAAAAAAAAAAAAAAACCAGGTTCTCTAATTTGGGAGATAATTCATAATGAAATATTAGCTACATTTCTTTGTGGCTCCATTCTAGTCCTCAATATCTCATAAAACACAGAGGCCTATATATTATAATTTCCTAAAGCGCTGATTCATTGTGTTTCAGTAAAGATTTTGCCATTCGTTCTATCTAATTTGATCTGTCCGACAAAAAATGGTTTCATTTGATTAATTTCATAAATACATACTCTGCATATTTATTGGGCCTTTAGAGGCCAATTTAGTAGGAGCTGTTGTCTCAGAGGCTAATATCGTACTTGATACTCCTTTGTGTGGCCTGTGCTCTCAGTTTGTGTGCAGCAAGAGGTACAGATGGGAGCATGTGCAATTTGGCTGGTCTTTCCCTAAAAACCCCACAGCATACATCTGGCACAGAAAATTCTTCTCTCCCATGAATCTGCGCTGTCTGTTCGTGTCACGGAGCACTGAGGTGAGGTGAGACACGAAATTATTTGCACAAACTGAGCATTTATAACCTCGAAACTGTAAACGCAAATTAAGAGAGTGCTGGGAAATGAATATTTATTTGTTCTTTTATATATAATAAAGGATTCTTTCGAAGTTTATTTATTTATTTATTGTCTAGCAGCTTGTCTTCTGTAGTTGCTTGTTATATCAGTACCTGACAGCCCCCTCGCCACACACACGCATTTTTTTTTCATCTTCTTTATTTGCTGACATCAAAAAATCTCCTCTCACGATGGGGGAAACTCCCTTGCTGTGGTCTCTCTGTGCTCCTGTCCATCACACTCATATTTGGTGCACTCCACAAAACACACTTCGGTACAAATCTGGTCGAACCAGTAAAAACTGTCAGTCAAAGATTGTTTTCTTCTGGTTTTTTATCTTACCAATCATTCCCTCCCCTTTTATGTCAGTCCGATCCCCCCTTTTTATTTCTCTCTTTCATGGCCCACTTTTTATTGAACAATGGAGACAATCAGGCATCCCTTGAGGGTAGATGAGGGCGAGTTTAAATATCAAAAGCCCACAATGGACACCACGCCAGACTCCAAGGAGCTCCTTTTCCTGGCCCCCACTGTCCATCTGCTTATAACGGGAGAAAATGAGGAAAGAAGGATAGCTAGTGAGAAAGGAGCCACAGTGACAGACTTTCGTCTCTCGCTCCTTTCTCGCCTTTTTCTCATTGTTTTGAGCAACTCAGTCGTGATTCTCCGCGTCAGGTGTCAAATTATGCTATTTGTGTCCCTCATATGTGGAAAAAATGACTTTAATGATGAATACCTGATGCGTGATTTTACAATGTTTTAATATGGACATTATCACCATGTTATTTTATGGTTTCATTACATTTGTTGGTACAGGACAATCTTAAAGGGATAGTTTACCCACAAATGAAAATTCTGTCAATAATTACTCACCCTCATGTCGTTCCAAACCCGTAAGACCTTTGTTCATTTTCGGAACCCAAATTAAGATATTTCGATGAATTTCAAGAGCTTTCTGACCCTGACAGCAATAAACTACCACGTTCAAGGCCCAAGAAAGGTCGTAAAGACATCGATAAAATAGTCCATGTGACAACAGCGGTTCAACCTTAGTTTTATGAAGCTACGAAAATATTCTGTGCCGCAAAAGAAAACAAAAATAATTGCTGTATTCAACAATTTCTTCTCTTCCATTTCAGTCTTTGACGCATATCCAATTTGTTATAGTAAATCAATACATAAAATAAGCATATCAGTATATAAAAATACAGTGAAAATTACTCATTACTTTCTCTGCACTGGATATTAATATACACGGGATTTGGAATTAAACTGTCAAATTGCTTGCCACAAAATATATTAAGCAGCTCAGCGGTTTTTGTTTTTAAAAATGATTTTATAATTACATTTTTGGTAACACTTTACAATAAGGTTCATTAGTTAAACATTAGTTAATGTATAAACTAACATGAACTAACCATGAGCAATACATTTGTTACTGTATTTACTAATCTTCACTAACGTTAGTTAATAAAAATACAGATGTTCATTGTTAGTTCATGTTAGTTCACAGTGCATTAACTAATGTTAACAAGATTTTAACAATGTATTAGTAAATGTTGAAATGAACATTAACAAAGATTAATAAACGCTGTATAAGTGCAGTTCATTATTAGTTCATGTTAACTAATGTAGTTAACTAATGAACCTTATTGTAAAGTGTTACCACATTTTTATAATAACAACACTGATAATAATAAGAAAAGTTCATCACAAGAATTAATTACCTTTTAAAATGCATTACCATAGAAAACTAATTAATTTAAATAGTATTTTCTTTGTGAGCATAACACACTTGAATGGTAGTGTATCATTAAAATATCAATATCAAAATATATTAAAATGCATTCATTTACTGTAGCTTGAGATGGCACAATGCATTACTTAAACGCATTATTTGTCTGTTAGAAATCTTACAGAAATGACATATGAGGACACAAACAGTCCTCTCTTCTCTTTCTCGAAACCTCCCTCCCCTCAAGCCCTGAGGCTCAGGTTTCCCAACAGGAATGAGTCTTCATTTTTTCACATCATCCTGTTCTGACTGCATGACACAAATACAGAAAGCAAAATCTCACAGTAATTGCATGGTACAAGACCGCTGACATAAATAAAGAATCTTCTGTAATATCCCTGAGCTATATGTCCCAAGTGACTCAATGTCAGTCTTAACACATGTGAAACCACACTAATAAGAACAAAGAGGCCAATTTGAAGCTGTATCTATGGCAGTCTAAATGTGGTTCTTCCATTTCTAACAACATCAAGTGCACCTGGAAGTAACAAAACCTCACACCTTGACCTCCCATCCAAAAAGATGGCTTATAAATGTCTGTTTATTTCATTCACACAAGAGAACAAAACAAGACATGCAGCATGTTTTCCTCATTGTTTACGGCGACAGGTGTTTCCACCTGAGCTGATTTTGATGGGGAAATTCCAGGGCTTGCTGGCCTTCTGTGATCCCGAGGGATATACGGATCTAATGAAGACCCCCCACCCTTGAACAAGCTACAATGTGAAAATGTGTCATATCAGATGACTCCATTGCTAATTTGATCAGAGAGTTATTGATTTTCTAGGCTAAATACTATGATTGTAATCTAGTGAAAAATGATTCAACCAAATGGCTTTAAATTGGATATGGAAACTTTTTTTCTCCCAGATCAATTATACAAAATATGCAGCATTCAGTTTAAACATGGACTAATTACTCATAATGACAAGAAGTCCTGCTGAAATATTGTGCTGAAATTTTCACAGTTATGAGATTTTACTCCGAGCGGTTTTGTTGATGAATAGTCCACCCCAAAATTAAAACTCATCCCTCAGACTATCCTGACGAGTTTGTTTCTTGTTTAATCTAGATGATTTTGTTTTTCATCAGAACAGATTTGGAGAAATTGATGGAGTGGAGCCGTGTGGATTAGTGTAATGTTTTTATCAGCTGTTTGAACTCTGATTCTGATGGCACCCATTCACTGCAATAGATTCACTGGTGAGCAAGTGATGTAATGCTGAATTTAGCCAAAACTGCTCGGATGAAGAAAAAAGCCCATCTGATGCCTTGAGGGCATGTACATTTTCAGCAAATGTTCATTTTTGGATGAACTGTAACTTTAATTAATCTCTTTATAATTAAAAAAAACAAAAACATTATCAAGCACATCCGTGATATCATATATTAAAAATTATTCTAAAATAATTAAGAACATACTGACTAAAATATCAACAATAGAAACATAAGCACCTAACTATTATTAACCATTTCTTTTTAAGTTTCTTTATATAGTCAAATTAACTAACCTATCGTAAAAATTACCAGCCAATCAGGCACAATACAGCTTTACTTCATTGTTAGTGTGCCTTCAACAAAGGTTCGCAAATACTCCTACTGCTCTCACTGTCTAGTTAATGGTTAGCGTTTTTAGCTAATGTGTACCATCCAGTCTCCAGTGTTCTGTGACTCTGGTACCTCAAACATCTGTCATTCAATGAGTTTTAACAAAACAAATCCCCAAGGAGTTCAATGGTTCTGCACTAAAGAAAAGTCATCCTCTTTTATAAGATTTCCTCCTTTCAGCCATAAACAATACTGTAAATCAAACAAGAAGCCACATTAAAGATATATTCTAACCCTTTTCAACATCATATTTATTATGTACCATGTAAAACCTGTGTCAACACATGTGATTGAAGGAGCCTCTCTGATGTCTATGTTTTGTTTGATAGCTAAAGAAAGAAGCATCCAACTCTTTAAAATGACTCACAGTGATAGTCAATGGAAGGCTTTTTTCTTTTTGTATTCATTCACAACTTTTCAAATAAAACTGTCTGTTCATTTGAACTATATTTAACTCAGCTTCTATTAAATGTTTATAAAAGGTTTGATTGCATTGTTTACTTTTGATAGTATTATTCAAGAAAGTGGTTAGGGTTCATTGTCCAGTTTTGATATTTGTAATGAATGGAGACTTTGCTGAACTGGTCTAACTACTTTAGTTAAAAAAGTCAAACAAAATGTATTTATGTATATATCTATATATATTAGTGCTGGGCAATGATTAATCGCAATTAATCACATCCAAAATAAAAACGTTTTGTGTACATAATATATGTGTGTGTACTGTGTATATTTATTATGTATATACAAATACACACACATGCATGCATATATTTAAGAAAAATATGTTATGTTTATATATTAAAAATATTTTTATATAATATATCATTTATAATATAACTATATGCATGTTAATACATGTAAATATTTTCAACATATATACTGTACATGTGTGTCTTTATATATACATAATAAATATACACAGCACACATACATATATTATATAAACAAAAACTTTTATTTTGGATGCGATTAATCGTGTGTGTGTGTGTGTGTGTGTGTGTGTGTGTACAAAATACAAAAAACAAATCTTCTGATTAAACCACATGAGCCCCACACACACACACACTCCATCATTAGTCTCATCACTAATTGCCTTGGACAATATTTCTGTACTTTCCATTCTTAATTTATGTGCTTAATCTATTAGTAGCATTTCCTTTGGGAAAACTCTGTCCCTGATGAATACAATGACCCGTTGCTTCAGAAGCCTGTGCAGGTGCAGGGCTGCTGGCTTCACAGAGCCAGTGACCTCCCTGCGGGTGTAGGGCACCATGTGCGCCCTGCTAAAAGTCACCGAGAGAGACAGCACAGACACAAAAAGAAGTAAAAAGCCAGCGAGGACTGTTACAGACAGTTCCCATAATGCCTATAGGCCTAATGCCTGAATGCTTTGAAACAAGAAGAATAAGGATGCAAATATTCAATGCACTGCAAACGCTTTGATTTTGCACATCAAAAACACAGTCATAAGTCACAGAGGTCATTGTTGGAAAGGCAGAGGTGAGCTCTACTATAGATCAAACAGAACGTCTCAAACAGCACTTAAAGTGAAGGTGTGGCGGTTATGAAAAATATCTCTCATTCAATGATTTTGTTGGATAGTTAGCTACTGGGCCATGATAAAATATTCAGACTGCATCAGACAGGAAGGGCTTAATAAGGAAACAGGAGTGAGTCATGCAGTGAGATGCATGGGTAACTTCATGCTCTCTATAATGATATTAACAGAGAATATCTGCTGTCGCATGGAAATTATGAATGACGGTGGTAGGGAGCAGGCTAGGAACAATATATCAGTCTGCCTACCAGCTGCACTTATTATTTACAATATTTATTACATTTAATACATATTCAATTTAAACCATTTAAAATGATTTTAAATGATTATGTGACCCTGGACGACAAAACCAGTCTTAAGTTGCTGGGGTATATTTGTAGCAATAGCCAAAAATGCATTGCATGGGTCAAAATTATACATTTTTCTTTTATGCCAAAACTCATTAGGATATTAAGTAAAGATCATGTTCCATGAAGATATTTTGTAAATTTCCTACCGTCAATATATTAAAACTTAATTTTTGATTAGTAATATGCATTGCTAAGAATTCATTGACCAGATTATGTATAAATCTCAATTTTAAAAAATGTACCTTTATGACTGGTTTTGTGGTCCAGGGTCACATATGATATAAAATATTTTATTGAACATTAAATATTTGACATGTATAACAATTAAAATAATTATTTAAAAATATGTAAAAATACTCCAATTTAAATGATATGCAAGATAATGTATTAAAATACACATTCAATTTTCCATATACACAAACACACATACAAACCCCATTTAAGTCTACCTTGGTCAGACAAATTGATCACAGAATTATTTGTTGTGGACCGTATGCTGGAAACATGCTAAGTTCAATGACACTAAAATAATATATTGACCTCAAAAGCCACTTTCATGTAAAGTGCAATGATTTCACTTGGCAAAATAATGTCATGTCTTAAATTATCTTACTTTGGGGGCCTTGCAAATACTGATATACGTCATTTATAACCTTAACATGTAACCCATCATTTACAACAATCAATTATTAACCTTAATTTGTGTAAATGTGCCCAGCAAGGCCTCTTTACTCATTGCTGGGATATAGTTGTGTCTCTGCAAACAAAAAAATCTATGTAGATGCAGCTAGTAATGTGTCCTCCTTGTTTTAGGCCAGTCTGAAATCCATAACTATCAACTGCCTTGACTCAGCTGAATCCAGACGAAGAGCACATTAGGGGCTATAACAATCTTCCATTAGCGGTCCATTCAAGCAAACAGACACAAGGCCCTGGAGCGGTCTCCTAAAACATACTGCTCTAAAATACAAGCAAACAGCTGACCCCATTGTTTCGGTCTTTCTCATTTTTCTTGTCCTCTCTGAGGAAGAAACAGAGCCGGGCAGAGATTGAAAACTAGAATGAGGCCCCAGCCTGACTCCATCTTCTTTCAGTCTCTCTTTTCCCTCCAGCTTGCAACAGTTCTAATCGGCACCGGGCCAGGCTCCACTTCCAGACGCACCTCTCGCCCCCCTCTGGAGAAAGCTGCTGTTGCATGCATAGCTAAAAATAGCACCTCTGGTAACAAAACCCTGAGAAGTAAAAGGTGAGCATCCCATTGCAGAGTGGAGTAGGAAACCTGAGAGTAGGTGAATCTGAGCTGTGGAGGAGGGGAAAGATAGGAATGCTAGTGGATGAAATTAAATTACGCACCATATATCATCTCTAGACCTTATTTCATTGCAGTCAAAGACACATCGCATTTACAACATTTTCAGCAAGCCATTCAATCTTCCTAAATAACTTCATTAATCTTCTGTGCATGCATCTTTAATTAATACTTGACAGCAAAGTGGAGTTATTTACATAAATCGGTCAAAAAAATATGAGCTTCTCCCCATTTCAATTTTCTTTAAGTGGCAGAAGGGACGGAGAGAGAATCGCAGGTTTCTCTAATGCTGTTTTAATTGCAGGCTCAGTGGGAGTATCCACAGGGTTGAGCCACAACTAAGATGTTGCCAAGTAAAAGGATTTCTCAAAATTCGCCATATGGCAGAAAATACCTCTATAGGGGGTGAGGGGGGTGTGCAGGTAAAAGCATGTGGTCATGTTATTTGTGGTTAAATTTCTTTTTTTTTTCAATTTTCACACAAAATATAACATACATTTTTTATATAAAAAAACTGCCTATTAAACACTAAAAAGAGTTATTTTTAAACTACAAAATTTGATATATAAATGTTTCCTGGGGATTAAATTGCAACACAATCAAAGCTAGCAATAGAGAACGAGTGGAATATCAGCATCTAGTGGTGTGGTGAGGTCACTGAGACTTACAGAGAATGGACATTGAATAAGAAGTGGAGCTGGGTTTGATGCAGTTGAGCTATACATACATACAACCATTCATAATATTCTTCCAAAACTTATAACCTAAAATTACATGCAATTGTATTATATTTGATGTTTGCATCATTAGTTCTGTTACTTTCTTTTTAATACTGTATAGCTGGTTTGAAACTCTATAAAGCGCTATAAAAAATAAAGGTGACTTGATTACATTTGTAACTTTAACCTCCATTCCCTTTTTTAGATGTCTACTAGATCATGTTACCAGTTAAAATGCAAGCTGTACTGTTTGCTCTGATAAATCCAAGATTTAATCTGACACGGTTCTCATTAAATTACTCTTTAGAAATTCCTAATCAGGATAGAAACAAACTTTTGTTGGGTTGCCAGTGGTTATCAAATTTCACTAACCGCTAAGCTCTATGAAATACCTCCATGAATGATTGCAACACAATATGACAAAGACTGCTGAATGGGGGATGGCATGTGCATCTCTGGATCATTCAGAGCATGGGTCCAACTCAGTGGGAATATGGGCCCAGGCCAGGTCACATGGCCACAGATACCATCTGATGTGGGCAGTTTTGCATCTTTAATTCATGATGGAAAAAGAAAAGAAAAAAAAAGTTCAGTTAGTGGACTAATTCAGCTGCTCTGAGTTTCCCAAAGCTGCAGTCACAATGATTATAAATGGAAACCTTTTCCCTGTAGTAGATCCACAGATATGAATACAAAGTTAAGTCAAAACAGAATCAAACAGAATTGTACACAATCAAAACTATGCAAGAGGAGTCCCAGATTGATACACAGATATACTTTATACTTATTTTGGATAGGTTTTATTTTAAGTATGATGATGATAAAACATGTCATAGATAGATAGATGGATAGATGTTGAGACCAGATGCATTTAAGGCCTACAACTTTTCATCCTACCATTAAAGCCAATATAAATCGTATTTTGAAAATAATATGCAAGCGTATAATGTTTATTGACAATATTCAGATGATTTGCTATCTGAACCCTATGTCAAACTTATTTTATCCACACAGGCAAAACTAACCTTCTTAAAGCCTGTGAATTATATTACAACGCAATATTTACCCTCAAACGTGGCCTGAAGGATCCTCGTGTAATAAAAGGCAGCAGCAAATGTTTGTCCTGTTCTCACAATATCCTTGAGCTACAAGAAGCGCCCTGGATAGGGCGATGACACTTTCACCTCCTACAGCATCCTTGGCCAGCATTCGGCCTCGAAAACAACTAACTTGACAGCCTCGAAACGCCCGAGTTTATTCACCCAAACATGGCTGGTGACTTTCAATGAGGCTGCGTTTATATTTCTCTACCGTTTCGTGAGATATCGCCGGCATCTCCAGGCTGTGATGCTTTGCGCAGAGCAGCAGAAAGAAGACCGCGTCACTCAGAGATGCGCAGAGCGGCTGAAGCACGCGGGATGCGCGAGGATTACTGAAGCAGCAGCGGCCGTATTAAAGAATCACAAATCTAGCCTGCTTTTATCTCCTGTGGAGCAAGGCCAGCTGCTTGTAATGCGTTAACCCTGACAGCGCTGTGATAGCATCGCTCTCTTACCTGTGTCGCTGTTGGTTTGGCCACATATGATGCAGTGGGATTCTGTGATGCGGTAATATCCGTCTGTGCGCCCCTCTCAGAGCGCGCGCTCGCTCGCTCCTGTGGGCGCGCGCAGGACAGGTGTTCCCATCATCTGCATTCGAGCTGCACTTCAGCAACGTCACACGAAGCGTCAGTTTAATACCACGTGATTAATGCAAATATTAAGAATAGATAGGCCTAAATGTGACCCTGGACCACAAAACAAGTCATAAGGGTCCATTTTTAAATTGGGATTTATACATCATCTGAAAGCTGAATAAATAAGCTTTCCATTGCTGTATGGTTTGTTGAGGTAATAGCTGAGATACAACTATTTGAAAATCTGGAATCTGAGGGTGGAAATATTGTGAAAATCGCCTTTAGAGTTGTCCAAATGAAGTTCGTAGCAATGCATAGGGCCTAGGGCCTATTACTAATCACAAATTAAGTTTTGATATATTTACGGTAGGAAGTTTACAAAATATCTTAATGGAACATGATCTTTACTTAATATCCTAATGATATTGCATAAAAGAAAATATGCCCTGTGCTACTTATGACTGGTTTTGTGGTCCAGGGTCACAAATCTTAAAGGAAACAAATGTAATGTAAGCCAAAGGATTATGGCTCTTTATTTTATACAATATTTTTTGACAGATGTATTCACATTGAGGGAACTTTTAAATCTTTTAAACCATGTGCATTGCATGTAAACAACAAAATGCAACGCCCAATTGGTTTTTTAGATTCATTTTTCTGAAAGGCAATGTGGTTTGCGATTACAAATTTAAACTATATTATTTGGCACGCAACAACCAATT
This sequence comes from Sinocyclocheilus anophthalmus, assembly GCA_018155175.1. Lineage (NCBI taxonomy): Eukaryota > Metazoa > Chordata > Actinopteri > Cypriniformes > Cyprinidae > Sinocyclocheilus > Sinocyclocheilus anophthalmus. The sequence continues at coordinate 406,692 of JADLZN010001319.1, forward strand.
GTAAAACCGTTTTTTTTTTTTTTTTAAAGAAAATGACTTTATTCAGCAAATAATTGCATTTGTTCAAAAGTGACTACAAAGACTTTACATTGTTCAAAAAAATAAATCAATTAGCCTAAATGCTGCTATTTTGAAAATTAAATACAAATTCTGAAGAAATGTGTATTTCCACACAAATACTGAACAGCATGGCTGTTTTTTTTGTTTTGTTTTTTCAACACTGATTAATAAGAAATGGCTCCTGAACATGTGTGACCACCCTGGAAACCACAAAAACCAGTAATAAGGATCCAATTTTTTTGAAATTGAGACTTCTACCCATCTGGTAACCTGAGGGTTAAAAAAAAAAAAAAAAAAAAAAAAAAAAAACAAAGAGAAAATCACATTTAAAGTTGTCCCAATTTAGAGTGCCTTAGTACTGCATATTACAATCAAATTACATTTTTTGATATTATTTTTTACGTCTTGATTTTTAGCATAAAAGAAACAATTTTGACCCATACAATGTAATCGTTGGCCTATTTGCTACAAAATTAAGACCGTGGCTACTTATGACTGGTTTTGTGGTCCAGGTTACCACGTGGTATATATATATAGATATAATCTATATAGCACACACACAAGCACGTGGAGATATATATATTATTTTAATTTGATCAGATAAATGTAGCCTTGGTGAGCATAAAGAGACTAATTATTGCTGACCTGAAACATATATCATAAGTTGTCATTTACTGAAAGAAACAGATAGTGGATCATACAAAACAATATCTTTATAATGATAGGCTGAGACATACTCTTTCTATATCAATGGCCTTCTGTTCCAGACACACAGCGCTCTTTGATGGAGAACTTTACATCATCCATTACAATACAGTGACACACTGGCCCAGTTTAACATCACAGATGCTGCCTACATGAACAGAGCCACACAGACCCTTGAACGCATTTCTCCATTTAAGAGTATTATAAGCATCAGAAATGCACAAACATCAACAAAGACACAATATGACAACTCATAGACATTATTTGCTAATGGACTTTTACACAAACACTTTGTAGCTACAGAAATGATTATAAAAAGCGGCTTTCAATATTACAACTGCCGGCAGTACTAAATGTAAAGATGCAGCTAGAAGATGAGAAGTATAATTGGAGAAACTCTGTGGCAGGAATATGGTTATTTAAAATAATACCATTTGCGCTAAATTATATTCCAGAGGCCATACACGCAACTGTGGAGCTTAAAAAAAAACAAACACACGTCTGGTCAGTTATCCTTGTGGGGACTCTCCATAGGCGTAATGGTTTTTCTACTGTACAGACCGTATATTCTATTGCCCTACACCTAAACCCACCCCTCACAGGAAACTTTCTGCATTTTTTGATTTTCAAAAATTCATTCTGTATGATTTATAAGCCTTTTTTTTGGTGTTTTTTTGTACCCGTGGGGACCACAATTTAGGTCCCCACCGTGACACTAGTCCCCATGAGTCTGTGTGTATTCAGGTTTAAGTCCCCACCAGGATATATAAACCAGTACACACACACAAAAAAAAAAAAAATATGCAGAAATGTCTGAGGAGTTTACCTATGGAAAAATCTACGGAAAGCAGCTGGGAAATCTAATCTTGTATGCAGCCTGCAGTTTGTTCCAGGCTCCTCAGCTTAGAAAAGTCAATCCTGCATACTAAACCTTGAAGACAAAGGCCTGTACTGCTATTCCCACATTATATACAGATTTGCCAGGCACTGACAGACTTCTCTGTGATGTTTGGAATACAAAGTTAAACTGCTCAGTGCCTCGCTTTCAATGTTTTAACGCAGTTTATGCCAAGCAAAGTCACAAAATGTACAGGTCAAACATGCCTGCAGTTACTGTTGTGTGTGCACGCACACATATGCATTACACACAAAAGAGCATTACAGTTAGCCTAATACTGACTACGACTTCATGCTTAATTTGCGCTTAATAGTACATGGTCTTTAGAACATGTATCATGACAACACCATGTTGTCCAACAATGAGAACGTTTCCCGAGTACACACTTACATATAATGAACGGAGTAAAGGTTATGCGTATTTGGCGTGCTGTCCGGGGAGAGGGCTCCGAGCTCGGTGTTTAGCCCGGACCCAGAGCGCTCCCCCCGAGTGCTCCTCCCCGTGCTGGGGTAGGAACGGGCTGAAGGTGAGGAGCCGAGGTGGTGGAGGGATGCTGTAAGACTAGAGTATGGAGGTATACTGCTTTGATTATTTATAGGTGTTCTCTCTTGTGCTGGTTGGATAGATGGTGTAATTACTGATGATGTCTGCCGTGTTAATTATCTGCGCGTGCTCCGCCCGAAATTTGTTAGTCAAAATTCACTTAATAACATCAGCCAAGTGTTTGAAATAACTTCCTTTTGTGATTCAGAGAATGAGCAAAGCAAACTATTTGAGTATCATGCAGGCTAAGTCGATTAACATTGCATTATAAATATACTTTTTTCTTATAAAAAATATCCGAGATGGTTTGAAGAACACAGATAAACCATATATTGTCGCAATTGTTTACTGTGTTGATGTTTCATCAGGCGAAATGTCTCTATTTGCATTTTATTCACCACCGACCGCACTCGCTGCATGCCTTGCCTTTGTCCTTAAAAGGGATTTCCTGGAACATCATAAGTTCTGAGTCCCACTTGTGGAGTTTCTAGTGAGGGCGCCCTCTGGCTACCAGTATGAATGAAACAGACATTACCTTTATACTCACTAATGCTCACACAACACCCATATTTTGGGTAAAATAAGAAAAAGAACACCTTTCTCTAAAGAAACTGGAAGTAAACATCCACATACATTTTTCTCCAGTGTAGAGAAGTGTTGTTTTCTCTCTCAGCGGGTTTTAATGACAAAAAAATAAGAATACTGTAACAGATTTTTCTATCATAATAATTTCATATTTTATAATAAAACCTTGTCCTAATGTGAATGATTGAAGAGTGATAACTGCACTACCTGGTTGTTTAGATGGTAGCATGTTTTTATTATTGTGCTACACTTGTGTGGCCTGTGCTACAATCCTTTCAACCTCTGTAGCACCAGTGCTATATGCAAAAAAAACAAACATACCATATTTATTAGTCATAACCCATTATAGTAGCTTTATGTCATATTATAGCATATGATATCATTGCTGTAAATTGACAACCACCAACCCACGAACTTTGGCGTTAAATATTAATAATAATATATAATAGATATATACTTATAATATAGATATATATATATAATAATATATATCTTATGAGTGTCCGTTTACTTTAGTAATTGTAGTCAACCATTTATCTAATATGTTGGGAGCTTTTTAATTTGTCCTTAGTTTTTTATTATATTGATATTTTACTTTTATTTATTTGCGTTTCAATTTTTGACACCGTAATTTTTATTAATTCCGGTCGCTTTATCTTCACTTACACAAACGATTTTTCTAGTTTCGTGAACAATACAATACTGCTAACTACGAGATCCACTGTAAACGGTATAAAAAAATCTTCCTTGGTGTTAACAGAGGGGACTGACACCAAAAGAGGGCTCCACAAGATTCATTTGAGACACTGTTTTAACACCATTACATGCTTCCAAAGAAACATTACATTTCGTCTCTTGTTTTGAATTTTTACAAGAAAACCCTTGCTATCTACCCCACTTATTTTTTCGTGTTCGCAGAAATCCGTTATCTTCTAGTTTCGTACAAATTTGGGGCTGTCCTTTCCACAACAGTCTCGAGAAGTCTCCTATATTTTGGTGATAGTCTTGCATACATCTGAGATTTTGAGGTAATTTACCCAAGATCTTTCTGTTTTGTGTTTTCCCAAATAAAACCATTTCCCCTGGGTCTAGAATTATACGTGTTGATGTTTTTTTCCCTCAAATGTCAGTGTTTTTTCATTGAAGAATGCTTGGTGTGTGCTACTTTGAGACTTCTTAAAATATGTTTGGTACATATTATAGGGCTAAGTGTGTCCTTCGTACTCTGCTAATTAGTTGTTTTCTATTGAATAGCTTGATTCACTGTCCAACAATAAGTGTTTAGGGAATCCTCATTTTGTTGACGTAGGCCTCCACTTTGGGCTGTTTTGTTATATCATGGCACCTGCTTTTAGTGTAGGCCTACACTTTCATGGACACACACCAACAAAAAAACCGATGAACTCCGGAGACCATTGTTCATAGAGAACTATAAGACATTTCCTCTTTTTACAACGTTGAAGGAAAGTTCTTAGTCCACTGCGTGTTGATGTCAGATGTCTGCAATACCCGTATTTCCACATTAGAGTCTGACTATTGTTCCTCACTGCACCCCCGAAGTCCCTCTGTCATTCCACATCCGAGAAACTTGGCTGAGGCTTTGGGCCGAAAGCCAGCGCGCGCCAATCAATCAACCCGGCTTCAGATAAACAGAGCTAGAGAGCGAGAGAGGAGAGAGAGGGAGGAAGAGCGTGCGTCTCATCTGGATGAACGAGACGCGCTCTTGATTTGGCCCTCTCTCTTGCGAGTGGACACGGAAAACGGCTGCCTGATCACCACTATCAAGAACCGTTGGCCTATGAAAAACGAATAAGGTCTATGACACAGTCCTCAGAGGCCGTGCACAACGGTATGTAGTGTTGCTCGTCCTCACTAGAACAAGAGCGCTGAGAACGCTTCGTCTTTATTAACGACCAACTTTTTTGCTGCAGGGACCTAGTACTTTCCTAAAATCTTTGTTTGGATTGACTTCTTCTCCCGACTGAGCACAGCGGTCTAAACCTACATTTACTTAGGTTGCCGAACATAGTAATCAGAGGCTTTTGAAACACGCCACGGTTTTGCTCGTCTTCGCCCGTTTCTAGTTGAAACGACTGTCTAACTTTGATATCGACTTGGACAAGTTTGGGCTCTTGAACACAACAGTTTTTATTTAAAAGAGACGTTGTATATGGACACTCGTAGCCATAGATTTATTAAATTTATATCAAACGAAATTACTTGTTGTGTAATTAGGTAGAGGATTGATTATTATTATTATGATTGTGAATTTTGTTTATATTTAAAAACCGATTTTTATAGTTTGAATTTGGTTTTTTTTAATGATTTAATAATATTTGGTCAACTATAGAGGTCGAAAGTGCGGTAAACAGAAAGACGCATGAGGGTGTCTGTGCTCTATGCACATCATTTCGCTGTTTTATATATATAATATCTATATACTATATATAAATACACACCCTTTAAATCTACAATACCCAAGACAAAGATAGCTTTACTAGTAAATACTACAGTTTATGGCACTGACATCGCAGAAAACTAGAAATCTTCATTCCATTAGTTATTCATGTTTTTAAGACCCCAATCGCGCTATATATGGCTATCCTTTAATATCCTTGAGAAAAGAATCATGCACCGGGCATCCCAAAGAACCATAGGGTTTTGACACGCCAACAATGAAGCAGAACGTTTGTGTGTAATGCATCAGTCGTAGCACAAGTTTGCAGAGGCTCGCTTCAGCTTCAGGTGAGCCAGTGGCTTACGTAGTTAAAGGCTGTAAACTAGTTGCCTACATTTAGAGTTTATCAACTCAAAGCACAGTGCTATGAGAAGAAGTTACTGCCAGCACCTGCCATACAGTGCTTTCGCATTCACTAAAGTGGCATAGAGAGGCACGCAACAAAGCCCACTCTCTCGCGGGACTGCACCCTGCAACCTTGTGTGCTCAAGAAGTCGGCGGAGGTCCGACTCACAAGGACGACGGGTCGACATACAAAGAGGGGCGACAAACGAACTGTGGGTAGTGATGTGTTATCTAGAAGAAAAGGGTTTCATCTCTTGGTTAAAACGCGGGGTTGCTTCACCCAGAGGGAGGTCCTTGTGTTTTGATGCCTCGTGACCCCATTGTTATGTCAGTCGGCATGCTTGTGCGCAAGGACCCGCCCTGGAGTAGCCGCAAGACCGGGACCCGTTCAGGGCGTGCCGTGTGCAACATAAATCATGTTATGGGTGGGTCTGAACCATCCATCGCACCTAGACTCCCCACCCTTGTCAGACAGGTCTCATCAACGCGACACAATTAGCGGTACCTTCTACGTTGAGCCCCAATACCGAGCGTCCTTGCACGCTAACCAAAATTATCCTCACACCCACGGAGAACCAGGGAACTGGGGTGTCTGACTCTGAAGACTATCTGCCACGCGCGCCTTCGCACAGGATCAGAGGTGCCCATGCTTTGGTTGAGTCCCCCTTTCGTGGGATTTGTGGTGGGGTTTATTGAGTTGGCCTTATCCTCTCTGTTTTCGTTTTGGCTAATGGGGAAGTCCTGGTGCTAATAGGTAGTTTTTAGGTTAATTTGGAGTTTTGTTTTGTGTTTGCACATGTCAATGCGATTTTCTTCCGACTTTCCCACGGGATGCCCCAGAGCTGAATGTTACATCGTTGGCTGAATGTGACCTGCTCACTCACCATCTGCCTCCGACTGCCTGTCAGATCACAGTAGGAGGTCTGCTAGTCTAAGGGGTCTTTAGACGATTGAGTGGGAACTCACAGAAGAGGGCGTATTGATGATGGAGGACCTCCGCAGACGCGCACCAAGCCCTGATCGCTGGAACTGCATAGCGATCACCCTGGGTCATGAGGGAGCTGTGTGATCTTGTGGATGGTGTGTTGCGGGGGGGGTTGTATATGGGGAACGAGGGGATGAAGCTGTCTCTTTGTCTCTTTGGCTGTCCAAGCCTTTGAACTTGTCTGATCGGCTCTGCTCCCACGTCGACGGTCTGCCCTCACTCCTTCCTTGTCCTTGTTCGGTCCATCTGGGAGCCACCCCTATGAATGGGAAGAAATCCCCCAGGGATTGATTCCCGGGCCTATATCTGGCTGCCTGGGGTCCCTGTGGAACAATGCGATCCACCATCCGTGCATACCCCTCCCGTCTTACTGTCTTAAGCCTCCACCTATCCGGCCAAAGCTCAGTCACTGAGGCTCGTCAGAGGAAGCCGTACGGGAGAGCCTGTGTTCCTGTGAATGGGGACACGCCACAGAAAGCCATCTAGACGGAGTTGCTTAATATTTTTTACAGCGAGTCATTGTTAAGACCCTGAGATTCTGTTTACAAAACACATTCTGGTTGGTTTTTCTGAACAGTGTTTGGCACACACCCTTTGTTTGCATTATTATATTAACTTCCTGACTGACTCTCACACCAGGTCCTATTACGACGCGTATCTTAGTCTATGTTAATCTCCAGTTTTTCTGCTGAATATTCCATGTGCAACAAACTTGCAATAGGCACATTATTGGTCCTTATTGGTATTTCGGCTGACGCAACATAAAAGACTATTTGAACTAGTTAAAGGGGTCGCTTGAAACTACTACACTATTTTGCCTTATAAAGAGCCCCGTTAAAGTACCCACCCTTCCTCTGGCTGAACTCCAGGACTCCGTTAGCCCTTAGCGATTGGCATAAGATTTTTTTTTTTTTGTGGTTAAAAAATCTATATTGTTCAGGGCGCTCAGCAACGTGATACGATGTGCCACAAGACTGACACGGAGGATGAGATTGTTGAATATCTGTGTCGTTAATTTTTTTGTTTCTTGCAATCCCATCTAACTAGTGTTCCTCAATCAGCTTCATATAATTTAATGTTCCACTCCATTGATGCTCCCATCGATCTACCCTTGTATGACTGTCGCTTACTCCACCTTTCTAGTTGGGCCTGCACCGTTGGTCATGCTTGTCTGTGCGGGTGTTACGGTCTAAAAGCTCTGTGTCAGATGTCATCAGAATCTTTTTAACTTTGTGTTCGAAGATGATCGCAAGGTCCTCTGCCGCGCTAGTAAGTCCTCTTCCCTCTGGGTACGGGTTGTGGAATGTCATGAGGTGAGGACCTTAAGTGACGAAGTTTCTTTATATGTGTGTGGAACATCCATCCCATTTAATGTATAATTAAAACATCAATCATTCTGACCGTCGTGAATTGTGGGCATCAAACAGCACCTTTCACTTTTAATTGGAAAGCGAATGACGTCTGTAACGCATCACGAACCCTGTGTGAACAACCGTATTGACCTGAGCCTTTCTGGTTTACACTGATCTCCCATATGTACACATGTTCCCAGCCATGCAGGAACTAAACAAGTGACGGGCTGGGTTTCTGATGGAGGCCGACACCACCCCGACAGGTATGCTGCTTCCATTTCTTCAGGTTGGATCCTGGGGAGACACTATTTGTGTGTTCACATTATTTATTTAGATGAAGATCACCAGAGATGACCAGAGGCATATGTGTTTTTGCATTTTTGGGATGCAAAATGGGGTCAAAACGTGGAGCATGAGATGCGTCCCAGGAAATCTTGCTATCTGTACAAACACTAGCCCTTCTGCTTCCTCTTCGGTTTTTTGTTCTGGTGCCAGTCTTTTGGGGTAGGGTGTGAGAATTTCCTACAGTTGTGTTAGTGGGTGGAGAAACAGAACCCCTGCCACTGTTGTCACGTTATGAAAGAACAATGTTCACACGTGGTCATGAACTTAAAGGAATAGTTTACCCAAAAATGAAAATCATAATTGACTCCCTTTTTTGTCATTCCAAACCCATACAACTGGTACAATTGGTATTTTTTTTTCTTTGGAACACAAAATAAGTCCAGTTTTGTTGTTTTGGATGCCATTGCCTTTTATAATATGGACAAAAATAGTTACAACATTATTCAAAATATCTTTTGTGTTCTGCCGAAGAAAGTCATAATGACAGAAGTTTCATTTTTGCGTAAACTGTAATTTTAAACCTTTTAGTTGAGCCACGGTCCAAATAAATGTACACAAAGTGGTATACTTTCATCCACTTTGGGGTCTAGGACCACTCTGCAGTTTATTCAAGTTGTAATGATTATCATTCTAGCAGAAAACGGTTGTTTGACCTTAGACCTTCCCTGCTGAACCCATTTACCATTGTGCGGGGTTATAGATGACCATTAAGCCCAGTTGTTGTGCCTCTATATGGGGCGGCAGCTGTGTCATGGCACATGTGTTATGAGGCTGATCGAACCCTAAACCCATTTGAGCAGCACTCAGCAGGTCTTCAGGCCGATTTGAATTCGAAGCTTAGCATCTGTCCAGCTGTGACTCCACAGGAATAGCCTCTTAATATGGCACATCAGTCTCCTTGCAGGAGAGAGATCAGCTTCCCCCCACTGCAGAGGAACTGTTGTGCTGCAGAAGAACCTGCGTTGCACTGATGACTGTGCTGAAAGCGAAAGATCAGCTTGGCTCTGTCTTTTGCTGAGCAAGCAAAGACAATAAGACCCAGATGATCAGAGGCAAAGACAATCAAAGTCAGAGTCACACATGTGCACTACTTTAAACACATCTGCGACTGAACATGTGGTACTTTGATCCATATATGGTTCAAGAACTTCATTAGTTAAATGGTTCTGTCTTTATCTAATTATATACTTAGCCATTTGTAGATACTAGAGGTGCTTGCTATATCTGTACCACCATATTGGCTGATATTGAAGCTTTTAAAATGTTTTGGTATTTTGGGCAAGAAAGATAAGATGTTTAATTGTTCGTGCTCGGTTGTTTTTAAATTTACATTACCTTTACCTCAGTCTAAAACTCACTTAATTATTTTTTATCTTTAAAAGCACATGATTAAAAAAAACACTGTTAAATGTAATATTTTGGAGTACACCTTCATACTGTCCATTAGCATAGTTATGGTTCATTCAGTTTTTAATTAATTTATTTATTTTTTAGATAGATTTTGATTCCCCTTTTAAGACAAAATTGTATAGACTTGTGCATAATTTTAATATAGGTGCTTCCTTAAATGACACCTGAAGTCATTCTTCTTGTTGAGGAGAGGTTTGTTATAGTGGGAGATATGGCCGAAGTTTAAAAAACTGTTTGCCCATAATGTGTTGGAATGGACTTTTTATTCTGTAGGTCCCCGTTCCCCCAATGTTTTTGTTATTTTTTATTTTTGTTTACACCCTGGATTCAGTTTATTTCCGCTTTAATTTTTTCCTCGAACTCCTGTTTAATTGTCTATTTTGTTGCTGTTTAAACAACATTTACTATTAAAATTAAAAAATGAAAGGAATATTGTGTTGATATTCCTTAAAAAAAGTTTTAATAATTTTATTGTTGTTATTATTATTATTATTATGAGTATTAGTAGTAGTAGTAGTATTATTACGTCTACACAATAGTAATGTTTCTGACACAATTTCTTCAAGTTAAACCAAACTTTTGTTTTGACTATTTTCCTGTAGGCCAAACCGTTAATCTTTCTATTGTGTGTATGGTATGCTCCGATATTTGTTGTAAAACGGCAAATGAAACGGTAAAATTCATTTAAGGAGAAGGCAGATGCTGAAATCACCGCGACCGTCATGTGCACCAGTATATGTAGTAAACGAAACCACGCACCTGCGCCATTCATTCATACAGAGATGCACAGAATATGCAGGATTATTATTTAAATTGTCCTTTTTGTAGCTTGATGGCATGTTTATTTAGTTGCTAGCTTTTTGTGATGCACGTCAACATCTTTGTGCAAGGTTGATGACTTATTTTTATACTGGCTCCAGATGTTGCAATCTCTATCAGTGGTAAACAGCAAAAGCATGTGATTTTTTTTCTTTTACTCTTATCTCCGAACAGAGCCTAATGAACCGGTTGTGCAACTCGTAGTGCCATCCAGCTCCTTTCTGCGTTCCTCTTGTGCATTCCAGCACCCCCTACAGGAAAATGTCTGCGGCGCAGACTCAGAATGACCAGGAGCAGCGTTGGGGTTGTCTGGAATCGCTCGGCCTCAGCCAGAGGGAGCTGGTCCTAGCGGAGGCCCTGCAGATGGAGTATGACGCCCTTGCCCGCCACCGACAGGACAAGGGACCAGCAAATACTCTACCTCCTGAAACCAGCAAGTCATCACCCGCGAGGAGCGAGCCCTCCATGCCTAGACGTGTTCCCAGTCCTCCTTGGAATAATTTGCAGCAGGGTGTTTCCGGATCTGACCCCATGCTCAACCACGTTCAACCTGGAGTGTCGAACTTATCGCGATCCAGCGGTGAGTCTCACGGATTTAGTAAGGAGCCTCGTTACATCCTGGACGAATGGGAAAGTGATTTAGAAGGAACAGCGCAATTGTTGTCAAAAGGGCTGCCATCTCTAGATGAGCCTCCGCCACCAGTACCGCCCAGAAATCCCGTCTCCCAGAATGATCCATTCATTGTACATCAAAGCTCAGCCCCACGGGATGTCAACTTGTTCACTCCTGAGGTGGACCAGCCCAAGCTTTCCTTTGGAGACACTCTGAACTATGATAACCTCAATGACTCCCTGAGCAAGCTAAATGGGGATTGGCTGTCACCTAATAGAAGCCGGAGAGTAAATGGGGACAAATCGGGGAAGGCAGTAGCTCGCAGTAACACCCTTCCTCCTCAGGTTCCTCCTCGCACCTATCTTCCAGCGCAGAAGAGTACTAGAAGCCAACGCAGAGTATCAGTTGATCCAGTAAGCATTCAGACTGTCCTTTTCTTTAATTTCCTGGATGTTTTTTTTTTTCAAATATGAATTATTTTATTTAATTTTTTTCCCTTTTACAATGCTTGTTTATATAAACTGTGTGTGTGTGTAATAATAATAAATTTATATATAAATTATATAATTATACATATTCTTATTATTGTTGTTGTTTGAAAAATTCGATTACAAATGTTTATCACAATTGATAAATTCAGATAAGAATAGTTATGACAAAGCATTTAGTCTCTCTGGGGTCCTGGTCAATGGCTTTGTGGTTATAGCCTTTCAGTTGTCTGACGAGCCGAGATGAAGATGGCAGGCCTGTCTTCATATATGTACTTTTGAGTTATTACATTTTGTATTTTCATTCATATGGTCTTTTTCCGTGGTCGCACTTTTAAAAAATGCTGAATAATATGATATTGATTTATTTCATAATTAAAAAGTATTTTGCATATCAGTGTATAGAATATTTAGCATTTATATTAGGACCATTCATTCCAATTTATTTACTTACATCATATACTGTTTTCACCATGCTCACGATCGGTATACCCATGCAATACTACTCAAAGAAATGCAGGCTTTGTTTGGAGGCCGTGTGTGGCACAAGATGACGGCAGCAGGGCCTGGGGTCAGCAGAAAGGTCACGGTTTTATAGTTCCCACTTCAGCCAGAACCACTCACTTCGCTTGGTGATGTAAAATGAAGAGCTTTCCTTCGTTATTCGACGAACAAAATAATACAATAAATGAAATATTCTGTATCAGCTATGTTGAGCTTGTTTATAACTGTGGAGTTGTATTTTCTGTTCCACATCCTGAATCTTTTGAATGGGGCCATAGGATCTCATTGGAAAGGCGAGAGGTCTAGAACCCTGAGTGCTTTAAAGCATTACACTGAATGGCTTCTGCCATCCGCTGTGATTTGTACTCAATTAAAGAGGCAGCTTTTTTCATTATTCGCCATTGGAGGAATGCACACAGACCCCGCATAACACACACATACACACACACAGAGACCTTGTGATATGGCCTCCAACTGTGCCGGTAGATTAGAGAGAGGCCTGAGAAATATGTCGTGAACATGTTTTCACTCCCACTTATTCACTGCACTTGTTCTTCTTTTGTTTTTCCTGCTCTGGCATGATTTTCCTGACAGATGCTCTTTATTATGGCAGCCTGCCAAAGTATGATAAATGCAGACTGTGGTGCCATTCTAGCATGGCTCTCTTTTTGTGTCATGAGCAGCTGTGTAATCTGCTAAATATTTGTTAAAATGATGGAGGTCAACCCAAAATAATTCATAGGGCATGGAAAAATAGTTGGGTCTGTACAGCACTGCTCAATGTTGTATTGATATATTACTCCTGTCTGCCGTCAGAAGTTATGAATGTCCATTCCATGAATATCTTCATACTGTATATTATAATATTGTGATTCCTAAATTCACTTTTTTTTTAAATTTTCTAATTTATTTAGGCAAAGTCATTTAGAACAGTAGTTGTATCTTGTATTATTAAGTAAAAGTAGGTATATTTCTAACATGATTCCTAAATCTCTTTATTAAGTAAAATAATTTGGCTTCAATGTTGAGTATTGTCCCTACGTAAAAAAAAGTCAAATAATAATTAAAATGAATAAAATCTCAAAATCAAAAATTTATTAATTGAATGAATATAGCAAAACTGCAGTTTTTACACTCTTCAGTGGAAATCAAATGGCTTACATATAGTTGTCTCTACATATCAAACTGGAATTAAGTATTTAATATAAAAATAATTATATCATCGCTAGTATCAGCAAGAAATGGCTCATTTTATCAATGGAAATTGTGCATTGCAAAACAAATGTGGGTAACAAGTGTCTTGTTCCTCTCTTTCCACCTAGCAATTTTTGCCCTCTCTGCTGCCTCAGATTGGCATTCGTTTATCTGGGTCTATTCACAAAATTTAAAAAAAAAATAAGAACCTAGCCTCAAGACTCATGTTCCAGCAGAGCTGCCCAGTTCATTATTGAGAAACTACAGAGAAACTGAGGTGTGTGAAAAAGGGAGAGAGACAGGGGCGTTTTCTCTAAAATGTGCTCCCACTGTGACCGCAGTGCAGTACATCTGCCCAGTTAGGGTGTAATTTGTGGAAAGGGGGGAAGGGTGGATTAACCTTTATCTGGTTCATCCCTACCTCTGTTCGTTTGTTTCACATCCTCCCAGTGAAGTGACGAACATTGCTGTGAGCCAAGGGAAAATTACCATCTCCTTGCTTCTTTGTTTGTTGTCCACCAAATGTATTCAGATCAGTAGGTGCTAATTTACTGTATCGGTAACATCTGGCAACGTGTCCATTTTCAGGAAGGGCTGCACAGACATATCACTAATTGATGACCTCTTATTGATCGAGCTATAGATAAACCAATACCCTTTGAAACGCACTGGGCAGTTCTGTTCTTTGTATGCCCATTGCTCATTGTTAGCATGTAATTGAACTGGCATTTGTTTTGTGTAGCAGTGTTTGGGGAAGTTACTTTAAAACTGTAGTTTCTCAAGTTTTAAGCTACCCATGATCAAAAAAAGGAGATAAACATTCAAGCTAACCCTGTAAAAACAGTTAGCTACTATACAAGTTTTTAGCTTAAGTAGCTAACTGCATCGAAACTATTTAAGGTGTCAATATCTGCAAGATAAATACCATATGATACACCTTTTTTACATTTGAATTGATGAATTTACCACCAAATACAACTAGAAAATATTCTATATTTATGTAACTGAACTAAAAAAAAAATACCAGCAACATTTAACTAGATATTTTGCTACAACAAAGTAAACTACACTACACAAGGATACAAATTAATCAGTGAATACTTTTTTGAACTGATTTAATTTAAAGGAGACATATATTATGCCCCTTTTTACAATATGTAATATAAATCTCTGGTGTGCCCAGAATGTGTCTGTGAGGTTTCAGCTCAAAATACTCCACAGATCATTTATTATATCATTTTGAAAATGCCTATTTTGAGTGGAAGCAGAAACACGCAGTTTTTTGGGAAGCAGAAACACGCTGTTTTTACGTGCCTCTGTCTCTTTAAATGCAAATGAGCTGCTGCTCCCCGCCCCATTACAGCTCAAACCTGATAAAACATCTGTTTTTAGGGATGTGCCCGAAGCGTGAAACACATACACCGCGTTAATACTATCGCACTTCTGCCCACTCTTCATTTCATAGTTTAGACCGCTTGGCAGCGCGTCATGCCTGTGTCCGCTCTTTCACACACGCACTACAGGCTTCCTGACAGCTCCTTCACTTACCACATAAACAGAGTAAGGGGAGATGACTGAGGTTGATGGTGAATGATTTGCAGATCCTGAGCACCAATGACAAACATCTAATCTTGTCAAATGTGTGATTAAGTACTGCCGCTCCATAGTATAGTGTCCTTGTGATCGCGAATCTCGAAAGCGAAAGTAGAATGAGATCGCACAATCGAAAGTGTTTCATGCGGCTCCCTGATGCCCGCATTTATATACAGGCCCCTATACTTACCCAACTGTTAAGTTTGCGAGAATAAAGTATTGAATAGTTTTATCCCCCATCTCCGTAGGCTATTTATTCCCTTGATGTTTCCGTATTACACTTAATTTCCTTTCCGAACACTAACTGGATGCGGCGGATTGCGAGAGAGGATTGTTGGGTGGTTATCACTATGTCAGACTTACATCGTGATGTCCTGGTCAGCTATCGGCGATGGACTATGGCAATCGTCCTTCTATAGGCCCACTCCCACCCTAATTCACACACAAGTTTATGTTAAAAGCACACAAGTTACAAAAACCAGTCGGTTTTGTGAAGGTAAACAGCTGGGAAATAATTTGCTTGTTTATTTTAGATCTGTGTGGCCGCAGCAATATACAGTAAATAAATCAATAAATCCACTGTTCTGTTGTCTGCTCTGAGGCTGGGATCTAAATAGTTTTCTGTGCTCGTCTGTGCAGCCAAAGAAAGAACAGTTAGCATGTTTTGCTCAAACTTTCACTATGGCATTACACCGTTGTCGCTTGCGAAATCAAAATGATGGTGCTGTGGGTGGAAACTTACAGATTAAAGGGATACTCCACCCCAAAATAAAAATTTTGTCATAAATAATCACTTACCCCATGTTGTTCCAAACCCGTAAAGCTTCGTTCGTCTTCGGAACACAAATTAAGATACTCCCTATTGGTATGAAACCTTGAGGCTTGTGACTGTCCGCTTGACTGCCAAATATAGTTACAAGTACGGAGTCAAGTGTTCCATAAAGTAGAACGACCTCATCAGAATAGTGTGCGGTGGCGGACACAGAGAGCGTAACGCTTCTTGGATTCGCGGTACTCTCCAAGATGGCACTACAGGGTGAAGCGGAGATACAACAGAGTGAAGAAATTGTGAATAAAGTCATTATTTTTGTTTTCCTTGTGCACAAAAAGTATTCTCGTAGCTTCATAACATTTACGGTTGAACCACTTAATGGCAGACGGACTATTCTGACGATGTCTTTCATAATTTTCTGGACCTTAACAGTGTTATTTAATTGGCAGTCAATTGGACAGTCACAAGCCTCCGGTATGTACCAATATCTTATTCTGTTCCTAGACGCATCCCAGCTTTTAGGGGTTTGGAAAACATGGGGGTAAGTATTAACTGACCAAATGTTCATTTTTTTTGGGGGTGGAAAAAAAAAAAGGTATCCCTTTAATAACTCATGATTATATGACTTATTGGGTGGAGTATCCGTCTTAATATTCATTACTATAACTTATTTTCGTTATATATAATGATATCCCTTTGCCACTCAACCACAGGGATCAGACGCGCTCATTTTTTTCAGACGCTTGCAGAAAAAGGCTTCCCAAAACAAAGTTACTGGGTTAATCTTTTTCACATTTCCTTGGTTGGTAGATGCATCGGGGACCTGATTATAGCACTTAAAACCTGGAAAAATCAGATTTTCATGATATGTCACCTTTAACTTAATCATTCAAACAAAGAGTAGTTACCTAATGTAGTTGTTAAATTATAATATTGTTGTCCTCTTCTCTCAGGATCATCAACCATAGACCTGCTGATTTATCAGACACTCTGCTACGTCCATGATGACCTGGAGATGATTGACGTGGATGACTACCTGATGAAAATCTGCGGCCAGGCAGAATTCCTCAAAAAGTAAGAACTAAGGATTCACCAAAAGTGACTCTACTTTTTTTTTTTACTTGCTATCTAACTGCATAGAACTTCCATAGACTTACATTAGAAGTTACATAATTAGCCTTAATCTGAGCTTTTTATAGGCTAAATCAACCTTCTCCACTGAAAAATGATTAGCCTGTTGTGGCAATTGTTTATAATCCAGTCTTCCTGTAATGCTGACAACAGGATTATGGGATTTTTTTGGACATTTACATTTGTCTTCCAGTAGCTTTACGTCTACCTCACACATTGGCTCAGCATATGAGTGTGGGGTTGGATTTTCTCCCTAAAGTGTTACGGCCAAAAAGAGTCCCCCCGCTGCTGCAGTGTGCAGCGTGTTGCTAAAAAGTTCCCATCCAATAGCATAATGAACTACATGTTACAAGGACGTCCATTGTAAAGCCGTTTGAGTTGTGGGTGGAAATGGGGTGATTCCAAGCTGAGCTGAAGATCTGCGGTTTGTGGTCTGAATAGCTCCTCGTCATATAACTGTAGCCCTTCAATTGTGGTTGCATAAAAACAAGCTGTGCTTATGTCTGTGGACTGCTTTAACCACATTGGGTTTCCCCAAGTCACGACCACCATTTTGAGGCAGACTTAACTAATCACTCAAACGTGTGCTCTTCCTGTTTTTCTTTTTTTTAAAGGCCACTTGATGTTTTTGATGAGACAGTCGGTTGTATTATTTTTCTTAAAGGGCAAAGCTGACAGAACTGATGCTGAGTTTATCTGTGCGACAAGAACCGCAGGTGTTGTTCTGTTGAATGTGGGTGTTGGTTGTTTTTGCTGTGGGTGCAGCTGTGTTGTAGGAAGTGTGTCTTTTCCTGATAACCATGTGCTTGTGCAGGGCCGTGAAAAGGAGAGACATTGGGCCTCATTTATCAATCTAACGTAGAAACGAGCGCAGATCTGTGCGCACAAATCAACTTACGACAGAGTTCATGTGTGATTTATGAAACATTCGTATGCAGCCAATCTCTTTGTACGAATGATCGCACGTTGATAAATTTGGCGGCAGAAAACAATCGTCATTTGAATGTCACGCCCCTAAAAACACCCAGGTTTAAAAGCCTCGCACCAAAGAGTTTACTACACGGAGAAACGAAACCCGGCCAAAAATAGGAAGTAATCTCTTGAAAGAGAAATTGATATCTACTCCACTAACCCCTTTAACCTGTATTTGCAAACATTTAGCTACATTATCTCTACTTTATATGTATATTAAACTACTGGTAATATAAACGGCCTTGTTATTCCCCCTCCTCTACCAACAATATTACATTTACGGTATTCAGGAACAAACAAGAATGAAGAAAGTTTTAATTAATTTTTAACTGTAAATAAAACACAAATTAGGCTATTAGTTGCATCCTTATAACAGCAACAAATGTCAGCACAACTGAAACGACATTGGCTCACGCGCTGTCTCTACCACAAGAATCCAATGTTTCCATTTTGCCATATTTGTATAAACATTTGTTGCATACTCTTGACTACTCCCTTCCTCCGCACGATCATTCATTATGCAGCTAAACATGGCTTTATCTGTCACTCCTGGGTTTAATATTCCTGTAAATCCTTCCCATGTGCGAAATGTTTATTGTTTGGGCCGCTGCATGGGGGGGGGCGTGGCTGATGTTTACATGGACCCGAGGTGATAACAGACCATGGAACTTTTAGTTTGGGGGTGGACCTGCCTTTGGTTTGATGATGAATGCTAATGTCAGGCAACGCCTAACACTATTGTTTTTTGTGTTGCGTGGATCGCCTGTGCGATACATATGATTAAATCAAATCTAAAGATATAAAGAAAAAATACTGCTTAAGAGTGTCACAAAAACTTCACAACTATACTTGTTCACAGTGTTCCACCCCCCCTTTTGTTTATCTTTTAATTATATTATAGCCTATTATATATTTTGTGTGATCCTATTGATTTGATTCCTTTTATAAGTCATTCTGTTTTTCCCCTTCCCTTTCCAAATCGCTGCAAGGTGCATTATGCGACTATTGAATCCTCACTCTTGTTTTATGCTGCTATTCGTGCATATAAGCTAAAGCCTCTGTACAAAACCCCAAAAAAACTTCTAATCTTACTGATTAACGATCGCTCAATGACTTACGTTGAAAACGTCAGGATATAAAAAATGACCAAAATGGCTGTCAATCGTCCAGTCTCCAACGATTTCCTATCTGTGCGCAACTTCAGGTACTCACACCTTGTTCGAGCTGATACCAGACGTGAGATTTGATCGTAGCCACCGCTCACGTCCATATTGATAAATTCCAAATTTTGCGTTGAAATGACCGTACGCTCAATTTTCTGTCGTACGTTCGTTTCGTAAATGAGGCCCACTGTGTGTATGACTGTAAAATACATAAGCATCAGTTTCAGAACAATAACATACTCATAGAAGCCTTTTCTGGGTGCTGTGACAATGAAACAATAAACCACAATGTCAACGGTACAGTTGAAAACATGCTTGAGTATGAAGCTAGTGGAATAATTTCAGTTTTTGTACAATTGTTGTAGTGCATTTGGAAGAATGGTTTGTGGGTTTTAAATTGTTTTTGTGTCTTTGTGCTTTTGTCTTGTTTTAGACTTTTAGTTTGTGCTCTTTGTGTTCCCCTTGTTATCTCCTAATTGTTTTCACCTGTTTCTTGTTAGTCTATTACCCTCTGTGTATTTAAGCCCTTGTGTTTCAAGTTTTCTTTGTCAGTTCTTGGCCATTGTTGGATGTATCATTCGAGTGCCTAGTTTTGGATTATTTTATTTTATTTATAAGTCATCTGCAATTGAAAACTGCTCTGTTCTTAGTTTGCCTTATCTTAAGTGTCCTTTCTGAATGAAGTATATTAATTTCTAATAAATTATATAAATAAATACAAATCTTACTGAACCCAAACTTTTCAATGGTAGTTTATATGTATATAAATAAATTATGAACCAGTATATCTCAAGTTTGCTTTTGCCTCTTTTCTTTCTGCTAAGCAACCAAACTCTGGTGGGCTTCGAGTACATCCAGCAGTGTCTGAAGTTTGACTGGGACATTCAACTCATTCTTACCAAACGGAGTTCTGTCAACATGGAGCTTGCCCGAACGGTAAGACCAAAGCTGACAGCAGATGGATTAGTGACCCAACAACATGTTTTCCTCTTACTGAACAGTTGAAACTCCAGGAAACACCTGTAGGAAACATTTTTAGACTTCTTAACACCAACAAAACCTTGAGTTACAGCTTTGAATTAATGTAATCAAAATGAATGTCAGTCATTTTAAAAATGTAGACCACATTGCACTAGGTCAAACTCATTTGGAAATGTCAAAAACCATTAATTTTTAAAATCTCACATCTGTGCTACCTTCATTTAGATTACAATGCATGTAATATGTTTGGTATGTGACCATACTACAAGGTAATACTTAAACATAATACAGTATTTTGAAGAATGCTGGTAACCAATGCTGGGTCCCTTTCAACGTCCATAGTATGAACAACAATTACTGTGGAAGTCTGCAGGACCTGTAACTGTTTGTTTTTTTAAGTATCATATTTTGTGTTCCACAGAAGAAGAAAGTGCATACAGGTTTGGAATGCCATCACATTATGTTTGGGTGAACCATGTCTTTAGAGTTTCTTCCTGGAACCATAGACTCCCACAGGGAACCATTTGAGAACTTGTCAGTGTAGATTCTAACGGGTGTTTTCCATTTTTTAAAGTGTTTGCATTAGTTGTTTGTTAAACCCCAGAGATGATGATAACTCCCATCCCCCTGACCCCATTATGCTACTGCAAGAGAGGCCAATCAAACAGACTGTGACCAGGTGAGAGCAATCAAGAGGAGGTTCGGAATTTTAGGCTGTATGATTTTGATTTTATATGATATGTGTATAAGGTTGCAACATTCACGGTGTTTGACACTCTTTTTCTTGTTTGTTGACCGAGAGGCACTGACTCTTCTCCTGATACCTTTCACAATGAGCTGGTCGTCTTTTATCAGAGGAACGGTGAACAGACAGTGCCTGAGCGAAAAGTTGCTGTGATAATGTGGGGAATAGTCTCATCCAATCATGGTTGTTATAGTTAACTAAAACTATTAGAAAATGGGTTCTATTGTTTGAAATAATAAAACTTTTATTTAAATAAAATTACCAATGCAACACTTGTTTTGTTTGTTTAATGTTTGTTTGGTTTTAACTAAGTAAAAATACTTAACACTGAAATAAAAATTAATAAATTGTATAGACAAAAAATGGAAAAAAAGACAAAACATCAACTATCAAAATATATTTAAAACGTACTTTCAAAATACTAAAACTATAATAGCATCTCAGTGATTCTAACATAACACTGATTCAAATTGGGAAAAAAATTGCAAGCAAGTTTCCTGACCACTCCCCCTGTCTGCCATTGGTCAGAAAATTAGATAGCCATGCCCCCATGACATTGGTTGATTCATTGTTGCTGGTCGGAATAATAAACAACGTTTTGATAGTAATTAAAATGTTTATACTTTTTAATTACAAAAAATTAAGGATTCAATGGTTTATTTGTGATGGCTATTAAGCTAGGCTAGCATTAATTGTCAAAAAATGCATTTAAACAAAAACCTTTATCCTTTTTTGTTTCAGTATTTTATTTTTTTTCCCTCGATGTCTTTTCTGTCATTTGTAGGTTGAGTTGCCGTTGCATGTGGAGCGGTTAGTGCAGTCTGTGAAGGCCTTGTGTACTTCTCTAGCAGCTGTTGAAACACCTGACATCACTGCTGCCTTAAACCAGCTGCCAGCTTGCCCATGCAGACTACAGCCTAAAGTGCAGAAGGTGGTACCTTTGAACACTTACTTAGTCACAAACATTACAAAGGAAATGTTTTAGAAATCTGAAGTACTGTTCACACTGCTGTGTTGGCTACTCTCGTGTGAGCACAGCCACAGTGCTGCAAACATGCAGCTTTTGTCTGCTACTCTTGTCTTAGTTCCTCAACACATGAACGCTAGATCCAGCAAATTCTCTACTTTGCTTAAACCGCTAACCTTTGAAACTGCAAGAAATATCTGCTAGAAACACCTATGGATGAATGTTTTTTTTTTTATTTATTTATTTTTTTTTTGCTAGTTTCATTTTCACTTTAGACATAGTTTAGCGTGACTCTGTTTCTGGTATTCATGCTTAAGTGTATGTATGTTTCTTTGTTCATTTTTTTTAGGATGTCAGTGTCTTGGCGAAGAGAGAAAACAGAGGTATGGTGCTGAAGCATACACTACCAGTGAAACATTTAGCCTTTATAAACCTAACCTTTATATATTATTAACATTTTTGGTCACTACATAATTCTCAAAAATCATAACTTCTGTTCACATAAATTCCATTTGTGTTATTTTATCGTTTTGATGACTATACTTCAAAAACTGGTCATAGTTTTGATGAAAAACTTTTGTAGTTAAGTTTTAAATCCCATGAGGATTTGGCTACATTTCAAATGCCCTTTACAAATATATTTGATTTTTCCATCCTTGTTCCAGACTCAAACTTAATGTTAATCTATGAAAATCCATCTTAAACGCATCAAATTTAAAACTATATTGTCAAAGATGCAAGTCAGTCCACTCAAGTGTGTCCAAACTTGACTGGTAGTTTTTGACTCTTCCTGGGGTAAGACGGTTGAGGATATGTTCAAGTGTGTCTTGTTTGTTGGAAGAGTGTTTATGTAGCATCCTGCTACGAGGAAGTCTGTGATCTCAAATAGGCATAAACAGGAAGGATGCAGCCTTGTGCAGAACACATGCAACTAATGTCCTTCTGTCAGCTTTAACATTTGAATTCGTACTACTGCTCCATCCAGCGTTCTGTGAACATAAAATGTATAAGATATGAAAAAGCTTCATGTAAGGGATAATGTACAGTCAGAATCTAGCATTCTAAAAAGTCTTGGCATCAGAATTTGTATGTAAACAACAGAACCAATTTTTTTTTCACCTTACAGCGGCAATTGTGGAGAAGTTGACTGCAGCCATCTTGGATCTTGTGGAGCTGTACTGCAGCACTTTCAATGCTAATTTCCACACCATGCCACACAGCAGCAGATCCACAGCCCCCATTCAGGAAGCTGGCATGGTCACCAACGTGCTTTCCTTCAGCGTTTACGCAGCTCATCGTATCCCTATCACATGGGCTGCCAGGTAGTGCTATATATCTTGTTTTGGTTTCATCACCTTGGGAAATCAATAAAAAAATTTTAAATATTAAATCGATTTTTAAAGAAATTAATGATTTTTGTTCAGCAAAGGTGTGATCAAGGAACATATTTCAAAAAATCTTTTTATATGATAAATGCTGTTCTTTTGAACTTTCGGTTCAAGAATAATCATTAAAAAAAAAATCAGTTTCCACAAAAATATAGAGGCTGCTGGAAACTCAGCTTTGCCATCCCAGCAGCCAATTACATTTTAAAATGTATTCAAATGAAAGTTTAGTGAAATTAATCATGATGTCACACTAAGTTCTACTTATATTGTGATGCCAGAAATACTGCCCTTGGTGTATCAGAGGTTCAAATCGTTTGCACGACCCCAAAAACAGTTTAAACATATTGTTTCTGTATAACTTCATTGTTTGTTGTCAGCTGTGCACTGTGTTCATGTAGCATAAAGTAATGTGGGTGTTGCTAAAAACAATGGAACATGGAAGAATATTACTACAACTCATTGGCTACTGTCAATCTTTATAAGATTGCCTTTGTAGGAAAAACATATGAAAAGTGGGTTGTTTTGACCGTTTGAACGAGTTCAGATTTGCACTAGTGAGCGTTCTCGTTTGTTTTGCAAATGCAAACAGATTAGCAATCCGGAATGACAGGTTTTTAACAAGTCTTTCCATGATATCATATTACATGCTGTGATTCCTGCGAAACAAAAAATTAAAGTAAAATATAATATAAAAAATATTCAAAAAATTAAGGCAAATAAAAAAAAGTTTCTAAAGTGCCACAATATGTATTAATCGGAAAAATAATTCTTGCTTTGCTTTGGGTTAAGTAGCCCTTTTTTGTATTTGTACAGGAAGTGCTGCTTTCCCATCAGATAGCATACCAGATTGCATGCTCCATCTGTTGATCACTTTCATGATCTCATTTGCTCAGGATAAGAAAATCTACTAAATATCATTAATGTAGATCAAAAAACCAGACTGTTGCATTTTTAGATGGAATTCTGTGGAAATGATATAGGAAAAGTTGACTATTCTGGAAGAAGAGATGCAGCTGTGCACCAGCTGTCCACATTGCTGGTCCCCTTCGGTAATCCAGCAGGATTATTTGGCATTACGATCTACAGAGAGGGCTCTTGAGAATGGCACTCCCTCTTTTTTCATTCTTCTTTACCCTCTATCCTAAGCCAGAACTGTGGCGACCGCTCCCACCAGCATGGAGACAGATTCTGGCCAACCCTAAATGTCACTACATCTCGCCCAGTCGTTCAGTGATAAAATAATACAGCCCCTTCCCCTCCCCCACACAGCACAGGAATGGTCTCTCCCTCCCACTGACCTGAACTAGTGCTCTTTGTCTCCCTCTTAAACTGAGGCTGATTGTGAAACAAGCCATCACAAAGAAACATGTATGGGAACTCAGCATAACCTTTGACCTCTGGAGGCCAGGCGGAGGGAAGGCTGGGTACCAGGCACCTGTGCAGTGGTGATGGAGGGGTTTACATTCTCTTGCATCCCATCTGCTTTAGGCAATTAGAGTCAATCAGATGGGCTGATCTCGGATCAGTGTGAAAAGGCAATTTTAAACATGAATATGATTAAATGATTTTTAGGAGACTAACCATGGTGGTTTTTCCTCTGCAGTGTTTTTGTGGATCCTCAGATCAGTATTAGGATTAGTAACATTGGTATTTCAATCACGTGTTTTTCTTTCCTCTCTGGTATTCCATTTAGCTTGGGAATGTTTTTCCTTCTATTTAAATGGGCCTCGGGAGAGTTCATTTCCCATTTAGGAGTCTCTATAAGTGCTTGAATTGAAGTTGAATGATGTGGGAGAACATCGGATGATGTTGGGATTAGGAGAAAGAAGTTGGGAGAATGTGGCAGGGTTTCCACAGCCATTAAATTAGCTAGTAAACCCAAATCTATTAGCATGTCTGTTTAGTAAAAACTTGATTGTAAAGCACTTTATGCATGTTGTTCTGCAAGACCCTTCCAATCTCCCTGTTCTCTATTTTGTTTACTGCAAGATGATGGTTTTACTTGGTAAGCTTTGTTAAATACTTGTTTAATAAGATATTGCCAGAAGGGTTTATAATGTATTTTAAACATCTTGTACGTTTTATTTTTATTTTGTTTTATATAATTTTATTTTTAATTTTATTTTTGTGCAACTTTGTAATTGGTAGAAAATTAACTCCACACAACACAGCTCTTTCCTTAATCTCAACTACCTACCTAAAGCATAAAAGCTATGCCAGTCACGTGGAACTCTGGATTTGTCATGGTCAAAAAAAGTCACACAGTAATGGCAAAAATATGTCACTAAATTTAATGCAGACATGAACTCGTTTTTTTATGCTGCTCTCCTAAATCATGCACACTATTCGCATTTTCTCAGTCAGTGCTTTAAGATGATTCATTTGAAATTTAAAAGGATTAGTTAACTCAAAAATGAAAGTACTGTCATATATTCACTGAATGACCTTCTTCTGTAAAACACTAATGGAAAATTTTGTAAAAAAAAAAAAAAAAGTGTTTCTACGTGTAATTGCAGGTAAAGGGAAACTGAGAGACTTTTAAAGGGTTACTCCACCCCAAAATGAAAATTCTGTCATTAATTGCTCACCCTCATGTCCTTCCAAACCCGTAAGACCTCCGTTCATCTTCGGAACACAAATTAAGATATTTTTTATCCTTTATGGAGAGCTCTCTGACTCTCCCATAGACATCGATGTAAGTAACACGATCAACGTCCAGAAACGTAGCAAGGAGATCGGTAAAATAATCCATGTGACATCAGTGGTTCAACCGTAATTTTACGAAGCTACAAGAATACTTTTTGTACGCAAAGACTTTTACTTTTGTCCGTGTGGTGCAGCTGACACAGAACAGCATACACTGTTTGTGTTCAGTGGATACTCTCCAAAATGTCGCTACTGTGATGCTGCGGAGACGAATTGTTGAATAAAGTCGTTATTTTTGTTTTCTTTGCGTACCAAACGTATTCTCGTAGCTTCGTAAAATTATGGTTGAACCCCTGATGTCACATGGATTATTTTTCTGATCTCCTTGCTACTTTTCTGGACGTTGATCGTGTTACTTACATTGCTGTCTAAATCTTGACAATGCAGCATTCACTGGAGGTCTTTGAAGTAGTGATGTCTGTCCTCTTGAAGAATCAGTTTGTTTAGTGCATAAAACTAGAATGAAATAATTCCCACATCTGACTCATGGAGTCTCTGAGTTTAGCTCAATTTGGTCACAATGCTTATCAGGTTAGAAGCAGTTCCCTGGAAAGGAAGGTTTTCAGTGATTTAATGTCCCAAATATCTTGGCTTCCGTTAGGTGTCAATTGCTGCCATTTGATGATCTCACCCTCTTTGTCTTTCTCTCTTTTTCACATAACCCATCTACAGCTATGAAAATTTCTTCCTGTCCTGTTCTCTCACCCATGGCGGAGTGGAGCTTTGTGCCCCCCAGCACACCAGTAAACAGTCGGTCAGCAAATATCTCTTCCACCTGGTGGTGTGGGACCAGAGGTGAGCCTGACGCCAATCCACACACACTACACAGTCCCATAGATACTATCGCTGAGGTTTGTCGACAATAAATGGCCTAGTGTTTGAATACGTTAGATCTAAGCTTGTTTACCAAGTGTTTCAGACGTCATATTTGAAAATGGCACATCCAGCTCAGCTTCCTGTGGCTGTTTTTGTACTCGCCGCCTTATTGTAGAGTTTTGGTATTTTTCAGGGATATTTTAGTGGACAGTTGTCACTTTTTTTTTTTTCCCCCATCCTGGTGAATATATTTAGTCTCATGCATGTAGGTGTGAGTTTATACTATTATAACTCCCAAGTGTAGGTGTTTAAAAATAAAATGTTTGCATTTGTTGTTGTTCTTAGTTTTGAGAAACTGTTCGATTTCCAAATGTATCCTTTATGGAAGCATTATTTCAAAAACATGTTTCAAATTGGTATTATACTAATTTAAATGTTGTCTTTTTCAAAATGCAGAGTTTGCTTCCCCATCCAGATCAATCAGTTACCGAGGGAGTCACAGCTGACTGTGACGCTATATGCCACGTCTCTACCGCCCCCTGGAGGTGCGGAGGAAAAGAGCAAGCAGAAACGCAGCATTGAGGCTTTGGGTTGGGTCACCATGCCCTTATTCAACTTCAGACAGTAAGCATGGATATGTCTTTTTTTTAATTGCTGGCAGACTTTCTCATTTTGTGCATTTTTGTCATTAATGATAATACCATGAGTGCATACTATACTGGAGGGCATGAAAACAGGCTCTTTAAGCACTAGAGTTCTGCTGATACTCACCTCCTACAGCAAACCAGTTGTGGTGATCAGAACAGGCTGACGTCTGCAAGTCTAGTGCAGCCTACACATATATTTCCATTTATAAACACGCAAAATTAGTGCATTTTAAAAATGGCACAGTCAGAAGTGGCATATTGAAAAGGTGATTGATATACAGTGGGGGAAAAAAGTATTTAGTCAGCCACCAATTGTGCAAGTTCTCCCACTTGAAAAGATGAGAGAGGCCTGTAATTTTCATCATAGGTATACCTCAACTATGAGAGACAAAATGAGAAAAAAAAATCCAGAAAATCACATTGTAGGATTTTTAAAGAATGTATTTGCAAATTATGGTGGAAAATAAGTATTTGGTCAATAACAATTTCATCTCAATACTTTGTTATATACCCTTTGTTGGCAATGACAGAGGTCAAACGTTTTCTGTAAGTCTTCACAAGGTTTTCACAAAATGTTGCTGGTATTTTGGCCCATTCCTACATGCAGATCTCCTCTAGAGCAGTAATGTTTTGGGGCTGTCGCTGGGCAACACGGATTTTCAACTCCCTCCAAAGATTTTCTATGGGGTTGAGATCTAGAGACTGGCTAGGCCACTCCAGGACCTTGAAATGCTTCTTACGAAGCCACTCCTTCGTTGCCCGGGCGGTGTGTTTGGGATCATTGTCATGCTGAAAGACCCAGCCACGTTTCATCTTCAATGCCCTTGCTCATGGAAGGAGGTTTTCACTCAAAATCTCACGATACATGGCGCCATTCATTCTTTCGTTTACACTGATAAGTTGTCCTGGTCCCTTTGCAGAAAAACAGCCCCAAAGCATGATGTGTTTCCACAAGTGACCTCTAGCCTTCACAGAACTAGGTATGGTGTTCTTTGGGTGCAACTCAGCATTCTTTCTCCTCCAACACGACAAGTTGAGTTTTTACCAAAAAGTTCTATTTTGGTTTCATCTGACCATATGACATTCTCCCAATCCTATTCTGGATCATCCAAATGCTCTCTAGCAAACTTCAGCTGGGCCTGGACATGTACTGGCTTAAGCAGGAGACACGTCTGGCACTGCAGGATTTGAATCCCTGGCAGCGCAGTGTGTTACTGATAGTAGCCTTTATCACTTTGGTCCCAGCTCTCTGCAGGTCATTCACTAGGCCCAGTTCGCCCCCAATTTCACCGTGTGGTTCTGGGATTTTTGCTCACAGTTTTTGTGATCATTTTGACCCCACGGGGTGTGATCTTGCGTGGAGCCCCAGATCGAGCGAGATTATCAGTGGTCTTGTATGTCTTCAATTTTCTAATAATTGCTTCACAGTTGATTTCTTCACACCAAGCTGCTTAGCTATTGCA
This sequence comes from Sinocyclocheilus anophthalmus, assembly GCA_018155175.1. Classification (NCBI taxonomy): domain Eukaryota; kingdom Metazoa; phylum Chordata; class Actinopteri; order Cypriniformes; family Cyprinidae; genus Sinocyclocheilus; species Sinocyclocheilus anophthalmus. The sequence continues at coordinate 435,340 of JADLZN010001319.1, forward strand.
GATTCAGTCTTCCCAGCCAGGTGCAGGTCTACAATTTTGTTTCTGTTGTCCTTTGACAGCTCTTTGGTCTTGGCCATGGTGGAGTGTGGAGTGTGACTGTTTGAGGTTGTGGACAGGAGGTGTCTTTTATACTGATAACGAGTTCAAACTAGATGGCCATTAATAAGTAACGTGACTGGAGACACGAGGAGCCTTAGGACGATATTCGTTACAGGTCTGTGAGCGCCAGAACACCCCCCTCTTGCTTGTTGTAGTGTGACCAATACTTATTTACCGAGGAATTTAAGCTAATTTGTAATTTTCCTTTATTCAACTCATTAGTCTTCTATATTTGTTCCACCTGCTATTTGAACCACGATATCTCTGAATTACATATGTGATTTTTGGATTGTTGGTACTCATCTTTAGCTGAATTTCAATAGGTAGAGGTCCTACCACAATCGTACCTTAGTAAGATGCATACACTATTTACAGGCCTCTCTCATCTTTTAAGTGGGAGAACTTGCACAATTGGTGGCTGACTAAATAATTTTTTGCCCCACTGTATATCTAAGAGCGTGTAAATACACGAAGTAAAATAATTTGAAAGACCCACTATGAACAAAACATTTCATAGTCAAATGACATCTAAGCCACCCTAAATAAAATATGCTAAGATATTCATACTTTAAACTGTTGTCCTTTGACCTTACCATCTTCATGACATTCCAGTTTGATCGTGTCACAAAAAAAAAAATAAAGCAGAGATTATCGCTAAGTTATTGATAGTTTGTATAATTCTTAGGAAGGCTGACTGTATGTTACAGGCATGAAAGAAAATGACTAGCAAAAGATAGTGCTGTCAGAATGAATTTAGATGCACGATAATCGCATCTAAAGTAAAGTTGTGTGTACATAACATTGTGTGTACTGTGTGTATGATATATAAATACACCACATACAGTGATATTATTTTGAAACATATTTACATGTATTGCTGTATAATTTATATTCATAAAATCTATATTATCTATCAAATTGTCTTTAAAGTATTAATGCTGTGTGTCATTTATATATACATATGCAACAGACACAGGATCCATATCAACATATATTATATAAACAAAATCTTTATTTTGGATGTGATTAATCACAATTAATCGTTTGACAGCACTACAAAAATATTTACCTTTGCTTGTAAGATAAACACATAAATGTACTTAGTAGGTTAAGTATATAATTGTCCGTATTCTGCATCCATAAGTGGGTGTTAGGTGTTTTCTGACCCTGTTTTCCCTCTTTCTTAGTGTTCTGACGTGTGGGAGGAAGCTGCTGGGTTTCTGGCCTTCAACCCCCGGCAGTGGAAACGCTCGCTCTAGTACGCCCAACTTCAGCCAGCCAGACAGCGTCATCCTTCAGGTTCGGACTTTTGCTCAATCCAAAGTGGAATCATGTAGTAAACTGTTTCCCGCTTGTCCTACTTTATACTCTTAACTCTGACTCACTCACGTTCTCCGTAAACTTTCGTTTACTCACAACACACTCCTCTTCGATACACTTATTTTTCTCCTTCTCCTCCTCCTATAATGTGGTTGATCTGTCTTTTAGTGCCAGGAGAGGTGACTACTGTGCCAATCGAAGGCCATTAATCAAGTTCTTAAAGGGTTAGTTCACCCAAAAATGAAAATTAGCCCATGAATTACTCACCTTCAAGTAGGGCTGGGTGATATGGCCAAAAAAATTATTACGATAGTTTTTTTTTCATATCAGTCGATATCGATAATTATCACAATAAATGTGAAATCTTTATTTCTTTCAAGTTTAAAGCCAGATTTTTGCTCCAAAGTGAAAGTTGTAGAAACTAATTAATTTTCCTTAAAATAAATATCTAAATAAAAAATATATATTTTCTTAGTTTCTGCATGTTCTAATGACTGATATTGTTTCAAATCAAGAAACAGGTTTGTGTTGCCTGATAATATTAATAATAATATAACTTTTTTGTCTCTTAGAAATGCACATTTGATAGTAGCTTGAGTTAGGATGCAGAGGTAAAATTTTGTTCATTATCAAAATCAGTAACATCTGTTAAAAATTGCAGCAACTTCGTTCCGCTTTTTTCGGCGCATAAACATTACATCGAACATTTATCGAACTCTTCATATCGTTTTATCAAGAAATTATATTGCGATTAATTATTGTTATCGAATTATCACCCAGCCCTACCTTCAAGGCATCCTAGGTGTATATGACTTTCTTCTTTCAGACGAATCCAGTCGGAGTTATATTAAAAATTGACTTTGATCTTCCAAGCTGTTTAATGGCAGTCAGCGGGTGTTGCAGTTCATAAGTCCAAAAGAAGTTAAATAATAATCGCCCATCCATAAAAAAAGTGTCTCACACAGCTCAGCGGGGTGAATTAAATCCTCGTAGCAATCAATGCGTTTTTTTTTGTGTTTTTTATTTTTTTTTGTATAAGAAAAAATACCATATTTTAACGTGATAATCACTTTAATCTAGCTTGTGCTCACTGTTGTAAACGGAAGCAGCTCCGGGCGGATGACGTATGAGGTCAGCTTTGCGCATGCGCCGCTCAGAAGTGACGAACGCGGAAGCGCAGGGGAGAGATCAAAACAAAACAACGGTCACTTATTAGAAGTACAATATGAGAATTTGTAAAGAAGAATATCGGAGGATTTCGATATAAGCCAAGAGGAGACTGGTTTTCCTTTGGTAAAGTAAGGAAACTTTGCTTCCTTCGCTTCTATAAACAGATGTTGGTTTTCACGAAACTCACCGGCGCATGCACAGCACTGAACTCATACATCATCTGCCTGGAGCTGCTTCCGTGTACAACTGCTGGCGCAAGCTAGATTAAAGTGATTATTACGTGTTGAATATGGATATTTCGCTTACAAAAAGGCATCGATTTGCTACAGGAGGCCTAGTTCACCCACGGGGGCCGTGTGAGGACACTGCGCTTAGTATGGATGAGGTGTGCTTTATTTGTACTCGTGTGTCGTTTGGTATTCTGAGAACTTCATACAACCCGCTGTACTCTGCCAATTAGATTCAGCTTGCGAAGATCAAAGTCAATTGAGTGATGTATTAGGCTCACGATAGGATTCATCGAGAAGAAGGAAGTACAGTCCTATCGAATGAGGATGGCTTGAGGATGAGTTAATAATGGGCTAATTTTCATTTTTGGGTGAACTATCCCTTTAAGGATGAGACTTCCTTTTTAAAACAAACCCACCATCTCACAATCATCTTTTTTTTTTTTTTTCTTTTTTTTTTTTTTGAGGTATTTTGAGATATAGACCCACTAAAGTTAACTATTGAGAACATATGCATAGCTAACAGGTTTAAGGTGTTCAAGCAGTATATTTTTAAAGGCATGTCTAGTTAGATTATATGTAAAAGATTATAATGAAGGTATAGGTGTAATGGAGCTTTTCTCCTTGACTCGTAACTTCAGCAGTAATAGGGTCAGGCCAGTGTGCAAATGGAAATGTAGGAAGGAACTGTCCCACTACTTGCAAAATGTCCTAAAAGTAGGTCAGGCTGCACCGCAGAGAGAGAGACGGATACATACAGAATTTTCACTTTCATATGCATCTAAACAGCCCCAGGCAAAATAAGCATAGGAAACAGTTTGACAACACAAAACTACAATTTTATTCTGATTTTGTTGCTGCAAAAGGACATCAGCCCTTCTGTATATGATAATAACTAGCAACATAGTACTTGTTTTGGGCATTTATTTGAAATGGAAATGTTTTGTAACATTATAAATGTCTTTACAGTCACTTTTGATCATTTTAATGCATTCTTTTTGAATAAAAGTATTAATTTCTCAAAATGTTAACTGAACCCAAACATTTGAACAGGGAACGGTACCTCTGTATTTGACCTTTTACTGTATTTCTCAGACAAGGTGTGTACACATTACCATTCAGAAGTATGGGGGATGTTTATAAATATATAATATTCTTATTACTCCATGCATATCACATTTTATTTATAGCACACTGGTCAAGTAAGCAACGCGTTTCAGGGGTTTGTAGGATCACAGAATTTGCTTCTCCACTGTGAATAAATCGCCATCAGAATCCATGAGTTTTATCACTGAGGTGGCATGTAAATTTACTTTTACAGATGTCCCCTTGAGAAACGTTTACCAACCGATTAGGGCTGTACTCAGACGATCATCACAAACACCTGAGACGTCACCCCAAATCTTGTGCACACTGAGTCACCACTTCCTCCACATGCAATAATATCCTCTCTTAACACATTCAGACGTGACATTTCACTGCCGCTCTCTGTAAACAGCCTCCCCGTTGGTATTGTTCTGAAACTGTGTGGTAAATCACGTGTGCGCAAGGTTTTCTCTTCACTCAGATGGGCCTCTGTGAAGTTCCCACCCTCCACACAGGCCAGGCCTCCTACTATACAATCCCCATTCTTCTTTCTGCCATCTCTGTGTGCCAAACCAGCCCATAGTAGTGCCAATAGGGCTCTTTTGTGCCCGAATGGCATGGCTTTGTCTAAGGGCAGTGGGCTGTGCAGTTTACACTGGGAGCGAAGCCTGGTCCTGTGCCTATTCAGTAGGTTCTGCCCCTCATTTAGGTGCTGGGGTTATTCAGTGTGAGGTGGCAGATTTCCCTCATTCAGTCCCTGCAATCTGCCCGTTAAGCCAAGATGCATCTGGGGCTAATGACACATCTGGGGCTCATTAAAACTGCCTAATGTGCGCTTGCTCCCTTTAGCTTATCTCCTTCTTATCCATTGCTGTTTTTCTCTTTCACTTTCTCTGACCCCATTTTTCACATTCTTTTCCTTTTTTTTTCTTTTCAATAAGTACATTTTTTGAGACTTTCATGCTGAACCAAGTCCTACTTTATCAATTAACATGTAATTCATTATTGCAAGCTACTGATGGAGTAAATGAGGATAAAACAAACTGCAGTGCATATTTGTTCATAGACTGTGTAAAGGGCAGATATTAAGGGGGGAAATTGCAATATATTAATATTGTCTGTTAAAATTATTGTTGATTTGTTAAGCGTTTGTCAATTTATGTGTTAGTTAGTTTTTTTTTTGGTCAAAAGAGAATATATCAGAAGCCTGATATTTAAAGCTGTCATGTAACCTACCTCTGGTGCTTCTATATTGTAATAAATGACCAGTAATAGATACAAAATAAATAAATATTCAGTTTGTTGTTGTATATCTTTATTTTTAGTGTTTTTAGGATGATTATTTAGATTGATTTAAAAAATAATTTGTAAATTTTAATATTTATTTCAGGCCCCTAGTTGAGAACCATTTAATTAGACAAAATAGTATAAAATTTAAATATATCGGCCATAATTTGTTTATTTTTTACTCAAGCTAAAACGATATCATTGTCAGATTTTATTGTTAAGTTTGAAGCATTATGAATGTTTGAAGCATGACAAGTTTTGGAGATTTGTTTTGGCGATTTTGCTTTCCCCTCATTCTAATAGATAGGATTTGTATTTGTATGCATGTAGATTTACAGTAGTCAGGTTAGATTACTTATTAAATTTTTTACAAACATAATACACTTCTAATTCATGAACAATTTAATGCATTGTCTGCCCCAAATAATTTTCATTGCCCGAGTAGGAAATAGCTGCCCAACCAAGATGGCCGCTGATTGAACTGACTTACCTTATGGGGAAGCATTTGGTGTGAAGGTCATGAAATGGATGAGGGACTTGTGTGTTCTGCTCTGCTAATGGATGAAGTGTGATGCTGAGAGGCATATGGCAATAAAGACTGGACTGATTTCAACCTGGGCTGACAGAAGTGTGAAAACAGACCCAGATGTCCCTATCATGAGCTTTCATTTAAAGCTTTTCTTGATTTAAATTGTTTTTTTTTGGCACTGGGTGCATGTTGTAGTTTTCGCTTGTCTTTAGCTGAATGAATGTATATTGGATCTCTGCTGTTAACATTTAGTGTTGGTGGTATTTAACTTGGCATGTTAAAGGTGAAAGCCTCAGCTGTTCATGGTGCTGTTACGGCTTTCAGCACTCGTGTTAACTTCTGCCAGCCGTGACCGTGAACCTCAGTGTTTGCTTTGGATCATAAACCTTCTAATTTCACTCTTGTGCCTCTTTGCAACCCATGAGCTAGAGTAAATTTGGCCTGTGATTAGCCATTTGTTTTCTTTATATCATTAACCCTCAGTTAAACAGAATAGATACCTATTAGGGTTGAGTGATATATTCGTGAAATACTTGCATTGATTTTTGCTGGTGACAAAGCTAAATTTTGAATATGATCTCAATGCACTTTTTATTTGCCCATCAAGTTTCCTAAAAACTAGAATAGACTGTTTAGACCTTTTCTTGCCGAGTAAGTATGATTGTTTTTATATTGGTATATTTAAAATTTTAAAAGATTTTTCCTTGTGTTCAAATGGTGAAAAAACTATATATATATATATATAAATAAGAAAATATATACAGTAAAAGGTAATATACAGTAAAAGGTCAAATAGCATTGCCATTACATTCAGTTCAGACTTACAGACTTACCCTCCATTGTTAATACAGTGGCTCATTTTCAACAAAACTCTATTTTCAGGTGGACTTTCCCACTTCTTCTTTTGAAGTGCGCTTTAGCACCCCCGCTCCTGCGGAGTTCAGCCCCCAGTACGAGTTCTCCCGTCTGGACCAGCTCAGCCAGAGGCAGCTACATGATGTCTTGCACAAGAAGTCCCTTTTTTGGTGAGTTGGAAGTCTGGTAATCCTAAAGCAACTGTCTTGATCTAATTATTTGTTTTACTGTTTTAATGTTTTCAAGATCTTTCCATGAATGGGGAAAAAAATTATTTTCCTTTCTCTGTCAACATTTAAAATGCTAAATATACCTTGTAATACTTAACATTGCATATTTCCTATTAGATTAAGACAATATTCCCTCTTTATTTCAACCAATACTGTGCCAGGTTTTTAATCCAGCTGGTTTTGAACTCATTTTAGAACAACTGTCATTAATTTCTCACCCTCATCTTGTTCCAAACCCGCAAGAGCCTTCGTTCGTCTTCAGAACACAAATGAAGATATTTTTGATGAAATCCAAGAGCTTTCTGACCCTGCTTAGACAGCAATACAACTGACACGTTCAAGGCCCAGAAAGGTAGTAAGGATATTGTTAAAATAGTTCATGTGACATCAGTGGTTCAACCATAATGTTATGAAGCTACAAGAATACTTTGTGCACAAAGCCCAAGTTCCAAGACTTACAATGACGTAACAATGTTTGCTTCTCTAGTCAGTGGAAGCTTGGACTGATTCTGAAAGAAGTTTGTAGATCTTCTGACTGATCACTTGCTCAAAACCAGCAACATTTTGGTGGAAAAGAAATGGCTGAAAGCTGGTTCTCAGGTTCTTTGAGCCTGTGAGTTAAAAATCATTTACATCTTTCTTTCTCATTCTAGCTCAGTCATGGAATGCACATAGTGGGCGTTTACACTGTAAACTGATAAACAGAGAATGCAGTGGGATGATATACAGACATGAAGGTTATGAAAACTGCATCTTCTCCAAGACAAGGATTGATTAAGTGTAGCTGCCCCCTCAGATAACCAGTAAATGCAAATTCAGATTCGCAGTTGTTACGAATTATTCATATTTCAGTGACACACAGCATGAAATCTCTTTTCCGCTCCCAAATGAGCATGTCTGCATGGGAACAGAGGTTGAAGAAGTGATGTTGAGGTGCTGATCAGACACTTATGAGAGGATGAAGCTGGTGTCAGATCCTTCCTTGTCGCTAAGAGTTTAGACACTAGGGATGCAGCAATTAACCGGTTTCGCGATTAACCGCGCTTTAAAACGCCACGGTTAATTAATCGTAAAGGTTCCGCTAAACCGAGTGTTTCTGTTACACGGAACGTAACTGTTGCAGCTTGCGCAAAACGAAAACAAAGTTTCACTAGCGGTGCACCAGCTTAAAATGACGTGCTTATCAGAGGCACGGAGGCTACTACATGCATTAGATGAACTGTGACAGAGGGACCAAACAGCGAAGCTTTATTTCCACCAGAGAAATGCCTGAAGACGATCTGTGGGACCATTTTGACTACACTAAGAATGACCAGGGTGTCATTTAAATATTGCTGTAAAAAACTGCTGCTAAAGAGCGAATACATAAGCGATAATGCACGGCTTGCTGTACATTGAATGATTTTAATGCACGACGTGAAGGCAAGAACCACCTGACGCGAAGCTATGGCTCGTTAGCTCAGCATGCTGCCCGCTTCAGATCAGAAAGAGATGAAATAGTGCGGTAAGATCACATTTATTTGAAATAATTTCACCTTTTAGCTAATTCATTCTTTTCGAGATTGAGAGAGAGGGGGACAGTTGCCTGTGGAAGTAGCTAACTGCGTCTGTGCGTTTCTCTCCAGTCGGCTATTAATCTATTTTATTCAAATAAGTCACAGGGCAGCACTTTCAAGAAGTTTGTGTCTCTGAAATGGTTGTACACGTGTTGCAGCGCGATCTACGTCTCACAAACCAAATACAGACTTGATTTTCTGAGGCAGATGAAATATATGAATTATTATAAAGATTAGTTAAAAATGATAGTATGGTGACAGTTGATTACAATATTAAGTTATTTCCATCATTAGAAACAGTTTCACCCTGTGGGGCAAATATAAGTTAATATTATGCGGATATTATAATAGGCTACTTCATTAATTTGTAATTACTATCCTGTTGTAGTATATTCCTAGTAACCAACAAGATTTTTTTTTTTTCACCATGTTTCCAGTTTTCTGCCTCTGGTCCAAAAGAAATGTAAAGAATGTACTAACTGAAAACATTAAATACTTTTGTGATTATTTCCATTTGTTATTTTCAAAAGAGAAATACTGTCATGGATGTTTACAGAGCAGAGGTCACCATTTTTTAATTCCAATGGGAGAGATGGACTATTGTTTGTCTTTTGTTTATTATTATTATTTTGTGCTGCATTGTTGGTTACTGTGTTATTTCTGTTCAAAAGCAATAAATAACACTTTAATATCTAAAAATTGTTCATGTGTTTCCATATGAATTAAAGGCATAATATCATATAATCGTATTTAAAACCGTGAGTATTCCTCAAAAATAATAGTACCAACAACTCTAATCGTTGCATAATGTTGACACCCCCAGATTTAACCACTTCTTTTGTTTCTGTCTTACGCTCTGTTTCCCCATCCCATCCTCCTTTAAAGGGACAGTGGGAGGAAGGAAATAGCGGAATTCATGCGGCGTTGGAATGTGGATATGTGAGACTGGTAGTCTGATGGGAGGAAAACTAGAACAGTAGTCCAATGGACCATGTTTTCACATTGCAAAATTCTATATTTAATGGCATATTCTAGCTACAGTCATGGCCAAAAGTTTTGGCAGTGAAACAAATGTTATGTTTTGCAAAGTTTGCTGCTTAAGCTGTTGTGGTGTTCAATCACATTGTTTCTAGATTGTGTAGAGTGATCAGATGCATTTTAAATAATTGCTAAAAGCTTCATTTGGCCAAAAAAATGAACTTTTCACAAAAAAATTCACTGTTTTTTGATCCTGACACAAAATGACCAGCTAACATTAATTGACTAATCATATCAGTAGCACATGTAAAAGTGTGAATGAGTACTAGTCAGGTTAGTCCCTTTCATACTAATTAGATTGTAAGAGCAGACTGATTGCTATAAAAGGAGGGAAGAAGCGCTTCCAATCATTGTGCTCTTGTTAGCAATGGTTGCCTCCAAAGAAACATGTGCAGCCATCATCGATTTGCATCAAAATGGCCTCACATGCAAATTGCTACAAAGAATATTGCACCTAAAAAGAACCATCTACCGGATTACAAAAACTTCAAGGAGAGAGGTTCGACTGCAGTGAAGAAGTTTTCAGGACGTCCCAGAGTGTCCAGCAAACGCCAGGACCGTCTCCTCCTGAGGAGCCAGCTACAGAATCGTGTCTCCAGCAGTGCAGAGCTTGCTCACGCATCTGCACACACAGTGAGGCCAAGACTTTTGGACGCTGGGTTCCAAGAGGGCAGCAAGAAAAAGCCACTTCCTCAAGAAAAACAAGTTCAGGCCACGACGGAAATTCTGCAGGAAGTACAAGTCGATTGGAACGCAGAAGATGGTTTTCTTGATGAGCTCCTTCCCAACTTTGGGAATTGGGAAAAATTCGATTATCGGAGACGAATGGTGAACGCTACCATGAGTCGGTGACGTGCCCAGGGAAGATCCTGAGACCATCCATGTGTGGGGTTGCTTTTCAACCAAGAATGGGGCTCTCATAATTCTGTCCAAAAAAACTGCCATGAATAATGGTATCAAAACTTCCTGCAAGAGCGACTTCTTCCAACGGTCCATGAGCAATTTGGTGGTGATCCGTGCATTTTCCAGCATGGTGGAGCACTACGTCACAAACCAAGAGTGATAAAGAAGTGGCTCGAAGATCATTACATTGAAATTTTGGATCCGTGGCCAGGCAACTCCCCAGATCTCAATCCCACAGAGAACCTGTGGTCAGTCCTCAAAAGGCGAGTGGACAAGCAGAAGCCCACAAACTGTGATCAACTCTGAGAACTAATAAGGCAAGAATGGATCGCCATCAGTCAGGATTTGGCCAAGAAGCTAATATCCAGAATGCCAGAGCGAATTGCAGAGGTTATTAAGAACAAGGGTCAACACTGTAAATATTGACTCATTATATATATTTTTTTGCCAATAAAAGCCTTTAAAACTTATGATATTCTTATTATTGTTTTTCAGTATACCATAGAAATGTGGGAAAATAATATACAAATACTGAAGCAGCAAACTTTGCAAAACAAAATTTGTCACTGCCAAAACTTCTGGCCCGGTGTTTATTGAAAGTAGAAAAAAAGATGAATACTTCCCTGCAAAAAGTGGCTTATCTTAATCGCATTTTTTATGTCTTGTTGAAAATATCTAAAAATTCTTAAATAAGATCTGATAACTAGTAAGAGTGCTCAAGATATTTAGCGTCTGTTTCAGGGAAAACATTAACGTACGTGCCCTTTGCTTAAAAACAAGTAAAATTCTCTGCAAGTGGGTAAGTAAAATATTCTTAAACAAGAGCATTTTACGTATCCTGGCAGATATTGTATTGGTTTAAGCAAAACGGCACGTAATTTAATTTGTTGTTCCCCCTGGAAACGAGGACAAAGATCTTAAGTCATTGGCTTATCTAGTAAAAGTATTCTTGATTTAAGAATTTCTAATAATAGTTGAATCGAAACAAGACAAAATATAAGTAGAAAGCTATTTTTGCAGTGTTATGCATCAATCAAAATACAACATAAAAAAAATTGTATACATAAAAAATAGTATAATCTGTTCAAACAAAATCTTTTTGTCACAATAAACAGTGAACTGTGTTTGGTTTTGGTGTTTTTTCGATTTGATTTATCAAAAAAAACACATCATCCATCACTATGGTTTTTTCTTCCGCAATCTCAAGCAGCACGATGCTTTCCGCAATGATCTAATGGCAATAGTTTTTCACCTGTTTTTTGCTACCTAAATGCAGCCTTGGTGAAAGTAAGTGCTTTTTAAAAAAAATTATCGTATAGAATTTTATAGTATAATGTTTAATATATATTATTATGATGCTATTATATTACATTAAATGGAATATATAATTATTATCTGTATGTGAAAATCATTTCCTTATTGTGCTTTTATGGGTCAGGTCTTTGTTTATTTTATTCCCTATGTTTGAATATGAGGACATTTCTGGTGCTCAGCAGGGCTTGGTGCTCTACAGTAATCTCTTTTCCAGGCAACTTTAGACAGTGTGGGATTCTTTCCCCAGCTGCCTCTGTTCCTTTCTTTTCTTAGTCTGTTTTTCCACGCTCTCTGGTGCTCAGCGCCGGTGGAGCGCTGAAAACATTGCTGCACTGTAAAATCTGCAGCCCACACCAGCTTGGAAATATTCAAGTAATACATTGTCTCCAGCTCTGGCTCCACAGGTTGAGCATTTGAGCTAGGTGTGAACTGTCTAGTCTGGCTTTTGTCAGCAGAGAGTTAATGTTTCTTCTCTTTGGTTGTAAATATATAAACCATGGTGGGCGTTTAAAGCGTTTATCGATTCTAGCAACCTGGTTCTATGTGGTTGCTCTTTCCCTTTTTCACTGTTTTATTTTCTATATAATATATATATCTATATTAAACATTTACTTTCTATACTATATTATATATCTATATATCTATGCGCACAGCCAGTGTTCCTGCACGGTCTACCTCCTGGTGTAAGCTCTTTTTGCGGGGTTGATCTGATTTAAGCTTGTCTTGTGAACCATACGCTGGGCCCACCCCGCACTCAACCTCCCAACACCTTTAACTCCCTTGTAGCATTTGGGTTTTAACTTGTTTTTTTTGAACATCTTTTGAATAGTTCTGCCTGCAGTAAATGGTAATATTGTGAGATATTACTATTGAAAATAACTGATTTCGCATTCGATATTGATCATTATTTCGGACCCCCCAACCCTAGCAGTTTACCAGAAACCCTGAACTGCATGGTTAATGCGATACAACACCACAACCCCTTCAGTGGAAAGTTTATCATCCCATCCAAAAGTTGTCCAAATCTAGACATCTCCTGTTTTTTGTTTTTTTTTTTTTTTTTTTTTTTTTTTTTTCTTTCAGCCAGCGACTTATTTAAATTTAGTATTAGATCAAGCCCATTAAGTTGTCCTTTTCTATAGCGATTGATTCGCAGATGGGCCTCTGGGTTGCCTTGGGCAACTGCAGCCAGAAATCAATACTCCTCCAGCCTCCTGTGAATCATGGGATATGTAGTCATCTAATGACAGTAGTGTTTGCATGTTGCCGTGAAGAATGTGAGTGTGACCGTAGGAGGCTTTCAGAACCCTTCCCCCAGTATATTGAGCTGTTTGACACTGTATGATTACGGCCCAGCAGGAGCAGAGGTAATTTGATCCAGGGGTCCTGCCCTACGGCTGTCATCCCTAGAGGGCTGGCATCCCCCCCCATCCGTTCATCCGCCATGCCCCACGTCGCTCAACCGTGGAGCTCTATGTGTGTGTCTGCTTTAGTCCCTGACGTCCCCCCCATGCTCGGAGAGGAGCAAACACACCTGCAGTGTTAAAGCCGGGTGGTGTGTGTACGGCCTATAGCTCGTGTTTGTCGTCCTCTGTTTTCAATGTTCTCCTGCACCTTCAGTAGGTTCCCTGGCCTCTGTGTGTTGTTACCTTGGCCCTCTGTGGGTTTGGTGCATCGTGTATAAGAACAACCTGCAGCCTCCATACCCTAGAGCTGGCGTTGTGGGTATTGTTCCTCTTACTGCCCGTGCGAGCCCCCGCACGGACACCTTCCTGGAACCGTTTCGGTGTCTTCCTGCGGTATCAGGGTTCTTAATTTTTGTCCGCTAGAACGCTTCCTTTCTTCTCGGATTGAGTCATGTGTTTTTGGCCTTTGATGTCCGGAGATGGCAGATCGCAACCCCAGGCTGCTTGTCTGGAAACCACATTAAAGACTTTTATGTTTGCTGTATGCTTGAGCTGTCATGCGAAATGGTCTGTCGATTGTATTCGTTTCCCTGCAACTGACCCTCAGACCGCAGGGATTGAAAAAACCATCTACCAAATCCTATTTCCTGCCGCAAATCTACTCTTCCTAAACATTTCTTTATTTGCCCAGCGGTTATGTTTGTGCCCGAAATGGCGGTCCCCACCACACTTGTACCGCTCTTTTACCATACTTTTAGATACATTTTGATTTATTCTATATACACAAGTACAAAGTGACTTGCAGTGACGTGCGTTGGTCAAGTATGGTGACCCGATTGGAATTGTCTATGCATTTAACCCATCCCACAGTGCCCACCAGCCAGTGAACACAACACACATGAACCAACACCCCTGAGCATGTGGGCAGCATTGATGTGCGTGCCAGGGAGCAGTGGGGGTTCGAGTTGCTCAAGGCCAGTCATGGTATTGACGGTGGAAAGAGCACTAGACTTACAATCCCCCACCTACAATCCCTGCCGGTACGAGATTTTGAACCCGCAACCTTTGGGTTACGACTTTGACTCTCTAACCATTAGGCCACAATTTCCCATGTACAACGTACAATATGTTGTAAAATAAAGCAAAATAAATATGTATAAAATAAAAATAAAGATTTTATACTATATAATCAAGTATGGTGTATATATAAACACACTTAAATGTTTTGTTTTGATTAATTATTTTAAATAACAATTAGTTTGTGCCAAACAGAAATAAAAACAACAAAACTGTACAGTCATTGCAATTTGGTATATGTGCATCTCAAAATCTAACCCGTTGCACATGCAATCAGTTGCAAAATAAAGAGAAAAGTATTTAAATATAAAATTTCTCTAAAAAAATATATTTACAACACCCCACCCCCCCCCCCCCCCCCCCTTTTATTATTTTGAGATTACATTATTAATAAATTATTATATAAAAATGTGTAAATATTTATTTTCCATTTGCAGCATGTTGCATGCTCGTGCAAGTGCCATAATTTATTGACATAAGATGTAATGAAGACATTTTTATATATTTGTATGTAGAAATGTACATAAAATACATATACAATGTCTTTATTTTTTCTTTATATAACTGATTTATTATTTAAATATTTGTTTTAGAAGTTTGAGAGTGCTGTACGCATTTGTTTACTCTTACTTGCTAACTTTTATTGTTGATCCATTCATCTAGGTTGACTCCAGAGGACCGGCGTCTTTTGTGGGAGAAGCGTTATTTCTGCCACGTGGAAGCCAGTCGTCTGCCGCTGGTCCTGGCCAGCGCGCCCAGCTGGGAGTGGGCATGTCTGCCTGACATCTATGCCCTGCTCCGCCAGTGGGGATGCATGAACCACCTGGACACCCTAGGCCTGCTGAATGCCACGTGAGTGTTATAGTAACCATGGCAGCAGCTTGCTTCATTGTTTAGCTGGAAGCTAAGCAGAGCTTGCCTGTCCTTCTGCGGTTGGCAGTCCGGCTGATTTGAGTAGACCATGAAGAATTGACCTTTAGATTTGTCCAGAAGAGCACATGTGGAGCGCAGATATCCAATGGCTACTCTCAACATTTACTGACATGGTTTTAAAGCTTTGTTGGTGTTAAAAATCAAATCAGCTTAACCAAGAACCACCAGGGTGGTCTACTAGCTCTAACAAGGTTGACCAAGATAGGGTAGTCCACCAAAATCTGAAAATTCTGTCTTTTACATCCCCTTTATGTCATTCCAGACCTGACTTTATCTTTCTGTGGAACATAAGAGGTTATTTTGATGATTGTTGTTAACTAAACCGTTTCATTCCCATTGACTTCCATTGTATTTTTTGCTGATACAATGAAAGTCAATGGGAATCGAAACTGTTACCAACATTATTCCAAATATCATCTTTTAGGTTTAGCAGAAGAAAGTCAGTCATACACAATTAGAATTAGAACAACATTAGGGTGAGTAAATGACAGAGTTTTCAGTGAACCTGTCCCCTTGACTTCGACCTAACCGGCTGGTAGCACAACCGATCAACCACCTAAACCAGCTTGAACTGGATAATGACCATAAATGACCAACACGAAACCATGTAAATCCATCAACCGTTTTGAAGAGTCCCAGATATTTCTCATATAAATTTTCTAAATGCATTTTATAGTGCCCACAAGCCAAAACAGCACCATAAAAGTACACTTACGTTTAAAAAAAGAAAGAAAGAAATGTCCGTTTTGATTTCATGGTGACTTTAATGTCCCAGGTTTCCAGATCAGGAGTGCAGACGGACCGCGGTACAGTGGATGGACTCCATCTCTGATCCTGAGCTTTTGGATTTCCTTCCTCAGTTAGTGCAGGTAACAAAGGCATTGTATCTCACTTCCTTTCATGCTCTTACTCTATTCCATACTTTCCCATTGACCTTGATCTATATCCTATCTTATTTACCTCCCGTCCTTTTTGTTCTCCCACCAACCCCATCCAACAAACTGCTCTCTAACACTTTCTCTTTGTGCAGGCGCTGAAGTACGAGTGTTATCTGGACAGCCACCTGGTGCGTTTTCTGCTGAGGAGGGCCATCGGGGATGTGCGCATTGCTCACTACCTCTTCTGGTGTGTCCTCTACCCTCTGATTATACTTAAAAACTCAGTGCCCTTATATAGAGCACATATACTGATAAATCAGGTCATGCTGGTTTGTGCACTCACATTCAAGATTTGTCTATATAAACTGATGAGATTTGATTCCTTATATAGTAATGAGATTAACCTGTCAGCACCATGAATGCTGGATCATTTTTATACACATTAAAGTCATGCACATGCAGATTCACATACTGACTGATTGAGTGTCTATGAAATCAGCTTACAGCTCCACCTGCTGTATAGATGAGGTCATTTTTAAGAGAAAAATAAATAGACAACAGTTTTATTCAGAGGTGTGTCTAACTGATTTATTTAAAAATGTATCACCTGAATGTATTTTATAATTTTTGTCTAGTGTACATCTGAAATGACTTTTATAACCTTTTGTTAATTGTATACCTTGTATAATTTATTCAGAGATCGCCATGAAAATAGCATTGATGCTGGCATGGTGTTAAAAAGTGAATAAATAAATAAATTAAGAGAAAAATACATTATTTTATTAAGAATAATTATTATTAAAAATGACATTAGGATTTTGCATGGTGACTTTCTATTCAGAAAAATTAAGCTAATATTTCCCTACAAATAAAATACACATTCTCTTATTACTGTAACATTATGAAGATGTATATATTAATCTTTCAAATTTTTTAAAGTATGTATGCATCATGGTAGCATATGTTGTACTGCCTTATAATTAAAAATTATTGCTTTTAATACATTTATTTTAAATTTAAACGTCTTACTAAGAAAGGAAAACATACTGTAAAGTAATGAGAATCATCATTGAAAAATGAGAAAGGTAATAGTAGATGCATTCCAGGCGGGTGTGGCTCCGTTATAAGAAATGGGTGCTTAATTGCTTGAAAAATGTCACAATGTGAAACATTCTAAAGCTTCCTAATAGCAGATTACATGTTCCCTATGCGAAATAAGCAATCTCACTGTAAATCTGATAAAAGTCATAGGACGTCAATGTTCGTTTGTCTGTCTCTTTGTAGGTTGCTGAAAGATACTCTTCAGGACTCTCAGTTTAGCGTGAGGTATCAGTATCTGCTGGCGGCTCTTCTCTGCTGTTCTGGTCGTGGTTTGAGGGATGAGTTTGATGGGCAATGCTGGTTGGTCAACATTCTGGCTAAAGTGGCCCAGCGAGTTAGAGACTCTTCGCCTTCATCCAGACAGGTCAGCTTCACAATTCCTCATTTACACCTGCATTGTTATTTTAGTATTATTTATTTACTATTATAGTACTTTTTAAGATCTTGCATTAGCTGTGATTGTTTTTTTTTCAGTTTTCTTTTTCATTTTAGTTTAAATGTCATTGTATGTGCTTTTGCCTTTTTTCTTTTAGAATTCGGGTTCAGATTAAAACTTTTAGTTTTAATTTTAGTACTTATTTAATTGAGTAAGCTGTCATAGAAACATTTATAATTAAAACATTTTTTTAATTAATTGAAATACTTTTAGATTTGTTTAGTTAACAATAACAACAGTTATCTATTTCAGAAGGTCCAATCAAGTGAACATTGCAAAAATTGTAGGACTTCATCATTATGCCTCCCCTTAATATCCGATCACAGGAAACGTCTTTTTAAATGAATGTGGTATTAAAGAGTAAAATATGTCTCATGTGATCACGTGACTACATTTAAATAGAGCCTTGGGGGTTTTCTGAAGAGGAGAATTACCTACAAAAATAATTTGCTAAAAAGAGCTGGCTTCTAAATCTCTAATTTGGTTGATGGCTGTAATGCTCCTACTATTTTTAGTTTGAAAGAACAGGTCTGTGCCAAAGACTGATTGTTGATCCCTAAGGCGCATTTTAATTTATCCAGACAGCCTGTTCAGTGCAATAACCGTGGTTTGTCTTTTGTCTGGTGTTCAGGCTATTCTCCGCGAGGGGCTGGAGGAGGTCAAACAGTTCTTCTCTGTGAACAGCACCTGTCGACTTCCCCTGAACCCGGGCCTGCTAGTCAAGGGCATCAACATACAGGTACAGGTTGTGTCTTTCTATATCAAGCATGTGGAGGTCATTGTATTGTTCTTGTTGACACATCAGAAACAAAATGTATCTCTCATTCTGTCTTCATGTAGTCTTGCTCCTACTTCAACTCTAATGCAGTGCCCCTCAAGCTCTCGTTCCAGAACCAGGATCCTTTAGGAGACAACATCAACGTCATCTTTAAGGTACCGCCTTCTCATGTTTTTGTACATTATGGATCATTGGTTCTGCATTGAAACAGTTTTTCAGATGTTTTCTTGGTCGTGGGTTTTCTCACTCAGTCTGGAGATGACCTGCGGCAGGACATGCTGACGCTCCAGATAATTCGGATCATGAATAAGATCTGGATCCAAGAGGGACTTGATATGAGGATGGTGATCTTCCGCTGCTTCTCTACTGGACGAGGCAGAGGTAAATGCCCATCCTCCAAATGTTAACTACAGTATTTTCCATTCTAAAATTCATTTTAGGGTCATTTCCTACTTTATATGTATATACCCCACTATATAGACAATATCTAGACTGAGATTTAATTGTACACAATGTGAATTTTTCTAAGGATGTGAATGGAAGTCATTTTATAAAACTTCTTTGCCCTTGTCTAGGCATGGTAGAGATGATTCCCAATGCAGAAACCCTGAGGAAGATCCAAGTTGAGCATGGAGTGACTGGCTCCTTCAAAGACCGGCCTTTGGCAGACTGGCTGCAGAAACACAACCCCACTGAGGACGAATATGAAAAGGTACAGCTGTGCTCTGTAGTAGCATCACACTACATTTGCATTTGCTAAATCATTATGTATGTGCAAACTGTCTTTTGCCATGACGTGAAAATGATCCATGCCTGCTTAAGTTGCATTGGATTGCATCATGTTTATTTTGCATGTCCTAATGATATGGAAATTAGTTTTCACATTTGGTGATTTATAGCTTTGCTGACTAAAAGAGGTTAGTTCTAAACTAATTCTGTTGATTTGTTGTTTTTTCACAGGCGGTGGAAAACTTCATCTATTCGTGCGCTGGTTGTTGTGTGGCCACATACATTCTAGGAATCTGCGACCGCCACAATGACAACATCATGTTGAAGAGCAGCGGACACATGTTCCACATTGACTTCGGCAAGTTCCTAGGGCACGCACAGATGTTTGGCAGCATCAAACGGTAGGAGCACAAAAAGAACATGAAAATGAATTCCTCTGCCCCAGATTTTGATCACTGCAACAGTTTTTGTCTCAGAACAATGTAGACAGCCTGCAACAACCTGTTTCATATTACTTCTCTACAAAGGAACAGAAGAATGTTTTTGAGCTAAACCAGATCTGGGGTGTTAAGACCGATTTTAATCTTTTGTTTTTATAGGGACCGGGCTCCTTTTGTGTTTACGTCTGACATGGCATATGTCATCAATGGAGGTGACAAGCCATCCAGCCGTTTCCATGACTTTGTAGACTTGTGTTGTGAGGCCTACAATCTGATTAGGAAACATGCACATTTATTTCTCAACCTGCTTGGCCTGGTGAGTTCACAGATAACACCAGATACTTTTCTTAGTTTGTACTTTTAGGATGTATCCACAGAGTTGAGGTAAAATGGGTCATATGACGTTGCTAAAAAAGAACATTATTTTGTGTAATGAAATATGTTTATGCTGTTTAAGGTAAAAAAAAAACACATTATTTTCCACACACTGTACATTATTGTTTCTCCTCTATGCCCCGACTTTCTGAAACGCGTAGATTTTTACAAAGCTCATCATTTTGAAAAGCGAGGTGTGCTTTGATTGGCCAGCTATCCAGTGTGTTGTGATTGGCTGAATACCTCGAGCGTGTGACTGAAATGTTATTCTCCTTACCATATTGTGATGCCGTGTCCCGGAGCGACGAGACAAAAACATGAAAACCCATTATAAACAAGGCATTTGTTGCATCCAGTGGGGACATAATTACTGATTATAATGACTTATACTGTCTTTTTACGCGTTGTGTTGCATCGCGCCGCGTAAGCATAAAACCATATCTGCATTTGTAATCGGAAAAATGACAAACAGCAAGCGCTACTCTACACTGCTCAAAACTCGAGTTTGAATCATCAGTGGCAAATCCTTTAAATCATGAAGTATGCAGTCTGTGAGTCCACATTATTGTCCGAACACCGGCATTGTAGGCTATACTCTCCCAGGAAACAGTCCTCGTCCTCCGTAAAATGCATTGCTCACATCTGAATATTTGGAGTGGAGAAACGTTACCTGGAACAGTGTTGTATAGCAACTTAACCACTGATTTCTAGTTGTGTCCTTTTTTGGAAGCCAAACAAAGTAGTTTCGCTTTCATAAGAAACGCACATCGTCTCCATGACATGGCGGGGGGCACCATATAAGCGAGAATCAAAGTTACGACGGCCTTTCTTTGCGTGAAACAATTTGGCGGCGTATGCCAATTCCCACATCGTGACGTAGACATGTGGGGGCGTGTTTAAACAAAGCTTTTTATAAACTTTTATAAAGAATATTTTTGGTTTGGGCTTTGTCTTGCAACCTTAGGGATCTTATCGATTCACGAACAGCTTGTAACACTCCAAAGAGAAAGGAAAACTTGAAGTAAGAACTTTAAGTAAGGTTCTCTGGCTTGCTTTATTGTTTGCCTATTATTTGAATGCTTATTTGAATTGCATTGTGTCTTTCTGCTCTGACATTGTAACCTTGTGTGTGTGTGTGTGTGTGTGTGTGTGTGTGCAGATGCTCTCCAGTGGGATACCAGAGTTGTCTGATGTGGATGATCTGAAATATGTTTATGATGCTCTGAGACCACATGAATCAGAAGCAGATGCCACCATGCACTTCACCAGGTGAGAACTTGGAGACTTTGTCCCATTTGCTCTTGATGTCTGTCGTTTTAGAGTGTTAGAACTCAGAAACCATAGAGTGTTGCCTTTGGTGCCAGTAAGCAAGCACCTAACAACCAGCAGGAACACCTTTGCAACCAATCAGAACATCCTAGCAATTATAGCTGTCAACAGTTATTATTGTCCTTCAAATCCATCTGTCTTTTGGCCGTCATCTTAATCTGATCCCCTGTTCTAGGCTCATCGAGTCCAGTCTTGGCAGTGTGGCTACTAAGCTCAACTTCTTCATCCATAACCTGGCCCAAATGAAGTTTGCATCCTCTGAGGAGCGTCCCGTTCTGTCATTTGCTCCACGCGTCTACACTCTAAAGAGTGATGGAGTAATTCGCAGCCTGTTTGTTTGCAGACACATCAAAACCTATACTCCAAGCAAAGGCTATGTAAGTCTGCTGCATTTTAGCCCAAATCCATTTATATGCATCTCAGTGTTGATGTATTTTTTCCCTTCATGCAGTCTTATGTTGTGAAAGTGGAGCGGGAAGTTCAACAGGGGTCAACTTTAGTCCAAAGGACCTTTGAGGAATTCCATGAACTTCACAGTAAACTGCAGCTCATCTTCCCTTCCTCAAAACTACCCAGGTACAGTGTTGAAACCTGACAGAATTGTGAATTATATCAAATCAAAAGCTCACTAGCTTTAGCTCCGTGGCTAGCATTTACTCACCCTCAAGTTGTTCCAAATCTGTATGAGTTTCTTTGTTCTGTTGAACACAAAAGAAGATATTTTGAAGGATGTGGATAACCAAGCAGTTTCTGTTCCCCATTGATTTCCATAGTATGGTGGGGGGGGGGGGGGGGTGTTATATAGAAGTCAATGGGGACAGAAATAAATTCATACAGGTTTTAAACAACTTGGGCATAATGAACATTTTCATTTTGGGGTAAACTATCCTTTTTTAAGAAAAAAACTCCTAACTGTAGTGAAAACTACTGAAGGTTTCTGTTATCAGTGGATATATTTAGTTTAAACGATGTTGAACTATAGTCTATAAAGCTGTTCATTGTACATTTCTTCCCAGTACTGTTTGTATCAATGTATTGAGCAATGGTAATATTCAGCCAGCCAATTATTGCAAAATAACCTCCTTCAGGGTCATGTAGTACTGGCTGAGTGGCAATACATAAGCCACGTGTAGCAGTGCTCTTCATTTAATTACATACCGCTCTTAATGTAATGTTCCCACAGCTTCCCCAGCCGCTTTGTGATTGGCCGGTCTCGAGGCGAGGCCCTGGCAGACAGGAGAAAAGAGGAGCTAAATGGATATGTTTGGCACTTAATCCATGTTGCTCCAGAGGTGGCACAGGTAACATTTGACCCCCGCTTACATCATTGGTCTTTATATATAATTCTTGCTCTCATAATCCATGTACATTAAAGGGGTCATATGATGCGATTTCAATTTTTCCTTTCTCTTTGGAGTGTTACAAGCTCTTGGTGCATAAAGAAGATCTGTAAAGTTGCAAAGACTAAAGTCTCAAATCCAAAGAGATATTCTTTATAAAAGTTAAGAGTCAGCCACACCTACCTAAAACGGCTCGTTCTAACACACCCCCACATACCTACCTCACTATGTGGAAATATTAGCATAATGCAACCCAAATGTTCACGCAAAGAAAGAAGACGTAACTTTTATTCTCGCTGTAGTATTGTTGTTCCCGCTGCCATGTCGTGAAGGCGCTGTGTGCTTCGTTGTGAAAGCGAAACTACTTTGTTTGGCCTTCCAAAAGAGGACGATATCGCTTCGTCATGCCTAGAGCTGATCCGTGCTGGTCGCTGAGGAAATACTTCAACTTCGCTGTCGATCGCCGGATCGGCTTTCACCGTGGACGAAGCGGAATCCAGCCCGAGGTCGTCACATGTGGTTGCCGCGGAATCACAATAGGGTAAGGGACGTAACATTTCCGTCACACGCTTGAGGAATTCGGCCAATCACAATGCACTGGATAGCTAGCCGATCACAGCACACCTTGCTTTTTCAGGACCGAGGAGCTTTGGAAAAATTCGCAGCGTTTCAGGAAAGCGGGGATAGAAGGCGGAAAACAATAAGTACGTATGGTGGAAAATAAGGTTTTTTGAACTTGAACTCAACCACATTAATTACACCAAATAATGTTCTTTTTAGCAGCATCATATGACCCCTTTAAGGTTCAAACGTTTGGGGTTGGTATGATTGACAAAACGTATTTCATGTTCACTAAGCATTTATTTGATAAAAATACAGTACTACAAACTGTAATCTTAAATAACTTTATTTTAATATTTTAAAAGAGTTATTCACGTGATGGCAAAGCTGAAGTTTCAGCAGCCATTACTTCAGTCTTCAGTGTTACATGATCCTTCTTAAATCATTCTAATATGCTGATTCGCTGCTTAAGAAACATTTTTTTATTATTATCTCTGTTGAAAACAGTTGTGCTGCATAATATGATTTGATGAATGGAAAGTTTAAAAACAACCACATTTATTTGAAATTGTTTTTGTTTTGTTTTTTGTAACATGTTTTAACTTTTAAATTTGTTGCATCCTTGAAGAATAAAAGTATTACTTTCTTATATTTCTTATCCCAAGCTTTACAACAGTAGTGCAATTGAAAATAAAAGTTAACCTTTATATTGTGAAGTGCAAGCTTTCATTCACTAACCACATCACCATCCTTTTCTTTTCTGAATAATTATAATAGTCAATAGAATGTGTACAGCTTGCAGTAATTAATGCGAGTTGTTCCAGTTTGACTGGCATGCTTCTTGGAAATTGTCCATGTTCTGTGAAAACAGACACACGTCGTCTGTAAACAGTCCACCCACAGGCCTATATCAGTATTTAGGCAGAACTGGCACTACCAGCTGCCAAACGGTGAACACTTTCACTTTCTCTGCTCTGTGCTGTACATGTTAAGAATGCGACCAGATTGCATGGCATCCATACTATTACTGTGACTGTACACCTGCTTATTTTAGTACCTGTTTATGAGGTAACGTAACATAACCCTCTTCTTTTTCAGTGTGATCTGATCTACACCTTCTTTCACCCTCTACCAAGAGATGAACGGGCAGGAAGTGTGGGAACTGTTGTTAATGCTCTCCATAATAAACCAGCAGGTATGCTTATTTTCCTTATTTGTCTTATACACACCCACATACACTTGTTATGAATCATTCACCTTACACATGCTTACATATGTGATGGATTCAAAGGTCATGCAGTTCAGCCTGTCATCACTGCAAATCAGCATGAGTTAGTGTAAAGAAATTGTTTATGGGCCAATCAGCTGCAGTCCATGTGACCATGTCTGTGACTAAGTGATACACCCAGTACTTGGTCAGGGTTTTATCTTTAACTACTAGTGCAATGTGCATGCAATCACACAACATAAGCCTAATGCACTGACATGAGTTTGTGCAGGAGTTTTATAACTGGGGTCCAAAAAAATAGTGTAAAAATTATATTACAAATTAATTCTGTTTTCTACATATTGGTCAGAAATTATGAGATGAATGTATTTAATTCTATTAACAGCACTAGTTTTATATTTGCACTTTAGATAAAGTTGTGCTGCACTGAAAAAAAATACTTGGAAAAAGAAAATGCTAGTAAATTTCACAAATAAATGGCAAGTAACGCACTGAATTAAATGTTAAATTATTTTTGTAAATAAAGCTGTTTCTTTTTTAAACAGTATGTCAAACAAGTGAATATTTTCCAGATATTATTTTAATCGGTATTCTTTTGGGTACAATACATTTTTAATTTTATAAACAGCATGCTGTCTTTAAAATGTCAGTGTTTCCTCACATAGTATAAATGGGTGTTATTTATATATATCTATATATATATCGATTATTATATATATATATATAATGTAAATATACTGTGTATAGCTGCCTTTATAATTTAGGAATGTAGTCCCTCGCAAGTGGATCATCTTACTTGGTCTATGGCATCAAACATTTTGTAAACGCATCCATAGTTCACTCCCTGAGTTTATCACAACTAGTTACATATTAAATGTCATAATGAGTAAAAGCTGCTTTGTGGCAGCTGTTGCGGTCACGTTATCTGATTTGTGATAAAGGTCTCTGTTCAACAGGTTCATGTTCTGTCAGTCTGAGCTCTGGAAATCCAATTACTTTATTTACCTGACTCACCTTTAGTGTACCTTGCACCGTCACAGCCATACACACACACACACACACTTATCCACACTAAATCCAGTTCCTCTTCTCCAGATGTGTCCTGGGCTCCTGTGCCCGGTACAGTAGCAGGTGAAGTGAAGCTCTCGATTCTGTACAAGAGTGACAAGCTTTTCATTATGGTGATGCACATAAGAGGTTTGGTGAGTGTTTGACGTTACTAATATGCATATGCTTATAATGCACGTAAAAAAGGTTGCGTTGGCACTCACCAATGTGTTATGGACGTTTCTTCAGCAACCCTTGCAGGACGGAACAGATCCTGATCCATACGTCAAATTGTACCTCCTCCCAGACCCGCAGAAAACTAGCAAGAGGAAGACCAAGGCAGCCCGGCGAACATGCAACCCCACTTATAATGAGATGGTGAGAAAACACCACTTTTAGATGGTACTAGTTTTTTAACAGTTGGGCTCCGAAAGTAAAAATCTTTTCTTCATAAGGAAATTTTTTTTTTTTTAGTGATTTGTGATTTATTTATTAATTTTTATTTGTTTGTCATTTGCAATGCTTCATGGGATTGTAGTTCTATACCTCAGAGCCATTAAAGGATTAGTTCACTTCCATATTAAAAATGTCATCAGAGATGTTCATGTCTTTCTTTCTTTCGTCCAAAAGAAATTAAAGTGTTTGAGGAAAACATTACAGATTTTTCTCTATACATTGGACTTCAGTGGTAGCCAATGGGTTGAAGGTCCAAATTGCAGTTTCAGTGCTGCAGATTGTTTTACCTTTTTTTTTTTTGTAAAGAGTGTTTGACTTTCTTTGCACGTTCGCTTTGTTAACACTGGGTCAGTGCTTTCGCCTGCATCACGCGTGACCTTTCTGATGTAACTACATAATGCGTGAGATCGAGCTAGTGCAAGTCTCGCGAGCATTGGGTTTATAAAAAGTGTATAATGTACTTTTTTTTTAGAAAATTAGTTTCTTAGCTGGGATCGTGATCAGCCCTTTGAAGCTGCATTGAAACTGCAATTTGGACCTTCAACCCATTGGCCACCATTGAAGTCCAATTCAAGTGCTGGAATGTTTTCCTCAAAAATCTTAATTTCTTTTCGACTGAAGAAAGGCTTTAAAAATTCCTATGGGGGAAAAAGCAGGCAGGCATGTTGCACATTATTTTAATGATGATTCTTGACTGACATCACTTCGACTTTTCTTTTGGCAGCTGGTGTATGATAAGATTCCACGTGGTGATTTGCAGCAGAGAACCATTCACCTGCGGGTACTGAGTGAGGGTGCATTCTGGGAGAACACCCTGCTGGGTGAAACCATCATCCAACTGAAGGACCTCACCCCGGGCCATCGCTGGGTTGGCTGGCACCAGCTTGGCGCTAGAGGCTCTGACATAAACCGCTAAGACTTGTGTGGAAGTGAAGGATTCTACTTGTGTCTTTCAGTGTGCATGTGTTTGTGTCTGTCTTTGCTTATGGGTCGGGAGTTGGAGATGCCCAGCTGCTCAGAAGGCTGTTTCCCCCAGTGGGGGTTTGTGTTTGCTGATTCTCCTACCCAGGAGACGTGTGGACTCGGTGATGGAGTGTCATCACTTGATACTGTTCTGGTGGGGTACCGTGCACCACGTGAACCAGATTCTGAATTTATAAAAACGTTTCTTGGTGGACAAAAACCATTTGGTGACACAAGGACTGGTATAAAGTAATATTTAATGAATAAATGACTTCCATGTGCCATATTTTTGGGGGGATTTCTGGAAAATTGCTGTCCATGAAACTACTAAGTCCCATTTTGTCTTCTTGAGAATGCTAATGGAAATGTAAGTTATTTTCTTTTTAAGATGTTTCTCTATTGCGGCTCAATTTTGAGCTATGTTGTGTCTTGTGACATTAGTTATGTCTCTTTGTATCAGATTTTGCAGAGATTTACCTAGGAATTAGTAGCGAGGGCCGCTTTTGTACTGTAAAGTTAGGTAATTTCACATTGGCTGTGGCATTTACCTGATCATGAAAAAGGGATGAACACTTGAGTCTTTGGCTTGAAATTGTGGAATTAACTTGCTCCATATAACCACTGCAGGAAATGACAAACAGAACCGAGTGAATGTAGATTTTTGATTATGTAAAATAGGTGGGTGCATAAAAACAAAACCATGAACAGTATATTGAACAAGAGAGACAAACCTTGAGGAATATGAATTTCTTTGCATAAGCCTCTAAGATTTGTTTCTTTCCAAAATGATGGCACACAATGTTAAATGCAGGAAAGGCTTTTGAAGGGACTTGACTTCAGGGTCAGTGATTTTGCCTTGTTGAAATATAAACATAACTCACAAGGAAATTTCTGTTTGAAAATAGTTGATTTGCATGCTGTGAAATTTGCTACTGGATAAATATTGCATTTTTGCATTTGTTTGTCAAGTATATTGACCTCACATTTTTCCAAGTTTTATTGGTTAACTTTTTTTTAAAGGGGGAAAGAAATTAAAGCTTTAGACCGTAGTTCTGTCAGTATTTCCATTCCTCATTGGTATGTAAAACTGCATGTAAGTTAAATGCTAAACATACCACAGTAGCTTGTTTTTTCAATTTGTGCTTAAAGATTTTGCATTCCGATTTGCATTACTTTGCACTCAGTTTGATTTTGAGAAGAACAACCTTATAGTTCACAGAAAGGGTCCAATTTAACCATGTGGCATTGATGTTTGTGTATAAAAAAAGAAAACTATGAAGAAAACTGAACCTTTCCATTCTTAACTGAATTTAGATCTTTAAATCAATAACCTACAAGTTGAAAGTGCAACCCCTGTATGTCGAGGTGCTCTAACAATCCAGTAGCCTTATGATTATCCAGGTCAAAGCAGTCCCTGTTCTGTAGCTTTTTCTAACCAGACAAACCAGCTCCATTTCAGATATGAAGTACATTTTCTAAAATAGTGATCTTTCTTTCAAATGACGAATGGTTGTGTGTGTTGTATGGCAGTACTGTGTGATGTTTAACCATGGGAAATGATAGTATGATTGCATGCCAACCCATAACGGAAAGCTGTGTGTTTCAGAAAAGCTATCTTTTTGTTGTGTATGTGCAGAAGAGTTTGGATTTAAAGGTATAGAATTTATATAACATCTGTGACCCTTATTTTAATTAATAAAGAGGATATGTGAATAAAATCAATGGGGTTGGCATACTGTAAATGCTTTGCGATTTATGGATTGTAAAGGGGCTTTATCCCATTATATTCATTTTTAGACAAAAGATTTAATGTCTCTTCTCATTTCAAACCATGTTTTTCAACTTTATTTGCACTTAATAAATGCACAGGGAAACCGACTTGACACTTGGAGTTGTTCTTACCTTTCTACCAGTTTTCCTTTGGACCACAAACCTCTACAAAGATGGTGCAATGATCAATGCCAAATGATGAAACTTGTGCAAACACTAGTCTTTTATATATGTATGTTTACCCTGTTTGCATTTTTTAGATGTACTTGAGTAAATCTCAGTTGTGCATGACTGACCCCAACAATCCGCTTTACTGAGACACCAGTGACTTTATCCCATATGCTGTTTTGGCTGTCATCACACTGAGGTAAGAATTACATCAGACTGGGGTTTATCATAAAGGCTTTAATTGCCTGTCTGAACAGCCCATGTTCTTTCACATTACTCATTGTTCTGATGCTCCTCTAGAGAATTATGATGACATAAATGTCTAATTTGTTCATGTTAATGTATCAAATTAAAACATTCCACCGAGTCTAAGTTTAATCAGGACAGCCTGGGAATAAAATTCAGGTCTTTTTCAAGTAAAAATGAGTGGAAAATCAATGGAGTACAGGGCCCGTATTCACAAAACATCTTAAGGCTAAAAGTACCTTATAACTCGCCGATGTAGGAGAAAATCTTAAAAATAATGAGCATGTCAGTCCTAAATTTAAGACTCCTACATTTTTGCCTCTAGACGGTAATTTCATCAAGCATTTAGCACGAAAAATGTCCTAAATCTGTGAAACGTTAGGAGTAGTGAAGAGGATTCCTAAGTCACTAAGACCAAGCCACAAACTATTCTAAAAAACCTGTTGCCTTGGAACATAAACATTTTAGAAACATTTGACGATAATGAGGTATTGCCTTTGGTTTTGGAGGTTATCCCAACTCCAAAATTTCCTTTGATTATATTTCTGTGTTCATCAACAGTTGGGTAAGAAGATAAAAGCTTTTCTTGGTCTTTCCTTTACGTTTGATGTCGTACTATTATGCCGTGATTATTTTACTCTGAGGTGCAGTTTTGAGAATAGGTTTTAAGAGAAAACTCTAGCTATTTAGGAGAACTCTTCGTGGTAAGATCAAATGTTTTGTGAATACGGGCCCAGATCTATAAATTATATCAGAGTTAGGCATTTCTTCTGTTTTTTTCTTCTTCTTTCTTTCACTCCATGGTTGCTCGGAGAAAGGTTTCTAATGGAAGCTTATTTCCACCATGGAATGAATAAAGATAATCGTTTTTTGTTTATGTAAAAATTAAAAGCGAGAGATAAAAAGTCAGTTACCCTTTTAATTCTCAACGATTGCTTGTTTTTTTATATACTCTTTTTAAAATATAATATTGCTTATTTAAAGACTGGGTTATACTACAACGGAAAAGAGGGAGGGGGTTACATTACTACTGTGCCTGAGGGATTCTGCACAGGCAGCTTCTCCAAAAAATGCTTTGCACCAAGGCACAAATGGATCTGTCAAATTCATGCTGAAAACATCACTGGACTTGGACTAGATTAATCAAAACGACTAGAAGTAAGCTCAAACCGATTTAGAAGATCCTGAGGGATTTATGTATGTATTGCCTGGACATAGCGTGACAGGCACAGAACATCTTATATAACCAAGTTCCACGTGACAACAGAATTTTACCACGGTCCCTTACAGCGCACAAGCGCTACTGAAATTTAGAGACGCTCCCTTACAGCTTTTCTGATGAAATCTCTCCGCTTTAGCTCCGCGGCTAGCAAGCGAAACGGCGACGTCAACGAGTCTGAATACCAAGTATTTCTATTTAAAACGAATTAAAAGTGAAACCGCTTTTTTCCGTGAATCTAAGGCGGCTACTTTGACTCGATTTTGATGGTACAGCCGTTTTTTCTCCTACAACTCAGTATTTTCTTCCGAAAACGCGGCAGCTGGGCTCGATTGAGGTGACGGTAGACAAGACAGTTGAAGAACCGACGCTCGTTTCCCTTCAGACGTCAAAATGGCTTTTGTTTCAAGCTTTCATTTGGATTATACCAGCCTTTCTTACTCTTACACCACCTCAAAATGCCTTTCCATTCCTTCTGCTGTTTCTACAACCCCTTCAAACCGAAATAAGTTGTGTTATTTTCCTCAGGACGGCACAGTTGGCGTTAATACTGCGGTCAATATGGACGTTGAAGCTGTTTGCGCGAGCCGGGTCGGACTCAACACAGCCTAAACGACATGGACACTTTCATTTACCCCGGAGAATATTTATCTGTACTCATGGATGGTATTAAGGGCTGAAAGGATTGAGAAACTGAATGTTTTACTTTTTTCGTAGCTAACATTTAGCCATCCATTAAAGCTTGGTACTAGCTGCGTTAGCCAGCTAAGGCCATATTTAGGTTGAATTAAAAACTTTTATGCTTTAGTAACATTTAGAGACACTGAAACCTAACATTCTAAACTCCATCTTTTATGCAAATGAGGTCTAAACAGTGTGTTTAAGGAGCGGCCACTTATAAAGGAAGTAACTAAAGTTAATAGTTAGCTTGTAACGTTACTGGTTTTAGTTTCGTTTATGTAGTTCAACGCATTTCATATTTTTCAGAAGTATGAGCACACATGGACACTTTTCTCAAGTGGACACGCGGTCCGCGCGTGACAGTGACGAGCGCGCTGACAGCTCGTGGATAAGCGTCTTCTCTCTAGTTTCAAGGCCTGCGTGGTCTCTCCTGCAGAGGTATTTCCCCGGAAGAACGCAAACAGCATTTGAAATGAAGTCAAGTCTAGATATAGGAAACTCTCTGGCCCCTCTGAAAGTGGCATACTTCCAGTGCCAGCATGAAAACGCGCCTGGCGAGTCCTCTGGAGACCCAGGGACTCTTTCCTGGTTCACGCACGATTCGCTGAGTGAACTGGGAATTCAGAGTACCTCCCAGAAAGGTTTTAATCTTCAAAAGCAAGCGTCGGTCGGATACCTCAGAACGGCGAGAAACTTAATCACCCAGGTGTTACAGAACACGCAGGAAAAAAGGCGCGCGAAACCGGAAAACGGATGCGAGTTGAGCCCGGATATGCTGTCCGTGCGAACCCCAAACAGCTGGCGGTGGGGCGGATTTTTGGAGGCCGATGACAGACCTCCGAACTGGCTGCTAAACGTAGCACAAAGCAGAAAAGAGACTGATACGAGCTGGCAGCATTGTGGAGAACATCACAGTGTAGGCTATTGTCAAAGCGATGATGGGCGGTCAGTGCACAACGAAAGCACTGGACCGTTGTGCTCTAAAGAGCTAATCCACAATGTAAACCTGCCCAAAGGAGAATCCCTCCCAAACTCATACCAGCTTCCACTAGATGTTGAGCAGCAACTACTGGTTTGTAGTAGAGCCTACAATGAGGTGACAATTTTGACTCCAGACCAAGATAATGGCTACTCCAGCTTGGAGGAAGAACACTCAAATAGTAAGCTTCACATGAAGCTGCTTTCCCAGGAACAGGAGGTGTCGGAAACAGCCAGCCCTGTTGCCTCCGAGGACGGCGCATCTCAGACTAACACTACAGGGAGCGAGTTCCATAGTGAACCTGTCACTAGTGAGGTTGAAATTAAGGAAAGAGAGGAAGAGGACTCAAAAAAGAAAGCGGAAACAGTTCCAGCTGCTGAAAACGTGCCCTTTTTAGCCGCTCCTCAATGTCAAAACAAGGGCATTGCCTACATCATGGGCAGCCCTTGCAGCGGCGAATCCGAATCGGAGGATGATAGTGATTGGGATAGTAATGACGATGATGGCTTTGACAGTGAAGGCTCATCCCACTTCTCAGATTCTGAGGACCTAGATGACAGTGATGATGAATCTGAGGAAGATTCAGATGGAGAGGAGGCCGACTCTGAGACTGAGAGGCTGTGGAATTATCTGTGCCAAAACGGAGATCCTTATAACCCGAGGAACTTCACAGCTCCCATAAGGACAGCCTCCAAGCCAAGCCCTGCGACTACAGACTCTACAGTCTCAGAGTCTCCGCCAGTGCCTATGTCCTCCCGGCTTTCGCCTCCTCCATCGTCACCCTCACTCTCAGAGAATGAGTCCAGCGAAGATGCCTGTGAGATGGATGAGGAAGAGAATCGGAGATTGTGGAACTCTTTCAGCTGCGCAGCAGATCCTTACAGCCTCCTCAACTTCCAGGCCCCCGTACAGACTCGAAAAACCCCCAAAGGGTGCTGGATGGAGAAAGTGCCTGGAACGCCTCGCTACAAGAGAGAGGAGGCTGAGGAGAGGCTGGACAGTGGATTCTCAGAGATTCCCCATGTGCCATGCTCAAGCAGTGCTACGGCTGTTCAGCTGAAAAAGGTTTGTATAACATTGACCTTAATTAATGCATTAACACATTCCAGTCTAAAACTACTTATACTTAGCTTTCTGAATGTTTTGTTTGTTTGACATAGGTCATGCGCATAGTGAGGTAGACTTAAGAACACCTTATTATGTCTGGAATGGCAAAATGAATCGGATGGAGTCAGTTATTCCTCCTTTGACTCATTCAGTTGTTATTAGTCTAGCTATAAACCATAAGTCCAGTTTTGTTGCAGTCTTGTCCACTTTATGTTTAAAAATCATTGCAAATGCTTATTCAAATCCTGGTTAAGTTAATTTTTAAGGGACCGGGCAAGCAATTTCCTTAGGAAAGTCAATTTTAAACTCTTTAATATCTATGTTGTTTTAGATAAGATAAGAATTTATTGACCCCTTGGAGGAAATGGAGGTGTTTGCAGCAGTGGCACAAGGGAACAAATTAATAGTAGGTATAAGAAAATGGTAACACTTTAAAATAAGCTTCAATTAGGTAAAATAAAAAATACAAGAATTTTATCATTATTAATTCTGGTAATGGTAGCCTGGAGTGGGCAGTAAGAATTATTATCTATTATTAGTTTGTAATACTTTTATTAAACAAGGAGCAGTGAATGGATAGTGTCAGTAAAGACATTATACTGTTACAAAAGATTTCTATATCAAATAAATGCTGTTCTTTTGAAATTTCTATTTATCAAAGATTCCTGAAAAAATCTATCATGGTTTCCACAAAATATTAAGCATCTCTGCCACCAACTGCCATATTGACTGATTTCAGAAGGATTCCATGCGATACTGAAGACATAGAGACATGACTGCTGACAATTTAGCTTTGACATATAAGAAATAAAATTCTTTTGAAATTAATTCATTTTAAAAAGCAATAATATAATATTTTTTATTAAATAAATGCAGCCTGGATGAACAAAGTCTTTCAAAAACATAAAGTTCAGACATTTGAACAGACCCAAACTTTTGAATGATACTGTACAATACATAATTCATTTTAAACATTTCTATTTAGCCAACATAAAATGGTGAATAATAATATACATATTAATAAATTAACATTAATCTAGATGAATACATTTTGTAGAAATTGTTGCCGAATGTTATTTCTTGACACCTGTTGCATTAACTAATGCTTATAAATTGCACCTAATTCTAGTGTTGCCAAGAAAGTAAAGTCTGAACTGAATAATAGCAAAATAAGAATAAAGTAAGAGAATACAGAATAAATTGTGCCTTTTGTGTATTTAGAATAATGGTTAATGGCCTTAGGCCTTCATCACTCCAACAATAGTGTATTTTAAATGCATGATAATGATCTTTTATTCTATACAATGACTGGTAGCAACAGTTCATCTTCTTTCTCGGTGGCATTCTGCCTTATTTCCGTTGTTTGACAATATGGCAGTATAGGCCAGCTTGAGAAAATGATGTAAAACCATGCAATATCATTTTCTACTTTTTTTTTCTTTCCTCCCCTGCATGTGATGATCTGATGCAATGGTTCCATTTTGCTGTCTCCAGGGAGACTGAGTTCGTGCTCTGCCCATTACTCATTATCATTTTATAGTGTTTCATGACTCTGGCATCACACTAGTCAGAGTCATTCGATTTGGTCTGGGGTGATGGCACTCCCAACCACTCAGATCAGAGATCAGATCCACTTAGAGCAATCATATACTCACTCACACATTATACATCAACAGTTCAGAGGAAATCACATGTTACTTAGCAACAGTGAAAGGGTGAGTCTGAAAAGGGAGGAGAAAAAAAGAGCATTGGGTGTTAATTTTGCTGTGAATCCATTGTAAAGCAAGGATGAGATTGCCGGCCATGTTAATTTGTAGTTCTGAAGTTGAAAGGGCATTTTTGCTTTATTTTATTAGTTACTGTCACTCCTTTGATTGCTTTTAAAAATGCCAGGTTTTAATAATGCAGAATGCACTGCCCATATAATAACATGTATGTACAGGTGCATCTCAATAAATTAGAATGTCATGGAAAAGTTCATTTATTTAAGTAATTCAACTAAAATTGTGAAACTCATGTATTAAATAAATTCAATGCACACAGACTGAAGTAGTTTAAGTCTTTGGTTCTTTTAATTGTGATGATTTTGGCTCACATATCAACAAATTAGAATACTTCATAAGACCAATAAAAAACACATTTTAGCGATTGTTGGCCTTCTGGAAAGTATGTTAATTTACTGCATATGTACTCGATACTTGGTAGGGGCTCATTTTGCTTTAATTATTGCCTCAATTCGGCGTGGCATGGAGGTGTTCAGTTTGTGGCACTGCTGAGGTGGTAGGGAAGCCCAGGTTTCTTTGACAGTGGCCTTCAGCTCATCTGCATTTTTTGGTCTCTTGTTTCTCATTTTCCTCATTGATTCTCTATGGGGTCCAGGTCTGGTGAGTTTGCTGGCCAGTCAAGCACACCAAAACGCAGGTTTTAAACAATTTGGTGCTTTGGCACGTAGTGGGCAGGTGCCAAACCTGCGCTGAAAAACCTGAATCCAGCATCTTCCCCCCTCTCCCAAAAAGCTGGTCAGCAGAAGGAAGTATGAAGTGCTCCAAAATTTCTTGGTACGGGTGCAGTGACGTTGGTTTTCAAGAAACTCAATGTACCAACACCAGCAGATGACATTGCACTCAAATCATCATAGACTGTGGAAACTTAAACACTGGACTTCAAGCAACTTGGGCAATAAGCTTCTCCACCCTTCCTCCAGACTCTAGGGACCTTGGTTTCCAAATGAAATACAAAAACTTGAGATCTCAGCTGAAAAGAGGACTTTGGACCACTGAGAAACAGTCCAGTTCTTCTCCTTAGCCCAGATAAGACGCCTCTGACGTTGTCTGTGGTTCAGAAGTGGCTTAACAAGAGGAATACGACAACTGTAGCCAAATTAATTGACACGTCTGTGTGTGGTGGCTCCCGATGCCTTGACCCCAGCCTCAGTCCAACTCCTTGTGAAGTTCACTCAAATTCTTAAATACATTTTGCTTGACAATCCTCATAAGGCAAAGAACAAAGTTCTCTCGGTTGGTTGTGCATCTTTATCTTCCACACTTTTTCCTTCCACTCAACTTTCTGTAACATGCTTGGATACAGCACTCTGTGACAGCACACAGCTTCTTTGGCAATGAATGTTTGCAGCTTACCCTCCTTGAGAAGGGTGTCAATGATTGTCTTCTGGAAAACTGTCAGATCAGCAGTCTTCCCCATGATTGGGTAGCCTAGTGAACCAAACTGAGAGACCATTTTGAAGGCTCAGGAAACCTTTGCAGATGTTTTGAGTTGATTAGCTGATTGGCATGTCACCATATTCTAATGTTAAATGTGAGCCAAAATCATCACAATTAAAAGAACCAAAGACTTGAACTACTTCAGTCTGTGTGCATTGAATTTATTTAATACACAAGTTTCACAATTTGAGTTGAATTACTGAAATAAATTAACTTTTACACGACATTCTAATTTATTGAGATGCACCTGTATATGTATAATATGTAATTACTTGATGAACAGTAGACTAAAAACTATTTTTTTTTAAAATTCCTTTCACAGGTGACGTTTGTAGAAGAGGTTGAGGAGTTCTATGCCAGCAGCGATGAGGACCGTCATGGACCCTGGGAGGAAATCGCCCGGGACCGCTGTCGTTTCCAACGCCGTGTTCAGGAAGTTGAAGAGAATATCAGCTACTGCCTTTCTCCAACTTTCCGTCTGGACATTTTTCAAAGACTACACAGTACTAGCTAATTAAAAGCCTGGTTTGACCGCAATTGTAAACAATGAATAAGAAATAATATATATCAATAGTTTAATTCAGGGCATCAGGAGGCCCTTTAATGTTCAAAGGGCTCACAAGTCACAAATACAAGGAACTCCGTAGTTCCTTCCAGGGAAGGACACCTCACTTGAGTCTGCTAAAATGTTTTGTGCCGAGTGTTGTGTGGATTCTGGAAATATGCATTTTGTTTTGTTTGTTTTTTTGCCACAAGTCACACTGTCCTTTTTAGCCCTTAATACAATAGTTTGATTTTTAAGGAGAAAAACAAAGAGGACCTACATGTCATGTCCTTTTAATTGCAGGATTCCCACTCATGCCTATTGGAGGATTGATTTAGTGATTTATATGATTTGGTTTAGTGATGCACGGACAGTACACAAAAGTGCACTAACTTTACCCTGTGAAGCTGAGCAATGCTGAGCTAAGCTTCTCTTAGAACTGTATTAGTGCAAAAGGATTCTGGAGGGGAAATAAAGTGTTAGTTTTTCAAACCCTGTTGTTTTCAACTTGCAGGCCTTCATATTAACCCCTTGTGTTGTAACCTCAAAGCCAAAGATAACATACTTCTGCATTAAGCCAGGCCTCGGTGTTTGATGCCACAGGGGCGCACCGGCTGAACGATTCCTCAAGTAATCACACTCATTCCCCACATTTAACCTAGTGGTATTTTGCTGGAGCTGAGCAATGCTTATATCAGTGTCTGTTCCTGTGTTAGAGTGAAGATATATGGGCATGGGCCTTAGTGCAATGTATTTGCATGATCCTAAATGGAAAGATGTTCTTTTCCCTATCACTATATATTGGACACAACCATATGTGGAAATCACTTGGACTGTGGCAGCTGTGACAAACATGGTAAATTCTTGACTATAAAGTTGAAATGCAGGGACAAATGCATGTTTTTTTTTATTTGAACTATAATATGCTTGATGCTGAAGCATAAAGGTAATTTGTTAATCAGTATAATTAACATAAAAGCATTTTATTTTTGTAATCCATTTGACCAGTTAAGCATCTGTAATGGGAGTTGTGATGAAACAGACTAGTCCTAATTTAATTAAAATTCAATAAAAAGCAATGCAGGAAAATTGACTGTTGTGCACTTTTGATTTTTTTTATAGTATGTTTTATGTATTAACTGTATCACTGGCATGACCTATTTTAAAAAAGGATAGCATAATCAAGATATGAGGATATTATGTATTGAGAGGGAATAACGTTTTCAAGGAGATAACGTTTGTACAACACTATCCCACAATGCAATGTACTTGACCTTCCATTTCCTGTGTAATGCATGAACTGGAAGTAATTTAAATTTGACTCAAGCCATTGTTTATTCTTTATTTGATCAGTGTGCAACACGTTATGACATTTTATACAAAACTGGATTAAAAAATACAAAATAATCCTTTTTATTTTTGTGCAACCATGTGACAAAGTAGCACACTACTGTTTAAAGCATATGAATAATGTCTATTGTCTACGTTTTATGTACTAAAAATAGCAAGCAGTGTATAGTGCACAGTATTCGTAAGTAATACAGTATTTATGAATCTACTGTGCACTATATCTGCCTGCCAGTATTCCAATCTCAGGACTTGAGGCCTGGTCAGTGGTCAGGTTGCGGATCGTTCTCAACGGAATAATGTTATCTAACCACCCACCTGAAGACGACACAATTTCAGCATCATTTGACAGCTGATTCTGATTCCTCGGTTGAACATCTTAGTGTGATGTTATCTCTCAATCTTGTCAGGATTGTTTCAAGATAAGTCATTCATAATCACTTTTGCATTTTATACTCGAACCTATATCATTTTCTGCTTTTCCTATGTGTTATATTTCTTGTTTGGTATTTCGGTGAGCACGGTGAAGGAAACAGTTACATTTAGTTTGAGTTTATATTAGTTTTATATTGATTTGTTAATGAGAAGCGTGCTAGAGTAAGGAGCGTGCACTAGAACTGTGGATGATAACATGCCATATACATGTATGCTTCTGCTATTGTAGTATGAGCGGATGATGGATTTGGTGTTCGGTAATGGTGTGTATCAATTTGAAAAATACTCTAAATGACGGACCAGTTAGCTACGTCCAAGGATAAACCAAACTGAAATGGTGGCTTTTTCCATTGATAAGACGTCTTCATACATCCAGGAACACTATAAAACATTGAATGTGACATAATAATCCAAATATTTTGTATAGCAGCATCTAAGTTTAAAGTTATCTGTTCTATTCATCTATTTTAAACGGACCAAACAGGTTCCTTGTTCAAACAGGAGCATTTTGTCCTCAAATTCTTATTTAGAACAGCGATACTAAAGGTCAATATTTACATTTTGTACCTTTGCTTATATATTTTATCGGGCTATGCATTTTTGCTTGACTGTTTTAGTCACTGAATGTTTAGCGAGAAGGACAGGGAAGTATGCACCTACCTTATTTTGAATAAATAAACACCAGGCTAAAAGATGAGAAATATTTTTATATTCACGTTCGATTATTTCTTAAACAGTCTGTAGAGGGCGCTGTGTGTATTATGTCATTAGGGCTCGCGAGCGCAGTATAACATTTGAATTTGTACATAGAAAACACAACGTGTCACTAGATGGCGCTGTATACCATTTTTATAAGTCAATGAGCGATGACAGTGGTTTCTTTAAAACAAGATGTAACAAAGGATCACATTTATAGTAGATTATTTTTGTACAAGCAGTTGTTGCTGTTTTTGATGGTTTATGAAACAACATGTTATCTAAACTATCAATCATTGTACTTAACACTAAATTCCTACTGGAATAAGACAAAAAATAGTCATAGACTCCTTCAGAATCACACTTGCTTTAAGTGCTTAGGCCTCTCTGGCTTGCAAGAAGCGACATACAGTAGGCCTACAATGTATGGTAATTGCGGTAATCTTCTGTATTGATAGAGGCATGTGGACATGTGAACAGCTATCTGATGTGCGTTTATAGGCATGACTCTGCAGTGTGTCTGCTACAGTTGTGAGTTTGTGGAATGTGAGGTATTAGACTAGATTAAATCCAGCTGTAGATTCAGCAGCTGAAATATGAGCACCATCACCTGCCACTGACTCTTAGCACACTGTGCTCAAGAAATATTTCTTATAGATGTAAGAAGATAGATAGATGTAGCTCCTATGTTCACCCAGGCTGAATAACTGTTTCTATTTAATATACTTTTAAAGTGTAATCTATTCGTGTGATGTCAAAGCAGAATTTTCAGCAGCTATACTTCAGTTTTTAGTGTCACATGATCCTTCAGAAATCCTTCTAATATGGCGATTTGGTGCTCAAAAAACATTCCTTATTATTATCAGAAAACATTTTGTGCTCTTAACTTGTTTTATTTTATTAAATTTTTTAATTTTTGTAACATTGATGCATTTTTTTTTAAAGATTCCTCGATGAATGGAAAGTCTTTGAAAAGAACACCAATCATTTGAAAATCCTTGTCTGTGCGCGCGCGTGTGTGTGTGTGAGTGTATTCTATATTGTGATTTATATAGTTAATTTATCATTGCAAAACCATTCAAAAAACAACTGAATGCAAAAAAGTGATTAATAATGTGTGTAATAATAATATATATACAGTATATGTGTGTGTGTGTGTATGTATAATAAACACATCTGTTAACTACCCATATGTTAATGTGTATCTTGTCATGTATGTAGCTACGTTCAGTCATATATCGTGTTGTGTGTGTGTGTGTGCGCGTGCATGTAGCTCAGTTTATAAAGGGTTAATCCATGGCTCTAAGCTGGAAACACGCATGTCATTGGTGGGCTTCTTGCCTGGGGGTGGGCTATGAGAGATTACAGTTTCATTTCTCCCTCTTTCTTTAAAGAAATGGAAAAAAACAGCAGCTGTGATGGCGCCACCCACTGCTCTGTTCCGCACTGTACCCATCAACATAATGGTCCCCTATCCATCTCTCCCTTTCTCTCCCCCTTCCCTCCCTTCATTTTCCAACCAGAGAGACCGACAGCTCAGAGCGAGTCATGTGACACTTAATCCCGGGATTTTCATTGAGCATGCTCCATAGTATCCCTCCTCCCCTCCTGCCTTCATTTCTCCGGTGCGCTTGTCACCCTCCTTTATCCATCCTTTCCTGAAAGGGGGATGCTGTTATTGTAGCATCTCGCCGTGACTGCCTGCACCAGCTAGTCTTGTTGCTGTTGTCAGTAGCGTTGCGTATAAAGGACGTTAATTTATAACTTTTTTCTTTGCTTACAAGTGATTCATTATTTTGTATTTTATTATTGTAATACTATTTCTTATTATATTTATATTTTATTTTGTGGACATATCAAGAATATCCAAACAAGCTTGTACTGGTAAGTCCTGATATTTGTGTATGTGGGTTTTTTTAATTTATTTTTTTTATTAGATGCAAAAACGTGTCAATTTTACGACTGTTTTGGCACAACATTTGTTTGACATTTTTTTGAGTGTGTTCACACACTTATGATTAATTGATATGAGAAGCTTTTAAGTGAATATTTTATAGCCGTGGGACAAAAAACTTGGACAGAACATCCTGTCCAACATGCTGAACATTTTGATCTGGTTGGTTCTCATCGGGCACATGCATAATTTTTGGGGTGTTGTCCATGATTACAGATGCTGGGGTCCCACCAGATGGGCTTCGAGCCTGTTTGTCCCCCGCCCCCCCAGAGTGCCGCCACCTGTCTGTCTTTCATTCTCTTTTGCCTCTATACATCTCTTTTTGCTACTCTGTCAATGCTGGGTTTGTTCCGATCAAGTGCCGTCCCGCATGCAGAGTATCCCAGCAAATCTGAGAGAGCGAGCTTTGCCAAGCCAGAGCTTTTTGGATGAACCGCACTTAGACTGAGAGGATAAACTCAATTGACTTCAACAGGCATCCTGTTTAGCACCAGGTTATGTAATGGATTTCTCCCAGTGGGGGTGTGCGGGTCTTGAGTCGGATAAATGTTGCTCGACTCTAAAGGAATATGAAGCACTAATCGAATATAAAGTCGTGTTTGGTGCCTAAAACCATCTGAATCCAAATAAGAGTTTTCTTAGATTAAATGGCATTTAAATGGATTTTGTGACACGCTTTAATGAGGGAGAGTGTGCGTGTATGTTTGTGCAGAAAAGGGATGAATGCGGTGCTTTGCCCCTAAAAAAGACGCATCTGTTCTGGAAGCACACTAGCTCTCTGTCCTAGCGTATCTGTTTATGTTGCCACTCTCTCTCTGTTCTGTTTATCTACCGTGTGATTGGTTTGTGCAAAGGAAATGCATTTTTGTCTCTGCTTCTCATTGGTTGGAGCATGTAGGATATATGCTGATGGCTGGTAATGCTGGTTGTGGCTTGTGTGAAGCCTGCTCTCTCAGAAAAGGAGGGAAATGTGTGCGTACATGTGCATCTGTCCCAGTCTCTTCTCTTGTATGCATCAGCTTCGCTCTCTGATGCAGTACTGATACTGTGAACACCCAGAGCGAATACTGAGTAGTGATGGAATGCGGTACTTCTAGAACAGGCTGCTGGAGAACCCAGTACTGCACATTTTGAGGCATCCTAAAGGGACCGTTGTCTCAAAAATGAAGATTTAATCATAATTTTCTCAGCCAAACCTGCATGACTTTCTTCATTCTGTGGAAAACCAAACAAAACAAAAAAGATATTTTGAAGAATATGCTAGTTACTCATTTACATTTAATGAGGGAAGGACTCGGGCTGTCAAGTTCTAAAATGACACTATTAAAAAAGCAGTCCATATGACTCATGTTCTGTATTCCAAGTATATTCCAAAAGCCATAAGAAAGCTTAGAAAGTTGTTATTCACTGAAAAAATTGACAAATTAATGGTGCAAAAATAAAACCCAAGAAAGCAGATGCAAATACTATATTATATATATTTATTATATATTTTTTATATAGTAGAATGATGAATGATGCATTTATATAGTGCTTTATTATGTATTGCTGTACACAAGTGCTTTACAATCATTTGTGTGTGTGTATATAAGTCAGCTGTTTTGGAATAAATATAAATATGGAATCATTTTTATTTATTTATTTATTTTCTGCACTGATTTAAAAGGGAAGAATTCTGTAAAACAGAAATTCTGTAAATATCAAGCTTTTTTCAAGCAAAACATCACACAAAATAGGTGTGTTAGAACAAAAAAAAGCAAACAAACAACAACAACAACAATAGATCATTGATAGATTTTATTTATTTCATTTTCTGCAATGATTTAAAAGGGAAATGTTTTAAATACATGTGTAAAGCTAATCTGAGAGTTTGATATTCTATTGGTAGTTGAAATCATTATGAAATCAACCAAAATATTTAATAGAATTCATATAATATCATATCTTGGCTCAGTGACTAAATTGTATGTTATGTAGCGAATCAGCTCATGGGGAAATATGAATAATTAAGCATAACTAGTTATAATTAACTATTCATATTTTAGATCCGCTGTAGATCTTTAGCTGACCTCTCAGGGTCAACTGTCTTGTCAATTCTAAGAATGTTAATTTCCTGGTTAAGGTAAATAACTTTCTTACTGTACAATTCTTCAAAGCTTGTAGCGTAAATCTGCATGTTTAGTGACTCCGGTTATGAGCAAACAATGAACACGTCAAGTGTGATACAAGTAAGGTTTTATTAACTACATAAACACTTAAACTAGTCTAACATACTACATAAACACATAAACTGGTCTAACATACACATGCACATACACACACACACACCACACACATGTAATTGGTATAGGAAAGGGTTAAGTTTAACTCAGCATAGAAAGAGGCAAAAAGAATGAATTTTATGGAACACTTTTGCATATTCAGCCCGATCTAAAACCTGAGGGAAAACGTCAGATTCTCAGTTCAAACACACTTTGTATAAAGGTGTAACTGATACTTAATGCATCAATTAAATCGACTAAGTTTGATACTTGCGAGTATGTCTGAAAAAGATTCCTGATGCAATCTTTAAGGCTTCCCGTTGATCTTTGCTGAATTCGGTTCGATGAGAAGAACCAGTTTGAGTCATTGTCACTTGATGAATGGAAAGGACTATGCCGAAGAAAAGGCCTGGCACAGATGTTTTGGTATCCTGAAGCGTTTTTCTCACATTTTCATCTTTGCTTCTGACCGAACCACCTACTGGGGCGGGTCCCTGGAGCCGGGCGTTTAAGGTCGGAGAAGATCTCCGCCTTTCGAGATGGGCTTGTCCAATGAGCAAAATTGAATTTCCGAGCGGGAGGTGGCAATTGCTGGAGGGTTGACGACCCTTTGTTCTCTAAGCATTTATTTTGCATATTAATCGCTTGGGTGTTGATGCACAAACTAGTGAAGATTCTTAGAACATCAATATGTTGCATAGGTATCAGCATGTAATATGCACTCTCAGTTAGATCATCCGAAGATGAATTCATAGAGACCAAACATGAAATAGGTGAGGTTATATTAACTAGTGGTCTATGATAACATGAATAAAACAGCCTACACTACAACAGACAATATACAAGAACAGTAATGGTATACACTATGACCTGAAGGATATGTGTGTTCATTTAAAGAAAGGTTTGTCTATGAATTACTTTGAGAACAGTCAATTTGTCTG
This sequence comes from Sinocyclocheilus anophthalmus, assembly GCA_018155175.1. Taxonomy (NCBI): domain Eukaryota; kingdom Metazoa; phylum Chordata; class Actinopteri; order Cypriniformes; family Cyprinidae; genus Sinocyclocheilus; species Sinocyclocheilus anophthalmus. Next base: position 479,600 of record JADLZN010001319.1, read on the forward strand.
GGCATTATGTGTCTTTCTTATGAGGAAAATGAGGGAGTTTCTCTGCCCGCATTCCTTTAGGCCATAAAACCAGTGATATCAGCATTGGTTACCATGGAACCAGAGGCCTGTTCTGCCTTTCTGAGGTGTTAGGTGCATTTCGGGGGAAGGGTCCATAGACCCTCGTAATTGGCCATTTGGTTAAGTGAGGGGGAGTTAGATATTATTTGTTAAATATAACAAAAAGTTGTGTGTCTGATTGGTCCAAATGCTACAGTTACATGGATCTTTCAGCAGAGAATGTCTTGTAGCTGTTGGTTCTATTCTTCTGCCATTTACTTTTTTAGCACTGTGCCAAATCAATGTCTCAGCACTTAACTAACATACACACCAGCAGATAGATCATATTTATTGTTTGAAATCATCTAGCACTGTTACTGCGTTCATGCTGCTTCAGTGTTTACCAGGGTGGTGTTATCTTTCAGCACATGCTTTAGCGAATGTAATTAGGCATGGAAAAGTGCACAGCACTTAGCAAGATAGCCTCCATCATTGTCCTTCAGAGTGGATTACTGTGAGCCAGACAGTGTAGGAGGAGAGGTGCTGTGCTGGAGAGAGCCCGGCCTTAAAGAGTTAATCTGCTCACTCATCACCTTTATTAGGGGGGTTTCCTCGCCCAAAAGCCAATCCATTAAATATACAGTAAGCCCACAAGGTATTTGAAAACTTAAGCCACATTTAAAGATGTATGAATATCATTGGATTAGATGACTGAATATCAGTCGAACTCAGTAAATCTATTACAAATAAAGCTGGAATAAATTAGAAATATAAATGTTTCAAATAGTTTAACTTAAAAACAAATCTAAATAAAAATTTGAAAGTTTGCCTCAGGAACTAAATGAAATAAAACAAGTTTAACTTCTGGTACAAAAATGACTAAAACTTAAAGGTAAATTAAAAATAATAAAATTTATACTGACAAAAATTAAGATATTAATTCTATTAATTATTTTAAACAAATATGAATAAATACTTTCATTGTACATAAATAATATTAAAATAAAACTGATCCAACTGGTATTTATTATGAAGAAACTTACTGACATAAAATAAGCTTAAGTTGAAGTGCTCAATTTACTAAAGGTTAAACTGAAATAAAAATTAATTAAAGATAAATCAGGACACAGGTACAAAAGTATAAAAGATAAAATGACAAAGTACCAAAACCGTTTTTTTAAACGTATACTAATATTATAATGAAAACTGAAATCAAAATGTTAATAAATTCTATATTAGTACATAAATGTTACTAAAATAACAGATTGGCAACTGCCATTTATTATGAAGAAGCTTAAAATAAGCTTAGGTTGAAATAAAAATAAATTAAAGATAAATAATAAAAAAATGACAAAACACAAAACCTAAACTAATATTAAAATGAAAACTGAAAATATAAAGCTATACCAAAATATTAATAAATACTTTAGTCTAGAAATATTACTAAAATAACACAGATTCAACTGGCATTTATTTTAAAGAAATATAAACATACAAACACACTTTCGGGCAAAACATCTGAAAAACTAGGTTTTGTTATGTTTAAAAAAAAAAAAAATCCAAAAAGTTAATGGCATATATTACTTGCATATATGAATTATTACACAGAGGGCCGCATTTGAATAAGTGGGAAAAGAAAGGAAAGATGAGGTGAAAGAGTGAGACATGACAGATGGAGATTGTTTGGAATCAGGTGCATTTTTTCCCCCTAGGACTCAATGATTCTTTCAATGCACCCAGAACCTGTTTACTCTGGATTCCATTTATATGTTTTTTTCTTGCATAGAAATAGGTACTTATGCATATTTTATAAACACAGTGGACATCTGAGCATGGTGGCTCATAGATGAGACAGATTGCCTCTGTCTTTGGCCCGTTTAGCACAGGGGACCAGGTGGCCTGCCAAAAGATGTGCCAAACCCGCAACAGATCGCGCTCAACTGGATCTTAACCCTTTTAACTCCCGTCGCTGTCTACTCCACACCAATAGGAAATGACTGGCACCATCCAATGGTGTTAATCCCTATTTGGATCATGTGGTGGTTGTTTCACCTACATTGGATTGTTTGGCGAATCAGCTGACCAACCTTGACCAATCAAGTCAGTTGCGGTGTGCATGTGAATCTGACTGATTGACCTCCAATGACACCCTGAGGTCCACAGGAGTATGTTAGTATGGCAATGATAACCCAAGTGGCCCGATGTTCACCTGCTGTGACAAGCTGTTCAACCGGAATGATTGAATTATTCAGCTGGAATTAAACTATTCAACTGAATGATTCTAGAAAAGCAGATAAATATGCGTGTCAGTCTTCAACCAAGAACCTGGTAGAGCTTATCATCCCATTCAGGTCTTTACAGAGCTGAAAACAGATCTAAAATATCTCCCGCATTTCCATATCATCCACAATATGGGGTGTCAGATCTTTTGTAGTCATGTGTGAACGACTTCATTCCATACATGTATATACAGTTGTTCGCTGTTTTAAACCCATAATGCACACTGATTATAAAACGGATACAAATATTAAACTGATATACACTAACTGATACTATAACCATTTTTGTTAATTGAAATAAAGCTGAAATGACATAAAGTATAAGTAGGTATTTGAAAAAAGAAGAACCTACTAGATCTTATCTTTTTTTACATATAGTGAAGATCTGAAAAAATCATGATATGGCAATATGTTTTATTTATTTATTTTGTATGTTTAAATATGCTGGGGCTATCGTTCAACATTTTATTAGAGTTATAACAGACGTAATGAGTGAAAAGTGTCTTGTGCTCACTAAGGCTGCATTTATTTGATAAAAAAGTAAAAATTGTTCAATTGTAAAATATTATCACAATTTAAATAACTGTTTTCTATGTAACATTTACAGGTATTCATTGCAGGAGGACTTTAGCCAAAGTGGATTTATGTTTAATTTTTAGCATCATTACTCCAGTCTTCAGTGTCACATGATCCTTCAGAAATCATTCTAATATGCTGATTTTGTGCTCAATAAACATTTCTTATCAATGTTAGTAAACAGTTGTGCTGATTAATATTTTTTTTGGAAACTGATACATGTTTTTTTTTTCAAGATTTTTAAGTAGAAGCTTCAAAATAATTTCTTTTTTTAAAAAAGAAATAAAAAACATTTTAATATTATATATATATTATAATCAAATTACGTCATTGCCTGTCCATACGTCAAGAATAACTGGATTATGTTTTTCTGTACCGCTGCACACTTGACTCCTTAGTTGTATGACACTCTTTTCTGTAGTGAATTGTGAATGAGTGAGCAATTCACAGCATGAGCTTTGCGACAAGCATTAATTGTAATGAAAACAGATGTGCAATAGAAAAGATGACATTTTTGTTTATCAAATGTTGTCATGTGTTTGTGACATCACAAAGGCTTTTATAAGGCTCTGCAATGAAACTATGTGTTATATCATTGTGTTATTTTTCAGCACCCACGCAGCATAGATGCATGAATAATACGATTTTGACAACAATTTAAGTGACAGCCACATCTATTCCTTTAGCTTCTGTTGCTACATAGTAGCATGAATATTTTTACATAAAATCCCACAATGTTCAGTTAAACCTCTACAGTTCAGCTTTTATGTGATGAACTTAAACCCACAGGTATTAAATGTACAGCTTTAACAAGGAATGAATCATATATATATATATATATATGAGCTCAGATAATTAGGCCTAATGTTACAGTATATATCAATGTTAATGTAATGCTAATCTCTAAAGGATCCCAGGTCCTTTTCTGGCACTCAGCAAGCAATCTATTGGATGGGAGTCCAAGCTCTGCAGACAGTATTATCAGTCACAGAGGATATAGACCCATTAGGATTTGAATGGCATTACAAATCCTCCTTCCTCTGTAGATTGGTTGAGCATTGTGGGACTAAACCAGACTTCAAGACGCTCTCTGTCTTCTCCCTTAGGACTAATTAAAAAACTTTTTAGTCTCGATTCCCTCCTAGGTGACGACGCACCGTAGTATGTACCAAAAAATGCACTGGTAATTGTGACACACCCACTTATAATGTGTTTGAATACTTGTGAGAGTGTGTTTACATAATTAGCTGCAAGTCTCTTGAGTTATGATGGAAGTATTCAACTCGACTTTACTGAGATGTCTCATCTCACTCTGTCAGCTCATGATTGCTGAGTCTCTGCATTGGTGGCCTGTGGTAACGCTGTTCACATGCTTCTGGAACATCATATTCTTTCCCTGCTGAAGTGCAGTGACCCCAAAACATTAATGCAAACTTAATTGGACAGGCTGACATTTGCAAGTACAGCAATGTGTTTGGAGGGTCAGTAACTAGAAAATCAGGTCACCTTTGAAGAATCTTAACAACCTCTGAAGCCTTTTCTCCCCCTATAGAAATTTGTTGAAAAGACCAAACAATAGCCCCTTTTAAGGACAACAGCATATTCTTAAGAGGTTGTAAAAAAACCCTCTAAAGCTGTATACCGTATACATATATACAGTATAAGCAGCAAAACCGGGTTTTAGCATTGTTTCTTGCACACTAAATCAGCATATTAGAATGATTTCTGGAGTAATGGTAGCTGGAACTTTTGATCAAATGAATACCTAGGTGAGTAGACTTTAAAAAAATGATTAGTTCAAACTTTTGAATTGTCTATATAGTGCCAAAAGACACCAGTAGGTTATTGGAACATTTATTCCATGTTGCACATGCAACTGTAATGTCAAATCAAGGCTGTAAACAAAAGGAACGCATTGCATGATTAATGTTTTAATTGTACATAATCACAACCTTTGTTAATTTGTTAAATGTGAAATAAGAGCTTGATTTTGGTGGTAAGGTCTTCCGGTTAGCCCAAAGGCCCACATTTGTAATTAGCATAGAATGGTAGGAGGAGTGTGCTGATCTGTTTTGTGTTTCCTAGGGCTGGGTTTTGACACAAATTTCACAATTCGATTCGATTCTCATTCACAAGCTTGAGATTCGATTCAATATCGATTATTTTGGATATATGTCAGGTACAGTACATGCCACATTTTCTCAAGGAAAAAAATCTCTCAACTAATGCTGTAAAATATACTGTACTACATTACTATAATATTGAAGGTTAAAATTGACTGATTTGTTAAAGTTACAAACTTAATGAAGTTTTTAAAATAATAAAAGTTACAATTACTGTAATATTTCTACTGCAGCTAATTAGTTGTAAATATAAACATAATGGGGGCTGTCATAAAACTTGAGGGATTTATGAAAACATAAATTACATTGAAAGAACAGGAACATTTATAATGAATATGTTATGATGCATATATTTAGCAGAATGCCCCTCTCTACAGTTTATTTTTCTATCTGAATAATGAGTTTATGGTCACCAAATATGTTTTTTTTCTGAGGTAAATGTGACGTTGACGTTGACATGTTACACGAAGTTATATTGATGTCTTTGCGCTTTGAAACACTGATTGAGTGATTACATGAGACAGGATACGGCTTGTAAAGTTATACGCTCTTTTACAACCACATGCGGTGTTTAGCAGGCTTTTGTGCTGAAGCTGGTATTAATGTGGAGGAGATGATAGTTCACTGCGCCTCCGCTGCTGCGTATTGAAATGAGGCGCTACAGCGATCTGTCACTCCACATTTAACAGAGCCAAAATGACATTTATTGTTTAAATACTGCAATACAGTGGAAAGAATTTGAAATCTGAGACTTTGTTTCATATTAAAAGTACCAAAGCACAATGCTTATTGCGATTTATTGGATGGGATGTGCCTTTCAACGTTCCGTCCATTAACTGAAAACAGGCTAGACTAATCGATTCTTGGGATTTAAGAATCGATATCGTTCCATAAAAATGAGAATCGATTAATATCGAGATATCGATATTTTTTAAGGAGCCCTAGTGTTTTCATGCTTCTCAGATGTACAGCATCATGTAATTCTCTCCAATTACTGCTTTGTAAATTGGTGGTCTGGTCCACTTCTGGCTTCATGAGTGCTTGCCATATGCTGTAGAAAGCTTGCTTCATCCCTCTACCACCTTCTGTTGCCGAGTCTGTCTGTTGGGCGATTTCCAAAAGAGTGTGAGATCAAGAATATCCCAAAACTGCCAGTCCAGGCCTGGTCTGCCTAGAACTAATTTGTGTACTGACCCAGCGGACCAATTTAAAACTAAACTATATGAACGATCATTGTGTAATCAGCTATAGTGAGTTCTTCGCAAACAAAGACACACTTAAAATTATCTTTCATTTCATTTATCAGGTCATGTTTGAGTAGGGTTGCAAAAAGGTGGAAAATTTCCAGTAAATTTCGGAAACATTTCAGAAATTTTGGAAACTTTCCAGGATTTTTTGGAATATTCCAGAGATTTTTGGAAACTTTCCGAAAATTTTCCACCCCTTTGCAACCCTATGTTTGAGTGTCCCGTTTTTGGGGCACCGTATTATTTCCTGCTGCTATTAAAGTGAATGTAATCTCATTGTTTAATCCTTCCTTGGAACATTTTCTCTGAATTGTTTCTGGCAAAACCTTGCCAAAACTTAGATTTAACAGCTATGAATGTGTTGCATTTGCTGGCAGGTAGGGATGTAACGGTATGAACATTTCTTATCACGATTATAGTGTCCACAATTATTAGTATTTAGTAAGTACAGTTATTAGTAGTATCACAGTTAGAGTATTATCACAGTATGTTAAAATGGAGGGAAGAGTTAAAAAAGTACCGAGACATAAATCACTCACCAAAATCAACAAATAAAATGACTTTTTTTGTTTGCATAATCACTAAAACAACATTACCAATGATGTTCGGATGTTAAATTTATTAAATGTTTAATAGCATGTTGAAATATCTAATGTAAATGTCCAAATAAAGCTTTGAAAAAGTTTAATAAAAAGGTAAAACCTCAATTTCGCTTTTAATAAGAAAAGATATAAGGCAAAAAGATAATTGATTAATCAAGGTTGTGTATGTATCGCTCCATAAATAACTTCTAGATACTTATCGAATTGTTAAATGTGTAGAATCCCCTAAGAGTTTTCATTAACCGGGCAAAATTCAGCCGGGCAAGCAATTCGGTCTATTTTTGGCCAGACAGAAACTACACACAGGCTGAATGTAAATCTCTGTAAATCCACTCTCTGACAGCAGGTGGCGCTTATGGAAAAGCAGAATTAGAGCGGTTTCCCGTAACCTCTGTGGACAAAACAGCATTGCGATTAAGAACACTTCCTTTAGGTATTACATGGAGCGAAGATGAAAACAAAATGCCATCGAATCGTTTCTGAAGACAGTCAGAACCATCAGAGGTACATTCATATAATTAATTCATTCATATATTCATTTGTATAATTCCCTTAGCACTCTTTTAAAACCTCCCAGCTTTTCCACCCTGTTTTTGCTCAAAATGAAACTACTATGCGTGCTGTGCGCACGTGAGACTGTTACTTGAAACTGTGCTTTATGCTGGATAGTATTTATTTATCACGAGTTGTTCAAATCGCGGCAATCTAATACGGTTTTAATGATAATTAAAAGATGAAACGGTAATACTAACCGTGGGGAATTTTATCACGATTTATCGTCAAACCGGTAATCGTTACATCCCTACTGGCAGGTATATTTTTTGAAAGCAGATTTGGTCTTAATTAAGATGTACTTACAAATAAATTGATGCAATTTTTTTTTTACTTCATTGCAGAAATATATAGGTTTATGGGTCTACATTCAGTCCTGTTCAGAATGTATGAGGAATATCAATACTGTCCCACTGTAATTAGTGAGAACAGAAGTAAACAGTGATGTTAAACTAAATACAGGTTACAGAACAGAAGCAGACAGAAACTACAGCATTTGAACACATGACCAAACATGAGTCACTTAAGTTGACAGTGACTGTACAGACAACTGATTGTCTTTTGTCAAACATACTTCTGGGCCCTGCTTTCCAATAACACACAAAGCTTCTCCAATCATTTTCATATCATTTAATCCTATGATCTACAAAAACACAAATCACGCCAACGGGAATTATAGTAGGATGACAAGAAAAGACCTCAAATGGTGGCATTAGCCTCTCTAGCACCCTTCATAGTTCTGTGAGTGGACTTTCGCTACAGTCTACTGATTGTTATAAAACCTGACCAGCTGGTTTTTGCGGACTGCATGTGCATTGGCTGTCACTTGTTCCATATTTTTCATTGACTCTCATATTTAGACTGTGTTAAGTCAAGATGATTTCCTTTTCTCTCACCTTCTCTGTCTCAAGCCTGTGTTGTTTTTCTCCATTCATCCAGCCGGCCCACACACTCATGCCGAGAGGGACTTTTATTGAATAGACGAGAGATTCAGCACATTCTCTGTGAGTCATAAGGCTCTGATTTAAAAAAAAAAATCTCTCTCAAAGATTCAGCTTATTGAGAAATTCGAGAATGCAGCAGCCAATACCCAGTGAGTTTTTGTATGGCATTAGCATGTTGCTATGCTAAAGGCACAATATTCTAAGTATAGAAAAATGTACTTGCATAATAATTGCGTAAAATAATCCATTGTAATTAACTATTTTTATGGACACTTATTGGTATTAATCGAAACATACAGTTGTTTATTATCAACGCTGCCTTTTAAGATTCATTTTTCCTTTTTTATTTCTTCATTCACAGTAATTCACATAGATAGTATAAATGAAAATAGGAAGGTGTTAATAAATGAGATCTCAACAGTGCTTTTAATTTGAAGTCTGGAGTGTGAAAAGTCAGTTGAACAGCATTAGAAGGCTGTCAAATGACATAATAGCGCCATTATTTTTCAAACAGTTGAAGCATGTAAAGGTGTGGTCTTCTCCTGTTAGCTTGTGCTTCAAGACGCAAGACACAAAAGAGTTGAAAGCAAATATTCCTGTTTTCCAGAACTCCCTTGATTATTCACAGACAAGGCTTTAGACGGGTGTATCACACGGAAGATGGAACGAACAGTACGTAAATATTACAGATGACGTACCTTTAATGCATATATGATCTATGGACTTGTAGGGAATGCACTGACTGATAACTTGCTGACTCAGCACCCTGACTAATGCTGATAGCTGACGCTTATCTAAAGCTGTGACCTGCTGTGATTATTTAAAACATTCGCAAGTTTAGCCACAGGCATCCAGCTACCGAATATTCTGACTCATCTTACTGAATAACGATTCCTGTTAATCACAGACTTTATGTATACAAGGTAAGAACCTTCCTGTTACTGATAAAAGTTTAGTTTCACTCACACAAAATGTTAATGCAATGTGTATTTTGTTTATAATTCATAAAAGGGGCTATTAAAACATTTGAGGGGTGTTTCAAGTCATTTGTGTTTTGTTTTGTGATTTATTTATTTTTTTTTTGCTTCTTGTTTTGTTTTAAAAAGTGTTTCCAGCATGATTTGTATTTTGTTTGGTTTTATTTTTTGTTTTGTGTTTTGTTTTCTACCAAATTTACACGTTTAATTTTGGCTACTGAAATTGCTTTGTTGTTGTTTCGAAGAACGCAGTTTTAATCTGAAAGCTGTAACATTGGTTTATCCAGCCATGTGTCTCATTTGCATGCTTTGCAGATGATCGGCAAGTCCCAAAGCTGCTCATTTGAAAAGCAGAACTGCTGGCCTAACAGGCAGTCAGCATAATATCCTCTTGGTGGTGCGATTTACTGTGAAATAGGACTGGCAGGCTGTGTCAGCAGAGAATGATGGGATGTGGGTTTATGAAGCCCTTCTAGTTGATCTGGAGCCGGTTAATCCGCTCCCTCCAATAACGATGCCGACTGGCAGCTGGATGAGCTTTCATAATGTCGAACGAACAGGAGGAGTCTGTGAATTACAGGATGCTGTCAAACACACACTATAGCAACACCAAACTGTACAATCTGGTAGTAGTAGTACAGTACTCATACAGCTGGGCTCTCTGCACATGTGTTGTAGTAGAGAATGTTTTCAGTTACTTCCTTTTAGTGTTTGACATGTCATGCATGGATTCTATTTGTAGCCTAGTCTTTGATTGTGAATAGGAATGGTGTGTGTGTGTGTGATAGTATGGGTGTATATATATTATATATAATATATATATATATATTAACTTTTACCGTGGTGCTTTACGCCTCGCATTTTGAGCGCGGTGGCACGCTCACATGGGCCTTGTTATCACGACGGAGTAAAACGCGGCGATAATCGCGCGCGTGTCCGGTGTGAAAAGCCTTTAACACTAGCTTTTCTAATCTTTTATATTTTATTTGTTTTCTTCATTATTATTACAATTAACAAAAAGCAAAAAGGCCCTCTAACACTACGTGCCTATCTTTTTCTATTCTATGTTTTCTTTTTATTTATTATATAATAAAAAAAATAAAAAAAATAATTGGCTACATGCGATGCTGTACGTGTACTGCGTTAAGCTAACTGAGACTTGTGATAGCACTTGCATATCATTGCTCTTTTGTTGATTTTGATTGCTTCCATTGTCCTAATTTTTAAGTTGCTTTGGATAAAAGCATTTGTTAAATGACTAAATGTAAATGTAAAATATCATTGTATATTTTTATTTTATTTTATTTAAAAAATGCATTCCTTTTAATGCATTGTCTTTTTAAATACATTTCTATTTTATTATTTTTTTATTTTGTCTTTTAATGCATTAATTTTAGTTTAGTTTTTTCCCCCCACAAGATCAGCTGGTAGAGTCACTAACACCAAGGTCAGGGGTTCAGTTCACAGGCACAAATACTGGAAAAATGCATGCCTTTTAATGCATTCATTTTGTTTTGTTTTCCTCTGAATTTGTTGTCAGGAACAGTATTTAGAGGACAGGAAATCACTGGAAATAGAGGGGATAGGGTTTTTCAAAAAATTATGTATAATGACGCAAGTGCGCCAAATGCTAGGTATCCAAAGCTTTTAGCAATTGCATGAAAATAACAATTTTACAATTCTAGCTTGTTGTAGTGAAATAATTAACAATTACACGTTAATGGGAATGAAGCATCCTTACTTTGTCCTCTCTGTCTCTCCCCTTTTGTGTTCAGTTGATAAGAGGGTGGGGCGAAGAGAGATGGGAGGGGTCGTCATTAGATAGCAGCACCAATAGCAGCCGCTAAAACATAATTGACTTGAATAGGAGCGCCTACCCTTCCTCCACTTCCACACAAAGCCCCCTCACTGTGATTGCCTCCTTTGTTAAGCTCTCTTTCCTCTGTGGCGGCCTCCTTGCCACGTGCCAAGTGTTTTCGTCATGGCAGATGTCTGACACAATCTGCTCTAATCTCTGCCGTGCTTCCTTGACATGACTGGCATGTATTGACTTTGCAATACTTCGAATCCTATTTTGAGTTGTGCACAGAACAGCAGATTATGTATTTGCTTAATTTAATTTCAATATAAAGACTATTGATTGAGCCAATGACCTGAAGAAATAAAGAGTCTGTTTAATTAAAAGCGACAGGCAGTGGAGAAATCTCTAAATGGATCTTTTCGTAATGTTAAGACACTGCTGACGGCAAGGACAAGGGCAAGTATAGTCAATTGACAGGGTGTGTATTCGTTACGGTCCCCGCTAATGAATTTAGAAACCCTCTTTGATAAGGGCCAGCATGAGGTCTAATCATCAAAGATGGCTAATTAGATTAGCTTTTTATCCACTGCATGAAACAGTTGCTTGTCTTTACTGATGAAACTGTGAAGGAAAGCAAGAAAAGGTTTCAGCTTTATATTTTACACCCTGTTCAACTTTATTTCGTACGAAAAGCTGAAAACTGATGCTGTTTGAATGTTTTCCATCTTGAGGCTTTAGGAGAGACTTGATCTTGCGTGCTGAGAGGCCTGCTGAGTTAAAGCTAAACTACGGACGTAGAGCAGGATGGAACCATCGGATCGTATCAGATTTGTGTGTTTAAGGTTGTGAAATTGCGCCCTTGTTCCCGATCTCCCACCTTTGCTGTCTGACACCGTCCTTCGTGGCTGTTCATTCTCACTGTGGGACTGTTATATAACTGTGGCTGCCTGAATGATGATTCAGTAGATTTGGTCTCTGGTTATCTTTCCCAGAGGGCTTTAGCCAGTTTATCTCTGTTATCTAAGGCTAGAGACCTGGACTGTGTTCAAGGGATAGTTCACTCAAAATTGAAGTCATTACTCACCTCCGTTTTCCAAAGGTCTGAATTTCTTTTTTTATGGTGAACCCAAATGTATAGAATTGAGTTGAAGAATGCTGGTTACCAAACAGTTGACGTTAAGCATTGATATAAATATATACACATACAGTGGGGAAAAAAAGTATTTAGTCAGCCACCAATTGTGCAAGTTCTCCCACTTAAAAAGATGAGAGAGGCCAGATAATTTTCAGCAAGATATCCTCAACTATGAGAGATAAAATGAGAAAAAAAAATCCAGAAAACATTGTAGGATTTTTAAAGAATTATTTGCAAATTATGGTGGAAAATAAGTATTTGGTATTAAGTATTTTAAAATAACAAAATTGAATCTCAAATATTTTATATCTTTGTTGGCAATGACAGAGGTCAAACGTTTTTCTGTAAGTCTTCACAAGGTTTTTCACACACTGTTGCTGGTATTTTTGCCCATTCCTCCATGCAGATCTCCTCTAGAGCAGTAATGTTTTGGGGGTGTCGCTGGGCAACACGGATTTTCAACTCACTCCAAAGTTTTCTATGGGGTTGAGATCTGGAGATTGGCTAGGCCACTCCAGGACCTTGAAAGGCTTCTTACGAAGCCACTCCTTCGTTGCCCGGGCGGTGTGTTTGGGATCATTGTCATGATGAAAGACCCAGCCACGTTTCATCTTAAATGCCCTTGCTGATGGAAGAAGGTTTTCACTCAAAATCTCACAATACACAGCCCCATTCATTCTTTCGTTTACACGAATCAGTCATCCTGGTCCCTTTGCAGAAAAACAGCCCAAAGCATGATGTTTCCACCCCCAATGCTTCACAGTAGGTATGGTGTTCTCCTCTACAAACACGACAAGTTGAGTTTTTACCAAAAAGTTCTGACCATATGACATTCTCCCAATCTTCTTCTGGATCATCCAAATGCTCTCTAACAAACTTCAGACGGGCCTGGACATGTACTGGCTTAAGCAGGGGGAAACGTCTGGCACTGCAGGATTTGAGTCACTGGCGGCGCAGTGTGTTACTGATGGAAGCCTTTGTTACTTTGGTCCCAGCTCACTGCAGGTCATTCACTAGGTCCCCCCGTGTGGTTCTTGGATTTTTGCTCACGGTTCTTGTGATCATTTTGACCCCATGGGGTGAGATTTTGCGTGGAGCCCCAGATCGAGGGAGTTTATCAGTGGTCTTGTATGTCTTCCAATTTCTAATAATTGCTCCCACAGTTGATTTCTTCACACCAAGCTGCTTACCTATTGCAGATTCAGTCTTCCCAGCCTGGTGCAGGTCTACAATTGTTTCTGGCGTCCTTTGACAGCTCTTTGGTCTTGCCCATGGTGGAGTTTGGAGTGTGACTGTTTGAGGGTGTGGACAGATGTTTTTATACTGATAACGAGTTCAAACAGATGCCATTAATACAGGTAACGAGTGGGGGACAGAGGAGCCTCTTAAAGAAGTTGTTCCAGGTCTGTGAGAGCCAGAAATCTTGAAATCTTGTTTGTAGGTGACCAAATACTTAATTTACAGAGGAATTTACCAATTAATTCTTAAAAAATCCTACAATGTGATTTCTGGATTTTTTTTCTCATTTTGTCTCACATAGTTGAGGTATACCTATGATGAAACAGGCCTCTCTCATCTTTTTAAGTGAGGAGAACTTGCACAATTGGTGGCTGACTAAATACTTTTTTGCCCCACTGTACATATATAATGTAAGCTGAAATATACTGAAAATGTATCTGAAATACATATGTAAATTTTCTGTATGAATGTAAATTTGGTCAAATATGCAGTGTACAGCTGTCAGGGATCCGGGTAGAGGGATGAGGCGAGGACTCAGTACTGCAGAAAGAATGGGATTTTATTAAAATTAAACAAAACAAAACAAACAACAGAAACTACCCAGTGGGGGAAAAAACAGGCTGGCAAGGCAAGGCAAGGCAGGATCTGGACACGACACATCCAGGGATAGACGATGACGAACAGACGCATGACTGCAAACACAAGGAGCATAAATGGAGAACAAATGAGGAGGGTAACGAGGGAACACATTTGGGGGAAATTAACCAATAATCAGGTAACAAGACGGGTGGGGTCAAGACAATTGACATGAGCACATGGCACACAGAATCAAAGACAAAAGCCATGTGCTCACACAAAACAAAACACAACACCTGGACCCCCAGAAAAAACAAATCACAAGCCATGTGTAGAAAAACAAGACACGAACACGCAGATAATGAGAAAACTCATAAGCCGCGTGTTCACACAAGACAACAAAAAAAGCACGCGGCTGAACACAAACCGCGTGCTTCACAAAACACAACACACGTGGACAGAAGAGCGCACGGCCGAGCGAACTCGAGACAGCATGCTCCCACAACAGACAGAACATGGAGAGCGAGTGTCCGGACCCCGACACGAAACTCAAGACATGAGTGCCAGGATCTGAACACCACGCTCCAACATGAAACAATACACGCAGACGAGAGCGCACGGCTCGAGCACACTCAAAGCCGCACGCTCACATGAAAACAATGACATGACGCGAGAGTCAGGGCTCTGTCACAAAACCACAAATAAACTAGACCAAAGTGACAGAACCCTGACACTACCCCCCCTCAAAAGGGACACCACCTGGCATCCCTAATGAGGAACAACAAAAACAAGACAGGAACATGACAACACAAGACCACTACATAACAGGCAACACAAGACAGGAAAAATCTAAACACTGGGACAAAGAGGGGAGGGAGGGAGGGAGGGAGGGGAACCAAGCCAGAGCCAGCAGTACAACCCAGAAAGTCATAACAGGAACCAGGGAGGGGCGGGAGGGTTGAGCCATGGAGGCTCAGGCAGCCCAGGAATCTCGGGGAGCCAGGACGGGACCGGAGGAACAGACCAGGGAGGCCCCGGCCTAACAAGAACCAGGAACCAGGGAGGGGCGGGAGGGTTGAGCCATGGAGGCTCAGGCAGCCCAGGAATCTCGGGGAGCCAGGACGGGACCGGAGGAACAGACCAGGGAGGCTCCGGCCTAACAAGAACCCCAGTAGGCCACCAGGGCGGAGCCGGAGGGAGCTTGGCAGGCAGGAAGGATGGAGCCCGTATCAAGGAGGGAGCCGGCATCAGGGAAAGGTGCTTGGGCGGGGCCGGCAGGGCAAGGAACCCGAGCGGCGCCGGCAGGGCAAGGAGCTTGGGCGGGGCAAGGAGCCCGGGGCAGGCAGGGCGGAGCTGGCAGGGCAAGGAGCTTGGGAGGGTCTGGGACGGCCTCCAGGCCAGCAGCAGAGGGTTCCTGGATGGCCTCCAGGCCATGTGGGGTGGAGGAAGCCCTTCTCCTCCTCCTCCGTCTCAGAGCGGGGCGCAGCCGCCTCCTCGGCCACCTCTTGGGGCGCAGCCGCCTCCTCGGCCGTCACTGGGACCGCTGCAGCCTCTCCGCCCATCACTGGGGGCGCTGCAGCTTCTTTGGCCGCTTCCGGGGCCGCTGCAGCCTCATCAGCCACCCTCGGGGCACTGCGGCCTCCTCGGCTGCCACACGAGGAGCTGCAGCCTCATCGGCCACCTCTAGGGGCACAGCAGCCTCTCCAGCTACCTCTAGGGGTGGTGAGGCATACCCATTCCTCCTCCTCCATCTCCGAGAGCGGGGCACTGCCACTTCGTCCACCACCTCTGCAGTCATGGGACCGGATGAGGCGGACCCGTCCCTCCTCCTCCGTTGGCAGGACATAGGAGGACTGGGTACTAGGGGGTGTGTGAGGAGAATGGGAGGAGGGCCAAGAGGAGGAAGGCCACCCTCTTCTCAACGGTGGTAGACATACCCCACAAACTCCCAGAAAGACAGTATCCCCAGCATTTCCATCTCCCAGGCATGAACAGGCTCATTAAGGCTGGTGTTAAAGATCTCCTTGAGCTCTGCGCCACTGATGTTGAGTCCCTCCGCTGCAAACAGGAACTGGTATGCAAAACCCTTCACACTGGCTCCCCCTTGCCGAAGAGAAAGGAGCCTCCTGTGTTGAACAGCTATCTGATGAGCGGAGGGGCAGGAAGATGGGAACAGGAAGATGCCCATTCTCTGCTGAGTCCTCTATTGGTCAGTTCGTACTGTCGGGGATCCGGGTAGGGGATGATGCGAGGACTCAGTACTGCAGAAGAATGGGCTTTATTTTAAAATAAAACAAAACAAACAACAAAAACTTCCCCGAGGGGGAAAAACAGGCTGGCAGCGGCAAGGCAAGGCAGGATCTGGACACGCAACGTCCAGGGATAGACGATGACGAACTGACGCACGACTGCAAACCCAAGGAGCTAAATGGAGAGCAATGAGAGGGCGCGGGACACATGTGGGGCACAATTAACTCTATCCCGGTACCAAGATGGGAGGGGGCACAAGACAATTGACAGAGCACAGGCACACGAATCAAAGACATAAAAGCCTGGCCACACAAAACAAAACACAGCCCATGGCCAGCAAAAAAAATCAAGCAGTGCTAGAACAAACGACACGAACACGCAGCTACTGAGAAAACTCATAAGCCGCGTGTTCACACAAGACAACAAGAAAAGCACGCGGCTGAACAAACCGTGTGCTACACAAAACAACACACGTGGACAGAAGAGCGCACGGCCAAGCGAACTCGAGACCGCACGCTGCCACAACAAGACAGAACATGGAGTGCGAGTGTCCGGACCCCGGCACGAAACCGAAACGCAAGACTTGAGTGCCGGGATCTGAACACCACGCTCCAACATGAAACAGTACACGCAGACGAGAGCGCACGGCTCGAGCACACTCGAAGCCGCACGCTCACATGAAAACAATGACATGACGCGAGTGTCAGGGCTCTGTCACAAAACTATGAATTACACTAGACCGAAGTGACAGAACCCTGACAACAGCATGCTGAATGAATAAACTACCCAAATGTAAAATATTTTTTGCACAAATTGGATCAAAAGAGCAAAATTGTTAACTGCATGCAACACTGAATTAAATATCACATTAAAGGAACATTTATTATTTCCTATAGAGCATATTGCTTCACATTCTACCTTTACACATAGCATCAGTATGCAGTATATACTGCAATATGCTGTATCCAGCTAGTATTCAATTCTGAGCACACTCTCTGAAAATTCTGACCTTGTAAAGTTTGATTAAAAATGCAATCGCTGCAATGAAGAGTAATCTCCTTCTATTCAGATCTTCCTCTGTTATGAGTCAGTCTTAAGCTGTTTTTTTTTTTCAATCAACACTCCAAGATTCAGAAGCAGTCAGTGGCACACCAAGGAGGATTTAAGATGATAGTTGGACTTGAACAGAAAAGAGGACAAGTGTCTTTCGTGTATTACTGCTGGCCTACTTTGATAGTTCTTTAATTGCTCCAGGAAAATCTGCACTTACTGTCATTTGCCATTTAAAAGAAGTCTTCTGCACTCTGGAGAGGTTTAGAGGTTCATCTCTTAACTGAAGAAAATTAGAAGGAAAAGTGCATTAAGTCATTTACATTCGTGTCTATGTTAGGTGAACTGGGGGATGATAATTGTTGGGAGGATTCTGGGAAATGGACTTCTCTGGGGAATGAGGACATGTACACTCCTCAGGGAGGGAAGCTAGCACACAGTGTGGGAGAGGATGCTGAACAAGAGTCATCCTTGCTGTTTCACAGCCCAGAGCGGAAGGAAGAGAGAGAGAGAGGGGAACAGCAAGTCAGTGCTATGTATAGCACTGGAACCACTGGAGCTTCATCCCATTGGGCTCAACCACAGGCCTCCCATTATAGTATGCTCACACACACATGTAAATATTTCTTAAATATATAGCATTGATACCAACCGTCGTCTGTCTGAATCTGATTGGCTGAGAGGAGTGTGATATTCTAGTGATAACAGAACTCACAACAGTTTCACCGTTTATATCACTCCATTTGCAGTTAGTATTTCTTCTGAGGTATTGCGGCCATAAAATCCACTATAATTTTATAATTTTTTGTGTCACGGAATGTAGTTTTATACGTTTTTTTATTCAAGAATGTACTTGTTTATCAATTTGACAGCACTAGAAAATAGATATGAAAATATATAATTACTGTTACAGTATATATTAGGAAGGTGGTTCCTTGTATGCTTTCAGGAAAAAAAGTGCTAAAACTGTAATAAAACTTGTGAAAAGGTACACTCTATATATTTTTTCCATAAAGTGTGCATATTAGTAATTTAAAGGTACATATTAGTAGATGGTGTAATATAGTACCTTTTGAAAGGCTACCACCCCAATGACAGCTTTTGTACCCATTTTCGCGGATGTAGGAAAATTAATATTGGGGATTCTGTATGAACATATTGGTATAGGGCATTATTGAAATGAGCAAGAGGGGGCTAACGCACCACTGATCATCAAGGACTAAAAAGTCCTACAAAAAACTTATTTTTAAATTATGAATGCATGTGCAAAGAGGCATGTGAATTAAAACAAATGGACACAAGCAAGCAAACGTTTCAGCCCATTGCTATCTTCAGTGCTCACTTAACAAACAACATTCACCCTTTTTAAGTAGGTCAACAATTAAAGACAATCAGCTGAATTCAATTATCTCAGGTAAACCTTAATTAATCACAAGCAGAATTCCAAGAAAGTTTGATCATTCACATATGTAACAGAATATTACAAGTATACAACTTCAAAGAATGACCAAACATTACAAATACAACAAACACAGCAGGAGAGAGAGAGAAGATAAAGCAGTTATGACAATACCAATTTTTACAAAAAACAAGAGAGCTCTAGTTCTTCATTCATACCTTCAGGAAATAAAGATTTAAGTTCAAAGATCCAGCATTATTGTATAGGGCATTATTGTCAGTCTTGGATCATTGAAAGTTCAGTCTAATATTGTACGACCTGAGAAGCAAAAATTGTAAAGGACAGAAAATAATTGTAGTGTGCACCCATCTAGATGTAACTAGACTATTAAAATATCTGAGGCAGCAGTGAACTGAAGAACTATTTCAAGAGCTAATTTGCTTAATCGTTCTTTGCTTTGGCCTCCAGTTGCATCTGTCCTCATTTGCAGAGTTGTTTACTTCTTCCATGGCATAAATTACTTCCATGGTTAATATGGCTCCTAGGTTGGATATAATGTCGCTGTAAAAAATAGAGAAACGAGCAGTGAGATATCTGTAGTGACTGCTGGACATGCAGTCTCTTTTGGCCAAGCATACATTCTGCTATTTACTCCCTGTTTTAGTATTTTTGTGATGTCAGTATTTTCTGTCCCCTCCAAGATGTCTTGCCCTTGACACTGCCCTCATCCCTGCAGCCAGCAGTAGTCATGGCATACAGTCCAGTGACAGTCGTTGATAGTCAGATTTATTAGCATGCAGCTAGCAAATCTCCTGGAGCCCATGTCCTTCTCCCTTACAAACTCATCTCTCTCAGGCGCTGAATGGTCTCTGCTCATCTGTCCTATTTACCACAGCTCAGCTGATAGGGCATGGGAAAAGAGTCCGGTCTCATGTCTTCAGAGCCATTAAAGTCAATGGATGGCTTCCTAATATGGACACATTTCCAACATAATAGCACCGCCTACATGTTTTTCCAACAAAATCTCTCTCCTATCTAGATCAGTGTTTAAATTTGGAATATTATTGTTTGATAGATACAGCTTACGTTTTTTTTTTTGCGATCTAAAACAACTATTTTGGGCTTGCTTTTAAAAAAAAATGTAAAAGGTTTTTCTACTCATTACTTTTGATGATAATTAATTAATAAAATCGCTATTATTGAAACACAATTAATATTTTTGGTTGTCAATCAGTTTTCTCAATACAGTATTAATATCAGGAGTATCAGTATTTCCCATAACATCAATCTGCTCATCAAAAGGTACATACTACCGCTCAGAAGATTGGGGCGTTTATCTTGTTTTTAAAAGAGATTAATACTTTTATTTAGCAAGGATGGATTGAATTAATCAAAAGTGACAGTAAGGACATTATAATGTTACAAAATATTTTTTTTTTCAAATAAATGCTTTCTATTCATTGGTGATGGTAAGAGACGTCTTTCAAAAACATATACCTGGTCAACCGCAAAACTTTTGATTATTAAATTATAAACATTTTTAAAATGGTTTTATTTCCTCAATAATGTTGACAAAGCTAAATTGTTTAGGCCTAAAAAAAGATACAGTGGTGCTAAAATTCATCGCACTTTGACATTTTTTTGTGTTTAAAAGTTTCGTGTGTCTGTCAGGTCAAGACTATGAGCCATTTTGAGCGATAACCTTTCGAACTTTGCCATGTTGCAATGTTGATTGTGGCCATGTACAGCATGTTCCCTGCACTGCCTGGTTAATGATCACTGGACAATCCAAAAGGTCAGTTTGCTAACCTCTCTGAATCACGTGTGCTTTAAGTGACAGCATCTGTACACCGTCTGAACTTTATTGGTCATAATACTGTCAAAGCGTTGGACACCATAATCGTTTTTTCCCTTTTTTCCCCTCTTCAAATAGAGACACATGTTAAGTTCTACACCCTTGTAGTGGTCCTATGTTGACCTGGTCACCTGCTGTGGGAGAAAGAGGTCTTTCTTGTGTCTTTTTCTTTCTGTTAAATCCTGTAAGACCAGATGAGAAAGAGAATTAGAGGAGCGGCAGCTGGGGGAACGTGCAACCTCCGCAGAACCGTGAAGATCCTGTAACAATAGACATGTTTTAGTTGAACAAAGAAGTTGTCGTGGTATTTTCCCACCATTCTCTCTTGAGCAGAACATGATTTAGATAGAAAGCAGAGTAATACCATACACAGATGTGCTGTGTAGGTGAAGCTTTTTTTGTTTCCAGTGATAGCCAACCGTATTTAGAGTAGCAATATCCTTTTTATGCAAAAAAACAAAACAAAAAAAAACCCAACATCCCAGCCAAAGCCGAGCTATTCACAAGAGAAATAGTGGAAGGTTTAGTTGTAGCTTCAGTTGTGCCATTTGCCACCGTTTTCTAAAAAACAGCTTCATAAAATATGAAAAAGTGTTAGCGCACTCTCAGCAGGCCTGTAGTAGTAGCTCGGCGTGGATTTTGGCTAATAGAGCCGCTGTCATTGGCTTGTTCCCGCAAACACTGCTGCTCTACAGTAGTGGGTCTGACAACACTTAACCCTCGACCTTGCTGAAATACCGTAACGTTGAACACGAGTAGAAGCGTGGAGAGGGCCGGGAAGTCTCGGGCGGTTTAGCTTGTGGGTGTGTGTGATTATAGGGAAATATAAAGGCTCAGAGCACTTCAGTAATTACTCACAGGCGCACTGGCACATGTGCAGATTATAAGTGATAATTTCTGTGGTATTCACGAAAACAAACAGGAAGACTACTGATAATCTTATCTAATACTTTGTAATATTAGGCATACAATGTAAAAATTAGTTGTTTAGAAAAGACAAAAAATAAAGGGAGCTTGATGCATGAAGATTAGTCTCATTAACACTAGTTCACTGACTGCAAAATGTCTTATTTAGTTGATAAATTCTTATTAAGTCAACTTTAGGTTTCTTGTTCAGAAAAGTTTCAAATAGCAAACCAAAATTGTGTCTGGTTTTATATAGTTGGTTGGAATTCATATATATTTAGTTGGTTGGAATTCATATGGTTTTATATGATTTTTTCAGACAGCTCAGTTAGGCTTAGTTGGAAATCATTAAGGCGAATTATTATGTAAAATGATGATATAACCAGGGCATATCAGTTATTATACACCATACATACACACACACACACATATATATAATAATATATATAGTATGTACGTTATGTTTTGTAAAGAAGTCTCTGATGTCCACCAAGCCTGCATTTATTTGATTGAAAATACACACAAACAAACATATATAATACGAAAGATTATTGCAGTTTAAAATTTGAAATGTAATGTATTTTACATTTTGATTTTTTATGATATAATCTAAGATTCAAAAGTCTAAATTACACTAAAAAATCGCAGTCCTCAAAATACAAGTGTTATACTGATGTACATTATGATGTTGTGATGCCTAAATTCACTTGTTGCATTTAAAAACAACAAATTGTTTTTAATTTACTTTTTTTTAATTTGAACTAAATACAATACAACAATAAATACAATACTATGTAGAATTTTAATATCGATCATTTATCAGTTATCAGCCATAGCATGAAATCTTCAACCTCTCTATATTGGCCAGAATTTTTTTTAAAATAAATAAATGTAGATTGAAATTTCCCAGTATTTGTAACTCAAACCCCATGTAAGCTTGATAAAATGTTATGTTTTTTTTCTCTAGTGTTATTTGGCTTTGCACATTCTCACAAAACTGATTGGGTGTTTTTGCACAGGGGGCCTGTATGAAATCAAAAAACTTGTGTGTGTGCTTAGTTCATGTCTTTTTGTGCGTGCACGGGCACGTGAGGAACAATGAAAAGCACACCGAGGGAACGAGAAGATGATGAAAAGTGTGCTGTGTAATCACCACCCATATCCAAGTCCTCCATGCCTCTCAGGAGACCGTTGTCTTTAGTATGGTTGTTAGCCTTCCACTAATGCTCAGTCAGACACTCTCTCATGGCCGGCCACAGTGCACCTGACCTCAGCCCTTTCCCTTTATTACAAAATGTTGCCATGGCTTTCTCTCTCTGGAAGA
Source organism: Sinocyclocheilus anophthalmus (assembly GCA_018155175.1). NCBI lineage: Eukaryota > Metazoa > Chordata > Actinopteri > Cypriniformes > Cyprinidae > Sinocyclocheilus > Sinocyclocheilus anophthalmus. The sequence goes on from JADLZN010001319.1 coordinate 502,474, forward strand.
ATCATGCTACTACTAGAGGGAACCGAGTGTGGGAAAATGAAAAGTGCTGCATTTCTGTGTGCAAGTATGTTTAAAAAAGGAAGTTGGCTTACAGGTTCTATTTTTGGGTACGGCCCAGCTGGATGTCCAATTCTCCTATTAATTTTCTTTATCGAATCTGGATTGGAGGGGGAAAATAGCTGTTCTTACACACCAGGAAGGGATTTACTCTGAGGTTGATGAGTGGAGGAGAAAGAAAGGAGAGGGGGAAATTATTGTCTGAGGGCCACCGGTGGTTTCAAGTTTCGCCGTCTTTACCCTGGAGCTTTTGATTCTTTGCTCTCCCTTTCTCTCTCTCTCACTCACTCACTCACCCTCTCCCTTTCTTTCTCTTTGCTAGCCACCCCCCCCTTCAGACCACACCACCACGCTTCAGGAGCACAGTAACCAGGAGAAGAGAGGGAGGCAGTGAAGGAAGCGCATTGCGAGGACTTAACAGAGACGATTCTCAGCCACAAAAACTCCCAGCAAGGTAGGATCACCTCTTTCTTCTGTGAAATCTCTAGATGGGTGGGAAAAGAGAGGGAAAGTCCTTCTTCCTCCATCCAAATGGCTGGTTTCTGTTCTGTCATTTCTCAGTTGCTAGCTCCAGGATGGATGTGAGGCAGTCAATAGGTGCATGCGAGTTTGTGTGTGTGTGTGTGTGTGTGTGTGTGTGTGTGTTCGATATGGGATACAAGGTGTCTAGACGGAGAAGGTGGTTTGGATGCATTGTCTAAAGACCAGAAGAGGCTAGTCCAAATGTTTCCTGTCTTACAAAAAACAATATCTTGCAGATCTAGGGTAAATATTAAAGATATGAGGTGTTTAGACATGAGCATATGAAGTGTGAATGCAAACACCTAAAGGACTTATAGAAGTGATCTAAAAGATCCAACATATCGGTGTTGTTTTAGTATTACTTATATACTATTTATCAATATTACCTTTATCTTTTGTTTTTATATTTCAGTTTTCACTGTAATTTTAGTTTATTTTTTAGTATTTATTATTATTATTATATTTCAAGGGAAGTATTTGAGTGTAATTTTAGTGTAGTAGTTTAAGTTTGTAGCGTAGTTTGATTTTTTGATTTTCCGCAAGTTCAGGTACTAATTTTAATGCTTTCAACTTTTTTTCAGTAGTTGCAAAGACAGCATTTGACATTTCCGTTAGTTAAGGCCTTTCTCATATTTATATTTTATTGGAGTTTCAGCTCATTTCAATATGCAAGGTTTATTTAGTTAAGATTTTTTAGTTCAGTTTAGCGTAAGTTTAGCTTTAGATGTATGATTTTAAGGTTGGGTTACTTATTTTATGCTTCAGCTTATTATTGATTTGTTTGTTTGGTTTTCCACTTGTGGCCGAGACAACTTTTCTTTTTAAATCATATATATATAATACTAATCAATTTATATTATAATATATAATAAATTATTTCATTATCTATATATATTATATTTATATTAAATGTAATTATTGTTAGTTTGTATTATGTCAGCTTTATTTAAATAAACACATTTTCTAATGTTTTACTACAATATCCCTATGCACAGATGAACTGACTTTAAGTTATGATTCATCAGGTTAGCTTAAAGGCAGTGAAGACACATGCTAAGACAGATGTTGTCTGAGGTCATCCAGATGCCCAGGTGTGCAGCACGCAACAGAAATATGCCCTCATCACCTCAAACCAAGCAAAAACAGTATATATATAAACGTGAATCATTCCTGAACGGTGTTTCACCAACCCCTGCTAATTGATTTACTCTTTTCGAGCGGACCAAGCACCTGTTTTTGTATATTCCAAAATCTGGAAAACAAACTGATTTAAAAACTGGCAGAAGGGTTGTTGTTGTTGTTGTTGATGTTGATATACATCCTGCCATTCTGGTTTCAAACCCAATAAGCCACGAGGCAGCTTAAAATTTTTAATGGGAGACTAGGCTTAATTTTAGCTTAGTAGCACATGGTGAAACTGCGGCGCTGATGTGAATTTTAGACTTGCTAATTTCTACGCTATATTTGGATTTGGAGGGAAATGCAAAGATGCTAATTTGTGATGGGCAGGCTGCCATCATCTGCAGAAAATACATAAATTAAACATTGAGAACTGTGCTGAAAGTTATAAAGCATCCTATGTAAACCGCTTGCAGTGCAGTTTGGGTTATAAAGCCTAACTTTTGCATCCACAACAGCATAGGTTTCAACGATCCACCCTTGCTGTAATTGCATGTTAATATATGATCTTTTTAGCATTGTTGCTATGGCAGAAGTCAGCTGGCAGAAGTTGGTTTGGCAGTGGCAGTTGTCAGATTGGACCAGGCTGGCGTCCCTCAACGTGAATAGTTGCCTCAGTGTCTGGATGGACAGACTTGGCACTGGCCGACGGATCAGGAGAGGTGAACAAAAAGCTTGAAGATGACAGACGGGAGAGTGAAAGAATACCCCACTTGTGTCCTGTGTCTAAGGGGCTCTTCAGTGTTCAGTGTGGGAGTGTGATGTTTATCTGAGTTTATGAGGAGATAAAAGCTCATTTAGACACACCTTTTCCCTAAACACCCTTGCAGCACACAAAGTCTGAAGGCAGTTTAGACTTTTCAAGGAAAGCTTTTACCACTTTTCTCCTAATTGGGTGAATATCACAAACGAAATTGCCAAGAAACTGTCCAAGCAAGACAGTTTCAGCATATCAAGCAGATAAGAAAATGTCTTAGCATATCTAAGTCGATGAGAAGAGTTGTTGAATTATTGTATGAATCTTATAAAATAAATATGTAGGGCATATTTAATTAAAATACGTAGTATTAAGATATTTCTTGCATAATGGAAATTAATAATATTTTTAAAACTATTATTTTCATGAGAGTCGAGGACATTTAACCCCCCTTTATGTCAATGTAAGCTTATTGTAATGTGTCATAATTACTGTAATGCAAAAAATTAAATGTCAAAATTAAATTCAGCTTTTGTTGTGCTGAATTTGTTTAGTTGCATTTACTTTCAATTTTTAATTTAATGTATTTCATGTATTTAGTTTTAATAAAAGTAGCATTGCCGGTAGTGCGAATTTTGGAGGAAAATGTATAAACATATACACTTATATACTTCACATATTAAAAATTATCTGCAAAGACGAATGAAATTTAAATGTTATCTAATCTTGAATTAAATAAGAACCCATGAAACGACAACAACAACAAAAACATTTTATTATTAATGAAACAATACATTATTATTATTATTATTATTACATTTATTTTGACGGGTGAACTAGGCACCAGAATATGTATAAGAAATCAACAATTGTTTATTTATAATTGGAGGAGCAGTATTATACATTTTTTTATGTTTTTGTTATGTTAATACATTTAGAATGTTATAGGTTTGAAGTACTGTGTAAAAGATCGGAGAACATAGTATATTTAAAAATAACCAAGTATTACCATTGAATAGCATCAAAAGCTTTACCAATATCACAGTATTTGCTTGCAAGGGTTGTGAGTCATAAAGATTCCAGACCAGAGTAAAAAAAGAAAAAGAAAAAAAAAGCCAGGACTAAATAACAAGGCAAAAGTCTGCTGTCCAACAAAGAACACCGTCTGGAATAAAGGGCTGATGCTGTGAGGTGAAACAGCAACTTGTATCGTCTGTTCTTGATTTACTGCGCAAGGGCCATCTGGGGTCCTAATTAGCCACCACAACATTATTAGCAATAGCCAGTTTCCATAGGCGTGTCCCCCCCATCCAGCACACACACAGCGTAAATTAGAGCCTTCGGTATCTGTGTGCTGTCTGCACAAGTCACTTCCTCCCACCTCTATCTCTGGTGCATCATTTAGATGGCTAATATGAAAGAGAGGGAGCAGAAGACGAGGTGGGGCGCAGGAAGTCATATCAGACAGGGATTCGGGAGAGTGGGTTGACTTATGGTGCTTTAGTGATATGGTTCCTTTGTTCTGTGAACCGCTTTGGCCAGTTTAATTGCTCTTTGAGGGGTCCTGCACTCGCTCTCTGCTGGCATAGAGATCATTTTGGCAGGTGTCCAGTGGGGAAACTGTTATGATCATTATGCTACACAGAATGTTGCTGTAAATGAATACTTGTTCATATTAAACCAACCCTCACTGTAAAACAAATAAAGTATATTTCATTAATGATGAAATATTATATAATAATGAAATATTGAAATATTATATACTGAAAAGTACCTTACTTAAGTACCATAAAGCACAGTATGAAAATTGATATTCATTTTGAGATTTGCTAAATATCACATTTAACAGTTTATAAAAGGATTTGTACATTTTTAAAGGTTATATAAATATGAATAAATTACTTTTAAAAAGTATCAAGACATTTTAAATTATTAAATATTTCACAATATTGCTGTTAACTTTTATATATTGCTTTATATTTATGACTGACAACAAAACTATTTAGAATAAACAATTATTTAAATGAAACGCCATCAAATGTGGTGGAATTCTGGGAATGTCGATTAATGTTTTTTTGTACTGTAAATCATAAGATGATCTGCACATTTTTACCTTCCCAAAACTTTCAATATAACAGTATTTTACTGTAAAATGAATGTCCTGTTAGATTTATCACAGTTTTACCATATATAGTAAGTAACATTTCCGAAAACTTACTTGCATAGCATTTTTACACCCTTTAACCGTTTAATTATGACAATTTTTACAGCATGTGGAAAGAGTAGTATGTCTGAATTCATAGTAGTCATAAAAACAGTAGGCAAAAGAGGTTACAATAAGGTTGAGTGGGAAACCTGGTCCAACATTTTCTGGAGGAATTTAGTTGTGTTGCTTGTAGAGACATGTTAATCACACCTCCAGTATTTCGCCACAGGAAAGAGTTAAATACCTCTCTGATGAGACGTCAGACACGGAGAATGCACCTTTGTCTAAACATGGCCGGATGTCATCGGGAGAGATGTGTTGAGATCTTTTTAACTTGCACATGTGACTTATACAAGCCACTAATACGCACGAACAAACATGAGCTTTCCAAAACAAACCTACACCCAGAGATGGAACCTCATCCATCTGGACATGGCTGTTTCTAATCATTTTCCAGTCCATGGAGAAATCCTTTTAATCATTTCCTATGAACTGCTACTAACCTGACCTGGTCACTGTGAAGGATTCTGGATTAAAAATTACAGAGAGCTCATTATTTCATTTTTTTTCTTTATCTCACCACATGTTGTTTCTGAATCGTTGCCAAGGAATGGTTTCCCTCATGAAAACAGTGAGCGCAATTAATGTGATCTCTATTTATCAAGAGAGACAGTGGAGTTATTCTTGCAATATGGCCACAGGGTGTCGACGTTAAGCATAACGAGAAAGTGTGTGTGCTTTCACAGAGGGTTTTTTTTTAAATTCAGTTTGAACAAAAATATAATTGGAACTCAGTGTATTAATTATTTATTTTCTTTTTTTTTATGTTGTTTTATTTTATTTTATTTTGTTATGTTTTTATTTATTGTATTGTATTTTATTTTATTTTGTCCTATGTAGGGTTGCAGTATGCTGGAGCCTATCGCAGCTTTTCGGGGCAAAGTCAGTAAATCTATCCTGCTTATACAATGTTTATTAAAAAAAAATATATATATTTTTTTAAATATTTTAAAATGGATTTTTATTCATTTATTAAACATTATTTTATTTTTATTTATAATAGCCAAGTTATTTAATTTTAATAAAAAAAATACTTAGGCCTTCTTTTCTATAAGTTTTGAGGTAAATTAATGCTGTAACATATCGGTAATTATTTAGTAAATAGCTTTGTGAGGTACATTCTGGGATGCTTTTTAAACATTATTGGAGGAGTTTCCATGCATGCTGGCCACTTGCTGTTTTCCTTAACTATCTGATCCAGCTCATCCATTAAAGAAAAACGTTTTCAAGATGATGATAATATGAGAAAAGTGTGTCCAAACTAAGGCTAATTTGAAACGAGAGGAGCTGAAGATAACCAATATAATATTTTAGAGTTGGTCAGTAACATTCTGTTCGCTCATGCTCCTTTAGTCTCTAGCTGGTTATCAGCATTTTATTGCAAGCTCACGCCTCACTAGGAATTCCAAATTTAGTGCCACCATTGATAAGATAAAAGGTTTAGTGCTCTTTGCCCAGTGGGTTACTCAGTGTAAGTGGCATACAAATAACCTAAATTCCTCTTGTTCATGGAACCTGCCAGTACCTGTTCCATTTTAGTCTCACTTGGGCTTGGGATAATGGGTCTTTCTGTGGCCCGTATCATCCTTCCATCCTATCAAAGTGTGGCCCAATAAATTCTCTGATGGCTAATTAGAAACTAACTTATGACAAATGGGGTTAAACTGTTGTTGTTTTCAGTTTGTCAACACCAGTGACTGAGAAAAAGCCTTTAAAGTTTTGTACCCTACGGTTTGAGATGCTTGTGGTTGTGTCGGTTTACAGATTAGTGGTAAATTACAAGTTAATGGTCTTGAATGAAAACAAAGGATTGTGGTGCTGGAATGTTTTAATTGGCCCAAGAAGGGGGAGATTTGTGGGTCTTACGAGACGTTAGACCCTAGGCAATGAATCAAGCTGCTGTGTGGTCGGACAAATAGCGATAAATAACATTCCCCAACGGGCCTCGCCCGAGCATGCGTGTGCCTCGGATTATCTCCTGTGTTGAAAGGACTCGACGTGTGAGTATGTGTGTGATTGTTTGTGTCTGTAACTGGCCATCTGTGTTGACTCCCTCTTGATAGAGTCAAAGAGCCCGGTCGAAGCCCGACCGTGGCTAGTGCCGAAGGTGGAAGCACTCTAGACTCCTCATTTTGAGACATTGCAGACATAAATGGACTGGAATAACAGATCACATCATTTCTGAGAAATCTCCCCCTGCTGTACTCAAAACTTTGCCTCTGGTTGTAGGCTACTGTAGATAAAACGCTCTGCAGGGTTTCATTTGTATACTAGATCCATGTCAGGTCCTTTTTATTTGATCCCGTCTAGCTACTTTTCTTCCTTATGAACAGATTGTATGTTGACTGTGTGTGTGGACATTTGCATGTGGTTATGCTTATGTAACCAGAGCAAACAGAGTGTCCTCACACTGTTGCCCTGTCCCTCTGTTGGTTTCCCTCGCACTCATTATCCACACACACACACCGTCCATTTCTAATATAAATGTGTGTGTTTGTGCAAGACTAGAGAACTGGCACTAACTCCATGGTGACCAGGGAAGCATAAATAAGCCACCTGTCTAAAAGCTTTGCAGGGCTGGTGACTGAGCGCATGCTTTAAAGCCAGTCTGTTTGGATTTTCAAATGAAATTAAAACAAGGGACAGTTCATCTGAAAATGAAATCTATGTTATTTACTCATCTTCATGTCCCAAACCCTTATTACTCCATTTGTTCTTGGAACATACAAGAAGGTATTTTGAAGACTGTGCTGATTGCTGTTTTCCATGTGATTATAATAAATGGCAAGTTAAGTTTTTCAAGCTCTTAAAATTGTGCTAAAATCATCATAAAAGTGTGCACTATACCTGTGCACTATATTCCGAGTGTTCTAAAGCTTTGTGTGACCGTTTCTTTTTAATGAAAACCTTTCCTCTTCAACTGTATGATTATATTTTAAAATCAAAGAACTGGATCATTTTGATTCCTGAGCAAATCATTCAGACTGGTTTTGTGAACAGGAAAAACTCATTGCAAGGATCCAATTGAAAACAATGATTTATTCATGAATAGGACATTGCATTTATGAACTCATAAACTTGGTATGTTGTCTTCAGAAGAATTAGAATACAGGGTCAAGTTCTATCATCTTTATGATAATTTTATTGTACTCTGTTGTCATTTTGTAGCGTAACAGCCTTTTTTGTTTTCATTAAAACGGACATAACACGCACGGTTTTGCTCAATCTCATGTTAATCTTGAGTACCTAGTATTGCATCCTTCATATCTCCAAAGAGTCTTTAGTTTGATCATATTTATAATAGAAAGATACAGCTTAACAATTCTCTCCTAAAACAGACGAGCTCCTGGAGGCGTGGCATGGGCAGAGCTAAAGAGTCGAGAGCACTTGCTGTGATTATCAACAAAACACAGACATTTGATGCCCCCCCCCCTTAAATATTAAAAAGACTAGTCTGGATGATGTGTGTATCACTCTGGTTCCATTTGTGTATCCTTTGTTGCCATTTTGTTGCATTATTTGAATTCTGCTACATTCTAAAGCATAAATTTGAGAAGATAACATAACATGGTGTTGTACATGAAAGTAGAGCCATCTGTATGGCACATGCACATATGCTTTTCTCCTGTATGTATGCAAAGATGTTAGTGCCAGAACTTCAGAGCACACTTTACCCATGAGGCCTACCAGTGTACTACCAGTCCTGATGTACAATGATGTGTGAATGAGGTGGTAATGGAATAGGAAATGGAAATGACCTTACCTCATGTCACCACTTGATATATTACTGAGATTTCAAAGGGGTTTGAATAAATGCTTGATATCTTTCTGAGAACCTGTGAAACCCCATGGGCATAAAGGTAGATCAAGAGAATGGTTGTTTTTGCACATCATTCCAAAAAAAAAAAAGTTACATTTATGCAATATATCAATTTTTGTTGTTGTTGTGGCTTCCTGTGCTTTTAAATCTCACATAAGGCAGATGGGGCAGTTTTTCATAAGACAAGACCCCATTAAAAGCAAAATTCTGCATTTATACTGATCCTGTTGAGAGCCAGCTGGGTTTTGCGATGTTCTGGCCTGTTTTGCCTGCCTCCCTTGTCTTGAACCTAAAATGTTTGCTAGAAGGCAGCCAGAGTGTCTGATAAGATGGACGGAGTGTCATTGAGGAATGTACAATGATACGGCATGGACACTGTGACAGCATTGTCTGTATATCAGCTTGAGCATTTTAGAAAACAAGTGGCCACATTGCAAGCACTAATAGGACATGCATGGCTATCAGACGCCAGGATGAGTTATGAGGACAGTCTTCATTAGAAGTTTGTTTTGGGAATGAAGAGATGGGACAGAGGCCTTATATGTGAAAATTGCAACCACTTCTAGGAATCAGAGATGGACGTAATTTTATTTTTCGTTTTTAGCGTTTCATTTGAGTAAAACTATCCTCATATCATATACACACAGAAATATAAAGGTATTCACGGCAACCCATCAAAGGAATTGGCAGAAATATATCACTGTTTTTCAGTAGAATGTACGTAACAGGCTGCTACTACTACTACTAAAATTATTAAAACCTTATTTTTAAGGAATAATCATACATTATTTCTTCAATATGAAATTACCTTTATTTTCCAGAAAATAAAATTTCTTTCATTTTCATTAGGCTACTTAAAAGATAGATTAAATTAATGTTTTATGCCTTAAAAACGGTTCAATACCCAACCCGAATTTCGAGCAAAAATCATAAAGGCTATTGTCAATAAATTATCTGTTTTTATGAGTTTCCAATCCTTAAAACATGCTAAAACAGAATTTGGTAACAATAAAACATAAGGTTGTAAAAAAATTAAACATTTAATAGAGCCCTAAACATGTGATTTTTGTTAAGCTTTTAATAAATTGTTGTTAAATTGTATAATTTTCATGATTTTAATTAATTAGACATGCTTTTTGATTAAGAAAATGTAATTTAACCATTAAAAAGGAGTCCAGAAAAATGAAAAATATATATATTTGTTTTTCCCCCAAGCCGTAAACCGAGGGGAAACTTGGGTGTCATTCAATAAACATTTTTTTTTCTTTCATTATGACTGACCTTCTACTGTGACTACAGACATCTCATTGACTAAGACAATGCAATTATACAGGTTAAAAGCTTTCATTAAGCAAATGAGACCTAAGTAAAGTTAAGGGAAAATAACCAAGAATGGCTAAGAATTTATTTGCATGATCTGTCAGTGTTGTTTTAGTGCCTGAATCACTAAATTATGCAAATCAGGAGCTGGCGAACAAACGGCCAAAATTAATGCTGAATGCAATTTTGGAATATAGTGTACATTATTTGGGCTACTTTTATGCCTTTTGTTCTTTTGTCATTTTAGGTACTAGACAACTCCTGGTCACAGTTCACATTTATTGTATGGAAAAGAACATTCCGCAAAAAAGAACATTCTTCTTTGTGTGTTCCACAGAAGAAAAAGTCATACAGGCTTGGAACGACCATAGAGTGAGTTGATTGACATATTTTTGCTATTTTTTACTATCCCTTTAACTAGGGCTGGGTAAATGAGGTAATAATAGTGCAAACATAGCTGAAAAGTTTCACCAGGTAACTAGCATTGCATTTACTGAATAAGATATTCTCAATAACTTTAATATTTTCCTGGAAGACATATTTGAGTTAAAATAATGGAAATTACTTAATTTACATATTGTACACTGTATTGTTTCTGAACATTTAGTACATAAGACCCAGGTTTTTATGCTCAAATACTGCTAAAGTGGTGATATTCACCCCTTTATATATCAAATTTAACGTCAAAACTGGCAAACGTTAGCTTGTCTTATCACCTGTTCACTTCAACATTTAGCAGACAGTCTGAGCATGAAGAGTTTGGACAGGACATGATTACACTCCCACAAACCTATGATAATGGATTGCTGAGAAGCCCTAGCACGGCATAGTCCATCCAAACCTCAGATGAATTGCCCTACTTCACCATGTTATATAACATTCTGCAGCCCATTAGCACTGAATCAGTGGCCCTCGTGTTCACTTCCACCATCGGGTTGATAGTACAAAGCAATCCAGGAGTAAGAACTTTGTTTTGTTAACCCATGATGAATAAGTGTCAGGAGGCCACAGAAAGGGTTAAAGCATGGACCGCCGCTCCAATCAGAGTAAATGATTAGAGTAGAAACAGAACTGCAGAAATGAGGGAGCATGCAGGGGCTGTGCTGTGGGGGGATTTGTAGAGGAGAGCGAGAGAGGGAGTGAGAGCGAAGGAGAGAGAGAATGCCACTGTGCTTAAATCCAGCTGGCTGCCTCCCTGGGAATGTAATCCATATGTGAGCGCGAGTTCAGCTGCAGGAAAAAGAAAAGATATTACCCGCAAAGAAGCGATTGTTTCTGCTTTTCTTGTTTAAATTCCACTCATTCTGGCCCCTGGACCTTGGCTCTGGTTCAACAGCCGACACAAAAAGAGAGGTATAGTGTGGAGAAGGACAAAGTGAGAGTTGAGAGAAAGTTGGAGAGGATAAAAACGAAGGCAAAAGGAGCAGTAGAGAACAATATACCGATTTGGGATCCGATAGAAGAATGAAAGAGGACACGCCGGAGAAAGGCGTAGTGAGGTAGGTCATCTAAAGTTTTGGTTTTGTTTTCTATTTAATGCCAGTGGTGCAGAGGTTGTACTTTGTGCTAGGCTTTTTGGACAATGTCTGGTTTCTTTTGATGTTATCAGATAACCAGTTGGATTCTGAATGTGTCCCATACCAGTATAGTTTATTTGCTCAGTGCTTTGTGTTTTTGTATGTTAGCTGAAGCATTTTATCCTTGAATAGCTTTATTTAAATAGCTTTTCTTTTACTGTGATCACCTGAGATTATTTTTGTTGCATGGACACTCCCTTCAGTAGTCCCTGCTGGAAAGTCCCAGCCTGGACCAGCTAACATGCTTTAAAACACAAGTACCAGCTTAAGTTGTGTCTTCTTGAACCTGGTGGAAGAAGTTGCACACTCACAATGAGTTTCTATTGTTTGATGCTAAGAAGGTTATCAGGTTTAAGAGCCCCCACCTATCCCTAACCCTTCACCTGCTTGTAAAACATTATCAATAATGGCTCACTTCTATGTTTAGTGGAAATGGAGATTTTCCTCATTGTTCCCAGATGGGGAAAGTGTGTAAAGGGAGAGTTTTGCAGATGTGAACAAGAACCTCCAAGTCCTGATTACTCTTGGGAAACACAGGGCAGGCCGGGGTGTTTTGACTGGAAGAATTTTCCTCACTTAAACACAGTAAAGTTAAAAGCGTGAAAGTGCTGTCAGGCAAGAGCAACAACTTGCAGATTAGAACAATAATTCTAGTGGTGCAGAAATAAAGCCTAGTAAAGACTCTGTGTTTCTAAACAGTCTGTGTGTCATGCAGGACATTTTGTCTCCGAGTTGAGAAGAACCCCAGAAATCAAAGTTCAACAACTGGAGAGGTTCAGAATTCTCTACTAGGAGTGACCAATCCTTTTCTTAGAGGGTCAATGTCTTGCAGAGTTTAGCTGCAATCTGCCCAAAAACACACTTGGCTATAAGATTCTAGTAATCCCGAAGACCTTTATTTGCTGACTCAGGTGTGTTTGATTAGGATTGGAGCTAAACTCTGCAGGATTGTGGCCCTGTAGGAATAGGATTGGACATCCCTGTGCTATACTTTTGTTTGTCCTATCATGCCACAAGAGGAATGCATCCCTTGACTACACAGGTGGCCAGTTCTCTTACACCTAAGTAAACGTGTGCTGACTGCGTTTGTAAGGGTGGAAAGACCAGCATTCCCTGAAGCTCAGTGGTCAGCAAGACTTAAGAGGTATTGTTGGGAATTTGTTTTGATTTGAAATGGTCTAGTGTTAGCACAAGACATCCTATTTGTTGTAAGATTGCAGCAAACCCTTACCCAAGAGGACATATGTGAGGGAAAAAAGTGTGTTTTGCCCATTGGAGGTGCTATTATGCTCAGGAATGTTCTGGGAACGCCCCTCTCCAGCTGGTGTGAGTGTGTGCAAGAGACTACGTCACAGAAAAAAATGAAAAATTCAAGTGGTTTGAAATGCTGCTTGAGGCTTCAGGAGTGTCAGGAACATATCGTTTCAATGTATCGTACTTGTCTAAATGCCATCACCCACAAGGTGCGTAACACATATTGCAGTCTTATCAACATACAGTATATCATGTGAAATGTGGACATGCCGTCCTTAACCAGTATAAAACAAAAAGTAATGCCTGTTTGAGTCCAGGTGTGTCATCATCTCTCACGTTCCACTGCAGTCTTACTATATTACAGTTGTACTGTAGCTTGGCCTAGTTCTTCTCTGACCTGACACAGGAACAGATGCACAAATAGGACTTCTGCTGTATGGCCCAAGACCAATCTGATTGGCTTGCGAGTGATCTAGGCTGCAATGTCACTTGCCTGCGGAGCAGTTTGACCTTTTCCAGCTTTCCTAGTTGAGTTCTAAGTCCCTTCTACTGTGTAATGACATGACAGTACTGATCTCAAATCTGCATGAAATGCAGATGAAAACATTGCTGCTACAGCCATGCACTAACTGACTGACATCTTTAGCCATTTTGTTGCTTCTCATTCTGTTTTCTGACCATGCCACAATGAACATTGTGTTTTTAAAGGGGTCATAAACTGCCTTTGGTTTTTTATTTTTTTATTTTATACTGTTCTCTGATGTCCACTTATAATGTTATCAAGATTTTTACGTTAAAAAAACAATAATTTAGAAGTAATAGGCTATTTTCTGTCCTGTTTTTGACCCCTCTCATCAGAACGCTGCGTTTGAATAGACGTGGTGGATTGTAGACTCGGAAGTAAACACCCACTGCTATGATTGGCTGACAGTTGGGCATGTTTTACATCCTTCATAGATGGATGCTGCTGTGATTTAGGTTAAAAATGCATAAACTCTCGGTACATATTAAACAATCTGTAATGACAGACAAAGCAATAGTGAGCACGTAATGAAAACAGTTACTCACACTTATGTGGTGCGACATCGTATCCAATCAGTACATCACCGTCTTTTAGTTTCAGTCTTTCTGAAAACCCTGCATCGAATTGTGCCTTGTTTGTAAATGAATCCACAGTAAAATGAAGTGAACAAAGGACCAAGTTCTTACTGACGTGGTCTGGCGCTTCATTAAAAATAAAGTTAATCAAATTAAGTTTATCATTAGACCTGCATTTGCCGCTCTCGTCATTTACCTACTACATGCGCGAATTGTTGGGCGGGGCTAAACAGGCAGTGATGTAGAAGCAGGTGTTGATGATCTTCTGCAGAGGCGGTGTTTAGCCACACTGTTATGTCATAAAGTGGCACATTCCAAAACCTGTGGTTTTGGCAGATTGGCTTCAATATAAGCTGTTTTTAGACTAGCAAGAAAGTTTTGAGTTCTGAAACTTATAGAATGTTTTTATAGCACAATGACCTTCATGACCCCTTTAAGATGGAATCTTTAATCTTTTGTAAATGTCGCCTGAGAAACTTGTCTGTTCAGGGTAAGGTGAACCTGAAACCAGCCTAATTATACAGGGATTCCTTAGGTGACTAGTCATTCAGGCAGCCCACCAACTAGTTGTTTTTGCACAACTTTAATTGAGTTTTCATTACAGGTTTCCTCAAAGAAGCAACTTCAACTCTGTCATATTTGTGACCCTGGACCACAAAACCAGTCTTAATTCGCTGGGGTATATTTGTAGCAATAGCCAAAAAAACATTGTATGGGTCAAAATTATCGATTTTTCTTTTATGCCAAAAATCATTAGGAAATTAAGTAAAGATCATGTTCCATGAAGATATTTTGTAAATTTCTTACCGTACATATATCAAAACTTAATTTTTGATTAGTAATATGCATTGCTAAGAACTTCATATGAACAACTTTAAAGGCGATTTTCTCAGTATTTTGATTTTTATACACCCAAATAGTTGTATCTCGGCCAAATATTGTCCTATCCTAACAAACCATACATCAATGGAAAGCTTATTTATTCAGCTTTCGGTTAATGTCTAAATCCCTATTTTAAAAAATTGACCCTTATGACTGGTTTTGAGGTCCAGAGTCACATTTCACTCAGATCCCATCAGACTCCCTCTGATAGTTGAGTGAATTCTTGTTTTGTCAACGTTTGATTTGTGCTATACACCGGGAGCATGTTAATTACTTAACACTGCATCCAGAATTGCACGTAATTGAATGAAAAAGTTGTTCAAACTAAAAATACATCTATATGTGTTAATTTCATGCTTTTGGAATGGAAACTTAATTAGCACTTGTTTCCAGAGCTCAGTTTGATATAGATGTCATCACCAAGGGAACATTAGTTTTGAACATTAGTGTGTAAATAGAATCGGGTGCTACGCTTCTGCAAATCACTTACCACACTCTAACTTTCATACTAAAATGTACCATGGTAACTATAGTTTCTCTCAGAATCTTGTAGTTATCGCAGTTGCTGTTAATTCATTTAAACTGTGATAACTTGTTATTATTAGCCACTACTGTCTTAAAATGAAGGTATCAGAAAGCTTTGTACATCGTTTGAAGGAAATTACATTTTAATGCATTATAGTTCCACAGTAGTAACAATAAGTAGTAACTACAGGATTTTGGCAGCTACCATGTTAAATATTTTGTGAGGGATGTCTTGTGTGCTTGTTATTCACATGATTCATTGATCTTAGTGGGGTTTTTTTTTTTTACTCAAACAAGTTCTTATGAGCCCTAGTTAACCTGGAACATTACTATTTCTAGTATTGACTCGGGTTAGTTTGTGCTGTTGAACTGCATTTAATCTATTTAAGTTTCTTCACAGTCAAATACATTTTCTTTGTGTTATCAGCAGTTTCTATTTAGCCTCAGCTCTAGAGAGAGAATGCTTTGTGTTAGCACAAAGAGGAAATTATGTGAAATAATTATCAAGGCCGTGGATGTATTTGAATCCTTTTTAACTGAATACCGCGGCACATTTCCTGCTCTTATCTGTAAATTATTATAGATTATATAATTATTATAGAAACATATGTGCATGAGATTTGGATCTGAATAAATGAAGCATAACTATTATTTCTTATAGTATTCTAGTATTAAAAATTTATTATTTTTTAATAAATCACCAGTTTTTAATATTAGCATTTAGTGCATTGCACATGTACCAAAAATGACACAAAAGATCCTCAAAACTAAGTAAAATGATTAAAAATGCATTTTCTCGCCTATGTGTTTAATAGTAAACACATTTAATAAATGTGTTTAATATTTAATCTATCTATGATATTAAGACATTGTTAATGATAAAGAAATGAAAATATACTGTACTGACTACAAGCATCACACTGGTAGATGAAATGGGTTTTTCGAAAAACAAAAGTGGCAAGTTACTTGCAATCGAATTTGGAAGGAATGGGACTTTTTATGAACCAAATAAACCATTGCTTTACCACATTTGGTCCCAAATGCATTTTAAAAACTGCGCTCAACCACATAGCTGTCACCTTTGGCAACAGGAACCTAACAATATTGTTTGATCAAACTAAATTGTTTTTATTGATAGTTTGCCTTTGTTTCAGTTTGGCAAATCTAATTTAAACCCAGTATTAACTAGCTTGTTGAGTTCTTTATGTGCACTTCAGACACCCCATGCAGTGTCACTGTTGTTTTGTGATTTTGAAATCTGGATTCCTCTGAAGTTGTAATTGTGTTTGTCTGTCTGAGATGCAGGTCAAAGGACACATTCCTTGTATGAAGTTGTGGTGGCGTATATGTACTTACATTATTTGCCTTAACCCCAGTCTCAGTCTTAAGCCATGTCTTGTGGTTGGGGATTTGCTAACTCCCTTGTGTTCCTAAAAGGATATTGCCTCATTCTTAATCTCTTGTCTCAAGAGTATACAAGGTCCTTGATGGACCCTAGTTAAGTTGAAGGATCCTGCAACTCACAAGAGGTTACAAGAGGACTAATGAGAACATTTTACCAAAACAAATCTGTTACATTTTAGCTTAACCCTAATGTCCTAAACTTTTCCCTCTAATCTTATCCTAGTTTTATTTTTTCCAACAGTTTTTTTAATTATTATTATTTTTATCTATTTTGACAGTATTACACATATAGTCTGGACGTTTTAAAATGCCCATTGGACATTATTGTAAAAACATTACTATCTATTTATTGATTGATTGATTGCAGCATAGTGTTCAAATGTTGCTTGTGTCCAAATGTGTTTGACATTAGTTGAATCACCAACAATAATGTTAAACTTGCTTTGAATTTTAATAGGATACTGTAAATTATTTTATGCAGGTATTATTGTAAGTAGACAACAATGAAAAGGGAAACTGATACAGACAGGCACACTTATATACAAGTTTTACTTTTAGGTATTGTATTCGATATCTTTGTTTTAGCCTAAACACCTTAATATTCAGCTGTGGTATTATACAAGGACACATAAATTGATCAGAAGTGACTGTAAAAACATTTTTAATATTACAAGATATTTCTAATGTAAATAATCCTGTTCTTTTGAACTTTCTATCCATCCTGATAAAATAACAACGGCACTGTTTCTAAAATTTGACTACCATAATATCAGTTGGTATAAGTAGGGATGCACCGATACCGATACTGGTATCGGGCCGATACTGGTCTCCTGTACTCGTACTCGTTAAAATGCCCCGATACCAAACGCCGATACCACACAGCATGTGATAAGCGCCATATTCAGACAATGAAACACTGACAACAGAACAACAGACAGCAGAAAGGAGTTAAGGATGTCTACTACGAAGTATATGTATGGAATGAATGTTAAACATTCAGTATTAACGCCTGTATAGCTGATGATAAACAAAGCACGCTGAGTGGATTGAGCGCGCGGCGGCGCAGATGCGCGAGCTTGTCGAGTGAATATACCTTTCTCACAGACATCACTGGAAAGTTTGTAGTTCGGTCGGATATGTCAAAAACAAGTAAGTAAAACAATGCACAAGTTACTTAACGGTAGGGAGAGAGAGAGAGAGAGAGAGAGCAATTCTGTTGTGTGATCTTTGATGTTCACTCACTTAGCACACGCATCATTTGGATTAAAACTAAATCGTAAAAATAAGACCATTTATAGGGGCATTCACTATAAACCATTTATTTTCAACCTTAGGCATACACGACTTTCTGGCGAAAGTGAAACTAGCAGACTGTGTGAAATGCGCTAGGCTGTACTTTTCTGCATCAGTACAAATACCTGCACGTGTTGCGCGTGTTTTGTTTGCTTGAGTGTTTGTGCATTATATGAGTGGCTTTGGAATATAAATCGCAGCACGTTTCAGATGAAAAAACGCGACTTCTATTTCTGAAAATATCACAGTTAGGAGATTTATAACGAGTGGTTCCCTGCATTATTACAGCAAAGCGCGTGATTACAGTACTAAGCCGCGGCTCTAATGCTATTAAATTAAAGATGATGTACCATAGAACAAAAAAATTAACAGTGAAAGTAACAAAAACTTGTAAAAAACATTTTAATGGGCATAATTAAGTGTGAAAATAACCGAAAGATATAGTCAAACCAAAAATTATTCAGACCAGATATTTTTTTACTAGTGGGTGCAGGACACTATAGTTCATTTATGTAAGTGAGGATAGCAAAATAAAGTAAACTGTGACAAATCATACCCAAAAATTCTTCATACAGTGGACTACCAGTAAAATTGATACAAATTTGGGTCCAAAAATTATTCAGACCGAGTCTGGGAAAAAACTGAAGTTGAGGTTTTCATGAAGCTGGGTGACAGCATGCCCAGGAGACTACAGGCTGTCATTAAGGCTAAGGGTTGCCCGACAAAGTATTCATAGTTGTGTAAATACTGTCATACTAACAGCTGTCTGAATTTTGGTTGATTGTAATCCATTACATACCTTTCTATCAAAGTTATCTAACATTATCAAGATGAATTTGTTCTGACACAGTTTAACTCTGAGTTCTTGTCATATTTTATTACCATTTTCTAAACTATAGCGAATAAACTGTGATAATGTGAGAAATGTTGAAGGTGTCTGAATAAATTTAGGTTTGACTGTATCTATTTGATAAATGAAGTTAACCAACTAACATTATACATACCCTTTTGGTTTCTGTACCCAATATTTAAAAATTGACAAATGCAATAAAAATATTGGTATCGGTACTCTGTATCGGCAAGTACCAAAAATAAAAGTATCGGTATCGTGCGAGTACTGGAAAAAGTGGTATCGGTGCATCCCTAGTAATAAGAAATCTTTCTTGAACACCAACTAAGCATATCAGAATGATTTCTGAAGGATCATGTGACACTAAAGGCTGTTGAAATTTGATTTAAATTGTAAAATTTCACAAGATTACTTTGTGTTTTTGTGTTCTTTAGAAAACTTTACAAATTCTTACCAACCCCACACTTTTGAACGGTACAGTATATATTGGAAAAACACTGGACATAAATCTACACACGCTAGTATTCTCTTGTAATGCACTTATATAGCCGAGTTTAATTTTTGCCAACAGAAGGATTAGATTACCCATATCTCCCCGTGATCTGATTTTACTGTAGCACCTGCACCTCTATCATCACCTGACTGATTTCTGCTTCAGACAGGGCAGCAAAGTCTTGCTTCATTCATTCTGACAACTCTTTATCTGTAATCACAGACCTTTTTGAGCCTGTTTGTCTTTGTATGATCCTCCTTTTGTAATGAGGCACCTATTGTTTGTTTAAATGAAGCACCGGGATGTGGCGCAGTTATCTGATCATTAATGACATAATGATTAGTATTATCATAAAGCAACTTGTTTTATTGGAATCATAAATGCACATATCAGCGTAGAGTCTGAACCTTTGCCAGGTGTCTTCGTAAGTAAACATACACAGTTCCACCTGAAATTACAGGAAGATCTTAAGCAATGAATCTCACAGTTACAAAAGAAAGCATAGCTCAGCAATGTTCTGGAAGGTATTGTTTGACTTGGTCAGGGAGAGTGCAGTGCCCGTTTGTGTAAATTTCCAATAGAAAAGGAGGGAGAGAGTAAGTGGAAGAGGGGGAGGGAGATGGATTTAAGCTTCGGCCAGCAAACCTGATAGTGGGCACTAATCACTCTCCACCGCGGTGATGTCATCAGGGTGTGTCTGACAGATTTACCGTCTGCTGGGCGGCAGGAGGGAAGACCGATCTGTGAATCGTTTTACCGAATTGTCATGAAAGCTTTGTGTTTTCGTGGCCTGGAGCCAGTTTCACTCATGGGATTTGTTCGTCATTTAGGTGTGCATATTTAATATTTCATGATTTATCGAGTCTGTGGCAGGCTGTGTAAAACTACTAACAATCAAATTAATAAACCAAATAGACAGTGGAGGTGATGAAGTCTGAGTGATTAGCTTATTGGAAACTTTATAGCTTTAGGGTTTCATTATTTCATAGCTTGCAGCATAAACCTTTTCATTCCAAGGGGACTGACTGAGCATTAAAGGGGCAGTTCACCTAAAAATAAAAATGTGGTCATTATTTATTTACCTTCATATTATTCCAAACTTGTATGCTATTTTTTTCCTTAATTAAAAAAGTGGAAGATAGATAGATAGATCTGCCTTTTGAAGTGAGAAACAAAACAAAATATATAGATATAATCAGTGGTGTATAAAGTACCTGAAAGCCATACTCAAGTAAAAGTACAGATATCTTACCAGAAAATGACTTTGGTAGAAGTTGAAGTCACTGTTTAGAATATTACTTGAGTAAAAGTCTTAAAGTATGAGATATTTCTTGTACTTAAGTACGAAAAGTATTTTAAGTATTCGTACTTACAGTAAGTATTGAAAGTAAAAGTACAAGTAAATGCAAAATGGTAAAGAAGCAAATAAATAATATATATATATATATATAAAATGTTCATACACGGCTTGAGTAGCAAGATTGTGTTCAGTTTGAATTTTTTCTTCCATTTTGTATTTTTGGGTAAGATTAAGAAGCACTTCATCCGGTACTTGGTGTCTTTTATTCCAACATAAGAAAACATTTCTGTAATCTGCATCTGAAATAGCATTTAGAATGTATTTACACAGTTTAATGTATCTCAGAGGGGACATGGATGCATTTAAACTGCAGTTACAGATGCATAAATAGGCCTAATGCTTTGTTTTTAACATAAAACGTTGAATACTTATATTTGAAATGATTTAAAACATGAACAAATAGTAGAAATGTGAAATTAAACCGCCAGTAGGTGACAGCAAGTGAATGTTAACGATGAGTCATTCATTCAACCGATTCCTTTCCAATGACTGATTCATTCAAATCAAACATTTGACTGTTTTTAATTAGTGAATGCACTGAATCATTTATATTCAACACCAATCGGTCAAAAAGCTGATGCATTCAATAAGTAAACACCGTCCTTGCCGAAACCAAAGCAGTGCTGTGATTCTTTGTTTGGAACTATTTTTCGTGGTCAAAATGCATCAAAAACAAGCATATTACTCTAAAAAGTAGTAACTTATTGTTTTTCTGGGAATTGTATAAAATGATTATTCTACTGATATCTGCAGAAAAATGGCACTCTTTTTGTGATATAGATTAAGTTAACTATATTAATTATATAAATTTAAAAAGCATACAGAAGCATTTTTTGCCATCTACAATTTAGAATGCCGTGATTTTAGTGGCGTGCCCTCAGTGTGTTATTTGGCGATACACTTGATAAAGGTCAGATTCGCACATCTTACCACAACACTTACCATTATTATCACAGACGATGCTGTAAATCTCACACCCCACACTCGACTGAGTGAAAATGAATCATCTGCGGTTGTACGCGCACAGCGTTGTGTTTGCACATGACATGAGTCCCTAACTTGCAGAACGCCGACCACGGATGCGTCAAACCTGCTTTCCTGCAGTCCCGTGTTCTTCTTACTTCTGACTATTTTGTAGTCAAGGTACACAAGCGTCAGGGAAATTGTATCGGAGTAAAATAGACATTTTAATTGGAAATGTTGTGGAGTAACTACAGTTGGCTGAAATATAAAAACTCAAGTAAAGTCCAGATACTCCCAACACATACTTAATACTATAAGGAAGTATATACTTGGTTACATTACACGCACTGATATAAATCTATATATATATTTGGCCCCTGAACCCCAAAACCAACATAATGGTAAATTTTTTGAAAGTGAGATTTAAGATACATCCCAGGCTTCCATTGATGTATGGTTTTTGTTAGGATAGGACAAGCTTTGGCCGAGATGCAACTATTTGAAAATCTGGAATCTGAGGGTGCAAAACATCAAAATATTGAGAAAAACACCTTGTCCAAACAAAGTTCTTAGAAATGCATATTAATAATCAAAAATTAAGTTTTGATATAGACGGTGGAATTTACAAAATATCTGCATGGAATATGATCTTTACTTAATAGCCTAACAATTTTGGCATAAAAGAAAATGTCAATAATTTTGACGCATACGTGTATTGGTTGCATTTGCTACAAATATATCCCAGTGACTTAAGACTGGTTTTGTGTCCAGGGTCACATATATGCTTTGTCTTTTTTTTTTTTGTTTGGGTCTGGTCAGTTTGGGAAAGAGTTCCATAAAGATAATTCAAAATGTTTTGCTTTCGTTTTCCACATAAAACAAATTGCATGTGAGTTTGTCATGATATGAGGGTGAGTAAATGATAACTGATTTTCCTGTTTGGGTGAACTGTTCCTTTAACGTCAGGTATTAAATGCTGTTACATTAGGGGAAAAGCATTTTAATGGACGGTCTCATGCCACACTGAGCACAATACTCAATAGGATAGTCCTGAGAGAAAGCTTTGTCAGCACCCCTTTTCCACCAGTGTGCATTGATCCATTTGGGTGAGTCTTAACAATAAATTCTCACTGCAGACTTCATCATTAATTAGACACAGGTAAATTTCCCCACCTCTGCTCTTTTATTTTATTACTGCTGCTTTCCTCTCTCTTGCTCTCTCCTCTTTCTCTGTGCTATGAGATCACACTTGGTGAAGACGGGGAGCCCTAGGCAGCTCTTGGCAGTTCGAAAATGTAACATTAGCTTTGAAGAACATAAAGGGAAGTAGTGGGGAAACTCCCTGTATCAGTTCCTATGATGCCTCCCCTGAGGACAGCAATTTTATAAGCTGCTCTTGGGCCAACCACACGTTTTTTTCGCTATAAAATACAGTATTTGTTGTGTTTTCCTTTAGAAATATTGAAACTCTCTTAGAACAAAGTTGCTTAAGTTTCCCGTCCTTTTTTTTTTTTTTACCTAAAGCCCCAAGCTTTAATATCCCAACCTTGAAAAAAAACGTGTTCCTTTCAACTTATATAAGAGCTGTTTTGAATTAAATTTTTTTTCCTTATTGTTTTTCTTGTTTTAAACTAGGAGCTGCGCAAAAAATTGCGCGAATATAAACGTGGTTTTGCGCAGCTCGTCAGTGAACAACGGCTCTGTGTAGTTAATGCTGCTCAATGTGAAAGCACGCACGTGATGGAGATTTACCTCTGATTACAGAACCGGCTTTCTGACAAGATATTCGTTAAATATCGCATGCGATTTATCATGCAGCCCTATTTTAAACATTATCCTCACTTAATTTCATTCAATGTAAAGTACACACCGATGACCCAGTAGCGCACAACACAACAAAATCTCCACAACACAACAAAAGTGCCACAACACAATGCATAGGACTAATTTCATTGTGTTGTGCTAATTGTGCTATGTTGCGGCTTGTTTCCATTGTGTTGTGCTAATTTTGTTGTGTTGCAGCTTGTTCCGTTGTGTTGCGACTTATTTCCGTTATGTTGTGCTAATTTCGTTGTGTTGCAGCGTTTCAGTTGCATTGTGCTTTGTTGTGTTGTGGCTTGTTTCCTTTGTGTTGCGACTTGTTTCCGTTGTGTTGTGGAGATTTTGGAGATTTTGTTGTGTGCACTACTGGGTCACCGTACTACGATATCTGTAAAAAGAAAGAAAAAAAAAGTTAATTAGTAATTTTATTCAACAAGCATTTATTAAATGGATCAAAAGTGGCAGTACAGACATTTTATGAGGTTACAAATAATTTTGGTTTAAAATAATTAATCAAAGAATCCTGAAAAGGCACATTGCAGATTCCATAAAATATTAATCAGCAATGCTGAACTGTTTTTAATATTGATAATGATAAGAAATGCTTCCTGAGCAGCAAATCAGCATATTAGAATGATTTCTGAAGGATCATGTGACACTGAATACTGGTTTTATTATGACAACTTATACATTTAATGTAATTATATTACATTTTAATACAATATATTTCACACTATTCATGTTTTTACAATATTTTATGCAAATAAACTTGTTAAGCTTTCAAAAAAATTTTAAAATCTTAACAACCCCAAGCTTTTGATCGTTAGTGCATGTTTATAACAAGAAAAAATGCCAATGGGTTTAGAAAATTATTTTAATTCTCAACATATTCTCTAGAATTTTTGTTTTTGTAATGTTTTGCTTAAAATATCTTGAAATGTCAATTGTTACTTAAAACTACTTAAAAATAAGAATTAAAATAAAAACATTTACAAAGTTAAATAATTTATATTTTTGCACTTTATCCAACCTTAGTTCATCATGTGAAAAATGTTCTGTCATCATGCATATAAAAGATGGTGTATTTTTCTCTGTGTGTATATACGTCTATTAATGGCTCTGACGTTCTTAATGCTGGATGAGTCATTGCATGTGAGTGTGAACATGCGTGTGTGATCTCAGGATTGCGGTTGCTAGGAAAGCAGCTCAAACACAGAGTTTCTCTTTTTCACATCTCCAAGAAAACAAATACGGTTTAAAATGACCATGAGTGACTTAAAGCAATGCCATATCATTATTATAATTCATTTTGTCTATGAAGTCACCTGTTTGTGTATATGTACATATTCTATGTCTGTGGACAAACATTAGGGGGCCAACGATCAAGTTTCAGCGCATCGCTTTGTGGTTCGCTGTGCGATTCTGCCACTGCAAGCTCATTGGAGGCAGCGCTCAAGTCTAATTATTCATCCCACATCCCTCCCTCCTTCCCTCCCATCATCCCTCCAACCCCCTCTCACCTTTCTTCCCACTCATCCTCTGGCAAGCATGCTTGCGGTGAGGATGTGGTCGCTGTGATGTGGCATTTGTGATGTTGCTCGCCGCCACCATCTTGGCTGTACTGAGGTCAGAGGAGGGGCTTACGATTGCATCATCTCATAGCAATGACAGAGGGAATGAAAACACACGCATGCATATCTTTTATATGTACAGGCACGTACACACACGTCCCATTCATTATAGTCCTCCATCTAATTAGCATCTTTTTAACAACGTGCTGGAGAATGACATCACAGATGCATAATTGCTCCTCCCTTTATGGTTTAATGAAGGTCCATGAGCCAATGTGATTCTAGGAAGTTCGCTGCTCTCCCTTTTTGCTATGAATATGCTTTTTCAGACCAGTCTGATGCTATGACAGGGAGATGAGAAGCTTAAGCCATGCCTCTCGTTTCTCTCTCTATGGCAGGGGAGCGAGAGACTGTCAGGTCTAATGCTGGATTTGACTCTCAGCTGAAACCTGAAAACCTGTCAGTGTGCTGAACACCAGCAGCCAGAACACGCTCCTGTAAACTCCTTTTACAGGAGCACTGTAGATCTGACATCATGAAATACCAGCAGTGATCTTCAGGGTTAACTTGTCAGACTTGGGTGTGTTTTAAATGTCTTAAGCGCACAAATCTGGAATAAATGCTTAAATCTGACATACACAGTTGAAATACAGTGAGGTCTGAATGTCTGACTTCACTCTGTGTTGCATTTTTATCTTTTAATGCAATGAATTTCATTACAAATTTTATTACCAGCCTGACAATTTCAGTGAAAATTTCTTAAAGAAATTATTAATTTAAAGTGTATGTTCATTTTAGGGTTTTTTTTTAAGTAACTTTTTTTTTTTTTGCTTTAATGACAGCAGAATGTGAGCTGCATAAACTTTTGTGTAAAACCTGCATGATTTAAGATGTTCCAAAGAGCATCTTGTGTTTCAATAGAAGCAAAAAAAATAAGACTGTCAAAAGAGTTTACATAGTCAATGTCACAAATTTGATTTGTGACAAGCAATAGTATGAAAATTTCATATAATTAATACATAAATATAAGAATAATAATAATACAGTAAATAGACACATTTTTAATTATAAATATTTTTTACATTTTAAACCTTAAATCAAAATTGAAAATCCCATATTTTGTGTATTTTTGTTTAAATATATTTATTTAAATAATATTAACTATTTGTAAGTATTTGTTTAAAAAATGTATTTTAGAAAACCCTTTTTTCACTTTAATTGTAAATGTTACATTTCAAATAATGTTACTATTAAATTTTTTTAATTCTGTATTTTAACTGTATTTCTTTTAATTTTTAAAATCTTTTTTCATTTTAAATCCAGTATTTTTTAGAGTATTTTCAAATAATATTACACTCTTTTGGAGTGTAATATTGACAATTTTTTAAAGAATGTTTCCATATTTTTAATGATTCTTCATTTAACTCCAATTTTTTTTTTTTTTTTTTTGGGCGTTTTATGCCTTTTGTTTGATGGACAGTAGTCAGCGGAAGTGAAGTGGGTGAGAGAGAGAGGGGGGTGGGATCGGGAAAGGTCCACGAGCCGGGACTCGAACTCGGGACGCCCGAAGTGCACTACATGTCGGCGCGCTGCCCACGAGGCCATCGGCGCCGACCATTTAACTCAATTTTAAAACCTATATTTTAAAATGGATCTCACCCCACAGTATTGCCTTCCTTTCCATTTGCAAATTCTAGTTTTGACAGCGAAGATTATTTTATGACTCATAATTCACAAAAATGAGTTAGATTTCCATCTTGCCAGTTTAAACGAGTAGACATTATAATTCATAACCGTAATCACCGTAAACTCCACCCCTGCACAAAACATAAACCGCATATTGTCTGTGGTGTTCCCAGATGATCTCTGAGTGCTCTTCATGGAGACAGCGCTCATACAAATAATTTGAGTCCCGCAAGCACAGATGACAAACTGGCTCTCTGGCTGACCTTCACTCCTTCACCGCAAGGACACTTTTAATTTGAGTGTGCAGCTCTTGATACTAAGCGCAGCATAGAAGGACATTTTTTAACAGCACAAACACAGCAGGCAAATTGTTAGCAAATGGAAGTGCTGTTTAGACTCGGCATGCCACGTGTCGTTCTGTAAAGCAAAAACCAAATTACAGGCTTATATGTTATATTATATACCAGCTCTTTGTCTTACTGTTGAATGAATGCATGCTCTTCAAGGTTTACGAAGGGATAATGGCTGAGGAACGAATGATGGCGTCTTTCACAACACAATACGGATTAGCAGGAATACAAATGATTACTGTGAGGTCTATAGGGTTAGTTCAGATATTCAAGAGTTCAATTGAAATATTCAAGAGATGAATTTGAAGGTTTGAAATCCTGCATGAGGAGGGGGTATCAATATGTAGGTAATCTCCTAAGAGGGGCAGGTAATCTGCTACCTACTATTTGTATGTGTCGCTGTCATATCCCTCCACAGTGGGGGACACATTACGGAGACCATCTAGTGAGACCATTTATAACTGAGGACCACGGATAGAAGAACTGGGATGACTGCCGTGTGTTTTCAGAGTATTTGACAGCTCTGAAACACCTCGCTGAGGCAAAGCGTAAGACTTACCTCAGCAGATACCACTAATTTCTTATTGATCTAGTTCACATTTGATGTACACTGTGGGTGAGATATTAAATAATAATCTTTTCACAGTCACTAAGGCCTCTGTTTATCTCAGCTAATCACTCTGCACAGAAACAGTTAACTTCAATACTATGACATAACATAACTATTCAAGTGGTGCTTGACTTTATAAAACTGACTGCCACAATGCTAGAGTGCTGTGGCACCCTATTGACCACCACCGTGTAAAGTGGTCAATAGGGTGTTCTTAGTGGTTGCTAGGGGATCCAGGGGAATGTGATGGGGTTGCTAAGTAGTTGATTAATGGTTGATGGGGGTTCTGAGTGTTTGCTAGGGTGAGGGATAGTACCTAGATGCCTGCTAGGAACTGCTTTGGATAGTTGCTAGGGCGCAAAGTGGTTTCTAGGTTGTTCTAGGTGGTTGCTAGGGTGATGGGTAGGCGCTAGATGCCTGTTAGGATGTTGTAGATGGTTGTTATGGTGCACAGGGGTCCTTAGGTTGCTCTAGGTGGTTGCTAGGGTGATGAATAGTAGCTAGATGCCTGCTAGGATGTTTTAGGTGGTTGCTTGGGTGGAAAGTGGTTGCTAGTGTGATGGGTGATGGGTAATAATAATAATAATAATTCGTTGCATTTATATAGCGCTTTTCTAGGCACTCAAAGCGCTTTACATTGTCAGGGGGTATCTCCTCATCCACCACCAGTAGTAGTTAGGGTAGTTGCTAGATGCCTGGTAGGATGTTTTGGAAGGTTGCCAGGGTGCAAAGTGGTCACTAGGGTGTTCTTAGTGGTTGTCAGGTTATCCATGGGAATGTGATGGGGTTGCTACGTGGTTGATATATGGTTGGTGTTCTGGGTGATGTCTAGGGTCTCCTGGTGGTTGCTAGGGTGTTCAAATGGGGGTTGCTGGTGGTTGTTAAGGTATTCTGGTGATTGATTGTGTCAGAGTCAGATTGTGTTCTGGGTGGTTGTTAGGGTGTTCTCAGCGGGTTCTGAGTGACTGCAAGGGGTTGCCAGAGTGTTCTTGGGGGTTGCTAGCTGGCAGATAGCGTGCTTTGGGTGATTGGTAGGTTTCCAGGGGGTTGCTAGGATGTTCTTGGGGGCTGCTAGGTGGTTAATAGGTGGCTTCTGGGGTGTTTTGTATGGTTGCTAGGTGATTGCTTACTAGGGTAAGTTAAAATAGGTGGAATTATTCTGGTCTCTACATGATATGACACAAGTCCCACCCTCACTGTAAATCTACAGGATTTTTTTGTTTTGTTTTGTTTTTATTTTGGAATTGAGAGTGTAAAGTATCATTTGTGATGAGTTACAAGCCAAAGTTCAGTGCTTGGGGTTATGGGTCTCTCACATTATAGTGCTACTTGCCTTATTTCCAATTAAATAGTTTTTCTGCACTTACCCCTTACTCAAAGATAAACGACTGTGTCATTAGAGTGGAGGAAAATGGCCGGATATATGTCCATAGACATAATTAAAGTCGATCTGACATGAATATATATGACAAAGTGACATTTTAATACGCCTGACTCTGACTTAGTGCTTTTAATGCTGAGCTTGTCTCTGTGTGAGATACAGATCTAATTATTTCTGTGTGGGCATGATGTGTGCGTCTCTGGGTAAGGTTTGACAAGGGGCTGGTGCAGATGCAAAACCGTATACCTGAGTGGGTAACGTCTTTTGTTTTTTTGCCTCCGCCACTCCCCATCACCACAGCCAAAGCTGTCACGGACGTCCCAGAGGAGTTCTGGTCATGACTCCTCCTCGGTTGGGCTTTGGGGGGGGGGTAGCATCTACATCTCAATCTGATTTGTGATAGGAGGCCCCACGTGTGTGTGAGGAAGAGAGAGAGAGAGAGAGTCGGACGAAACCAGTAACCAAATAAGCTGAGCCGAGCAGATCTAGAAGGCAAGAGAGCCAGAATGAGATATAGAGGTTGAGCCAGTGAGGGAGAAAGAGAGAGAGTGTGTGAAGCTGGCTGGCAACAGCACACATGCTCAAGGAGAGAAAAGAGGACAGCAATTATTGTATCCAACACCCTATAGCTCCTGCTGCTGTCGGCGTCACAAACCTGCTCTTCTCTCAACCTGGCCTCATCCCACTGACTTATATGATTGATCCGGGGGAAAATGCTGAAGTTCCGCGCGGACCGGCGAGTGAGGTAGGTAAGGCGGGATGTTGGGAGCGAGTCAGACAGCGGTGTGAAAGGAAACTCTGAGCTGGAGGTCAGGCAGGACTGCAATGCAGTGCCAGCTTTCTCGTGGACTGTCTTAATGTGATATTGAGGTTTATTCGTGTGAAGTTTGTGTTGCCTCGTGTGTCCTTCCTGGATTCCAGTGAGGACGCCTTTATATGCTCTTTTCCGATGCTGTTAAATAATTTATTGCTCGCTAAAGACTCCAGCATTGATTAGTGGTCATATTAGCGATGTTTATGAGCGGATAAATGTTGTGTGCCTCTATGTAGGTTTATAGGTTACACACGAGCGCGTGCGATCAGTTGCAAGACCACATCGGAGCATGCACATGTGCGCTCACACACCTCAACCTGATTTCGGTGGCTAGGCTGTTGTGCTAGATTTATCCTCTAGTGTTTTATGGAGTGCTGGGCTCTGTTGTATGTATGTGTACCTTTTTGGTGTCAAGAGGTAGATGCCTTTGGCATGAGTGTATTCTTGGCTTGTGCTTCTTGTCCTCGACCTATCAGGCCGCATATCTGTGTGTATACAGAGACTGCACAGACTTTGAGTTCTGTTTGTGTTGTCCTTAAGTGGTTGATGCCAAGAATTTGGCATGTTGTTTGAGCTCACTTCTATGGCCCACTTAAACAACACCGAAGAGGTGAGTCTGCTGTATGTAGGAATAACAATAAACTGAAGAGAGCAAGATGAATATAAGGACCTCAAGTCTAGTGTCTTTACAGGAGATCCAAGAAATGGTTAACTGAGGATTGCCTCCTAAATTTGCTAGTACTGTTGGCTAGGTTTTTAACCTTTTCTCTGTTAATGAAATTAAACAGAGCGTGAACGTTTATGCAACTGTACATTAATATTTCATGCAGGAAGATTTGTTTAGTTTAAGATTGGTTGTTGGTTGTTAACTAATTGCTGTAACATGCTAGCACCTTGACAGTATTGACATGTAGCTCAAACAGCAGCTAGCAACTGCAAAAACAGATGAAATGTAGTTAATGCTGTTCTGGACAATCTCCCAGTTGTGTAAATGTAGACATTTAGAACTTTGAATCAAGTTAGAACAAAAGTTTTAACCCCAGGATAAGCACAGTGTGAAAAGCCTTATAGAGGTCATTGGGTCATTTTAGCTTAGCAATCATATTTGGTTTAGATATGGATTTAACTCTAGCTAGTTGATTATTATCATCATGTGAAGCTCACTATATTTCACAGTTATAACATTAAATGCATTATATTTATTGTCTTCATTTGTTTAAATTTACCTTGACTTGAAGACAACAGGGAAAAATAATTGCTAAATTATGCAAATAATAAAATGCAATTAGCCATATACTGTAATTCTGCATCATTAGAGTTGTACAATAAATAGGCTTATAAACTTTTATAAGGAAGAAGAAAATATTTGCTATATAAATTGATGTCGGTGTGCAAGGCCAGCATGGATAGGTTGCATAACATGCTCTCATTCTCAAATATTTTTAGTGCTGTGTTGTGTCACCATTTGCTAATGTGATACTATTTATATGCTATTGTAGTTTTTTTTTTTATATACGTTGAATTAGCTTTTTTTTAGTGTATTTTCATTTTGGTTTAAGTTTTATGTTTTTGTAATTTTTATAATTCGTTTTTAAATATTACTATTTAACTTTGTTTTTATTTCAGTTTTAGTGTTAGTCATTTTTGTACAGCATGAGCTTATTTTATTTTCAGTTAGTTCGTTTATAATTTTCCAGCTTCATTTTTATTTCTTTTGTTCATCTCATATTTAAATTGTATTTAATTTCAGCTTTATTTCAATTAACAAAAACAATTTTAATAGTTTAGTTTTAGTTCACATTAACAACACTGCACTAGTCCAAAGCAAAATCTGCTTCATGAAGCAAAACAAGTCTAAATTTCACTTTACTCTAACTGTAAAATGACAAAAATGATATCTTATGGCCTGGATTTCCTCTAAATGCTAGTTTTGATGTCTGTGCATCCATAGATCTCTGGGTAAAACAGGTTAACCAAGCCCTCACAGAAAACAGAGAAAAAGTATTTGCTTGCTCGCCTCTTGTAAAATCAATAGCCAGGAAAGTGACCGGCAGCAATGAAAACACTTGTAGGATTTACACCCGAGAGACGAGTTACAAGTGTACATCCACAGGGAGTACACACGAGCCGAGGTCAGAGAAATTGTGACAGGAAGTTGAACTCCATGCAGGCTTCAGACGTTGTATATGGACAAAAGATATGTTTTCTCTGAATACAGAGTCAATATAATAGGTGTATATGAACTCTGACATGTTGTTGTTGATATTTTGCCATTGAGCGCAAAGCTGTCCACACTTAAGACGCTCTTTCACGAGGGCTGACAGCCATTACTTTCCACAGCAGTTGTCTCATATGGACTTACAAAGAAAGTGGCCATTTATTGATCGGATCTGATGTTGTAATGCTGAATTATTAATAAAGAAGGGATGTGCCTGCTGTGAAACAGGTTTGAAGCCACTAGAACAAGTCGTGGAGCATCTTAAACAAATGGAAAATCAGCTCCAGCTGCTGTTGGCTTGATATTCTACCAGACACCGTTTTTAAAAAAAGATTGTTGTGGCTTTATTGAAATGTTTTTGTCAGTGAAATCCTAAGTGGCTTTTATTTTCTTCTCAGTCAAAATGACCCTAACGGAACAGCTGGATACCAGCAAGTGATCCAGACACACCTTGAAGAGAACGGACCTTTGAAACCCTTGCTGTGAGTGATCTGTTGTTTATTCATTTGTAAATATGCTGCTAGCTTTATACTCCCATTGCTAAATCTGTGACATGTTGAATAAGAGCTTATCATAAAAAGCATTTCAGCTTGGATGCATGCTTAATTATTTCTGAAAACAAGCTCACCAAGAATCTTCCTTCAAAATTGACTACAATTATACTCTTAAAAATTAAGGTTCTTTACAGGCATTGATGGTTCCATGAAGAACCTTTAATATCAATGGAAGCTTTTCATTCCACAAAAGGTTCTTTATAGTGGAAAAGGGTTCTTTAGATTATAAAATGTTTTTCACACTAAGAAAAAATGGTTCTTTTAAGAACCGTTAACTGAAAGGTTCTTTGAGAAACCTAAAATGGATCTTCTATGGCATCACTGCAAAAACCTCCTTTGTTTTTAAGAGTGTATGCCTTTAGTCCAAAGGGTTCGTGAACTGTAATCATTTTAGTCAGGGTATGTGATTTCTTTTTAAACTTGCAAGTGTAATAAATGAATAGTTCAATTCAGCAGTGACATATTAAATTGATCAAAAGTCACTGAAAGACACAAAAGACTTTTACATTTGTTACAGAAAAATTCTGTTTCTAATAAAAACTGTCCTTTTGAGCTTTATATTCATCAGAAAAATCTCCGCAAAAACATTAAGCAGCACAACTGTCTTCAACATTGATTTAAAAAAAGTTTCTTGAGCAGCAAATCAGCATATTAGAATGATTTCCGAAAGATCATGTGACTCTGAAGACTGGAGTAATGGCTGCTGAGAATTCAGCATGAAGCGTAATTTTATTTGGCCAAGGAATTAGTTTACTTGCTGCTAAAAACGTGGTGTTCGCAGCGGTCACTGTCATTCATGTCGGTGGAAATCATCAACTGACTTCCGTCTCTTTGTTGCTGCAGATGTCAGTGTGAACGCCCATAATGAGACAGTTACCTGTCAGACCAGCCCTGTTTTGTCTGCCTTTTTGTATAATAGCCACTATACAGTATTATACACCTGTGAAACCATAAATAAATGCAAACAAACAGCACTGTCAGGATAAATTACCCTGAAAGCATTTTATTAATTACTCTTGAACTATGTCATATAACGTGCAGGATAAACATGTCAGGATTTCCTTGATTTCCTCTATAAATTTACTAAAACATTCCTCCTGGACAAAGAAAATGCACTTACAGTACTTCTCTCAAGATCCCACTCTCCTCCAGATCGATATAATATTGAGTCGAGAGCCAATAGCACATTAATAAGGGCAATGCCATTAAACCAAGGTGCTTCCAGGATTTCATTTGATTAATTTCCTCATACGACGCAGGAAGCTGCTGTTTGCAGCGATGGCTAAATAAAGAATAGATAATTAGCACAGAGATGTTTCTAGTGTGGGTATCATGTCCTAATGTAGTAATTGTTATTGTCGTGTGCGTGTTCCCACTTTGCGCTAATGATTGTGTGTGTTTTTATGTCCTCATTTGATCTGTGCGATCTTGCTCTGTTCCATATGTGTTTATGTGATGTTCTTTGCTTCAGAGACTCATAATGACTTGCGTATGCTTATAAACGACTGCGGATGGTAGCAAGCTTTCCAAGATGGAAGCTTTAGCCTCTGGGCTTCTCTAGTGGATTGTAAATTAATCTGTCTTGCTGGTCGGTGGATCGAAGGCTGTTGGAGAGGGCCTGGGCGTCTCAGTAAGGAGATCAATATGATTGAGCTGGGAATGCAGGCCTGCATCCACCAACAAACTCTTTCTCTTTCCTTCTCTCTTTGCCACTCCAATCACATTCTTTGTGTACCATCGGCCTGTTTTTAAACTGCAACCTCAGGGGTGCGGCCTTGCGATGGTGCCAGTTGGGAATAAAAATAGCTGCTCCCCGAATGCCTGTGTGTTTCCTTCCCATAATCCCTCAGTTTTTCACCAGTTTGAGCTCAGTATATTGGTTTGAAAATTATTTCACTGCTTTGGTGCGTTGAACGCAGGCAGATGAGAAGTTTGTTACGGTATCAGAAGCTGGGATGGCTCAGTGGCTTTGTTTGTGTGCTCACAGGAGATCTGATTCGGAAATGAACGGCAAGGCGGGTGGCAGGGGGCCCGTGAACAAAGTCAGTGAAGCAAACAGCAATGCCAACAATCTCAGCATTGTTTCTGAGATGCCCCCAGACTCCCAGAACTGCACACGGGTCAGTACAGCTGCTGTAGATGAACTCGTTTCTAGAAATAGACAGTATTTATTATTCATTTTTTGAATTTTGTTATTACTGTTAGTAGTAGTAGTAGTAGTCACAGTAGTGATAAAACTGTTAATAATAATATAGTTATTAATAATTTTTTATTATATTAAGTTAAACTCATGGATCAGTAATAGATTTAAATGGAACTTCAGCTAACATCAACAACAAGAACAGCTGTATTTTTAGTAAATAACTTTAACAACATAAAATTACTGTAATATTTTAATGTTTATTTAAGTTTATTATATTATTCTTGAATCTGACTTTACAAATAAAATATTTTTCTTGTATATGTTAACAAATTATTAATGGACCTGTATTATTTATTATTTATTATTTATTAAATAGTTATGTATAATTTATGTTGTACAAATAATTTTTAAATCAAAACATCTTATAGATAAATGATAGATATGATATGATTGATATGATATGATATGTGCCCGGGACCACAAAAACCAGTTAGTAGGGTCAGTGTTTCAAATTGAGTTTATACATCACACGAAAGCTAAATAAATAACGCTTTCGTTATGTATAATTTGTTAGGATAGGGCCAATGTATTTGGCGAGTACAACTATTGAAAATCTGGGTGCAAAAAAAATCACCCTTTAAAAGGTGTCCAAATGAAGTCTTAGCAATGCATATTACTAATAAAAAAATTAAGTTTTAATATATTTACAGTAGGAAATTGACAAAATATCTTCATGGAACATGATATTTACGTAATATCCTAATGATTTTTGGCATAAAAGAAAAAGCGACAATTTTGACCCATACAATGTATTTTTGGCTATTGATACAAATATACCCCAGTGACTTAAGAATGGTTTTGTGGTCCCGGGTCACATATTATGTCACCCGATTATAGACCTATTCTATATTATCTTAATAATTTATTTTTTATTTCCGTTGTGTGTTATACTTCAACTTATTATTTTTCAGTTAGTTACCAAAGCAACATTCTCATTTTTGAAAACAATTAGAAATAACATCTAACATTTCTAATTGTATTTTATGTCAGCTGAATTTTAAAACTATTTTAGTTCTAAAATCTTCTTTAAACTGTCATCGTACCAGAAATGTGTGTGTGTGTGTGTGTGTGTGTGTGTGTGTGTGTGTGTGTGTATGTATGTGTGTGTGTGTGTGTGTGTGGTGTATACTGTTAGTGTTATTGTGTAAACACTCCTCCATGACTCTCCCACCAGGGCACGCGCACACCCACACCCAAGCGAGCCGCCATGTTTGGGAAGCGCTCCAACTCCATGCGACGCAACCCCAATGCTGAGGTGGCCCAGCAGGGTTGGCTTCACAAACAGGTACTATTGCTCATCCTTAAACCTCACCATCATCCACACAAGCAAAAACACTCACACAGCCCAAAGCCATAACTCCATAATCCGCACTTAAGCCACTCTCTTTCAGAAACGTCTAGGCACTTAGATGTAGTTTCAAGGCCTTGATTTTTTTTTTCTTCTTCTCATTTTCTGTAATGCAGGCAAGCAGTGGTATGAAGCAGTGGAACAAGCGCTGGTTCGTGCTGACAGATCGATGTCTTTTCTACTATAAAGGTAGGTTGTTTCTATAGATGCTGGTTTATGCAGAAGTCATGAATTTGATGAAACATTTAGTGAGTACCCCAGAGCTCAAAATTTGTATGATTTTAAAGTATTTATTCTAAACCAGTTTGTTCTGTAAAACATTTGAATTTACCCAATGGCGTTACTTTAGCACACTGGCTGTGTTCTGCCAATGGTGGAGAAGAGAAGTATAAAAGTAGATCTATAATGACAGTCTAGCACAAACACACAACCTCTATGAAGCCCTTAGGAATCTATTATCTGTGCTGTGTCAACAAAAATGTACTGTGGTGTTATGAAGCACTGGTTTTGAAGAACCTTGAGTTAATGCTACAATACTGTTCAAAAGTTTGGGATCAATATACTTTTATTCAGCAAGGACACATTAAATTGATTTAAAGTGACAGTAAAGACATTAGCTATGTTTCCATCCGCCTATTTTTATGCGCATTTTGGAATATCGCATAAAAAAAGATGCGCATAAATTCTAAAAATGCGCATAAAAACCTTATGCGCACAATTGAGCATTTATTGTTTCATCTGCTTGCTCAAAATTCACTGAAATAGAAAACAGTTATTTGAAATTGTAATAATATTTCACAATATGAATGTTTTTATAAATAAAAATGCAGCCTTTGTGAGCTTAAAAAATAATTCACATTTTTGAATGTTAGTGTACTATATATATGAATACTTAGAAAGCACCATGATACAGGCACTGAACCTTTATATTTTTTTTTGTAAGGGTTACGTTGCACATCAGTAGTTTATATTTTTGTGCTGAGAATAGAGGATTTCATGTTTAGACATGTTTGTTTTGTCATGTCTGTTATTTCTCATGAACTCGGTGATGTTGTATTGACAGCCGCACAGGCTGATGAGTTTTACAGTACATAAACCTGAAGCATCCAACTTGTGGTTCTCTTCCACCCGAGGCATAGACAAGACATTAGTAATTACATTTGATTTGCTTTGGGATAATTACATGTTTTTACATGACATTTCAGTTTGCATATATATTCAGCTTGTTATTGGAAAAAATTCAATGAAGTGTAGCTGGATTCCTAAGGAGTGTGTAATGTCGGAGATCTAAGAAAATAAATTATGATAAGATTAAAAGTATTTTAAATGTTTAGGTAAAATTGTATGTGTTTGAGGTATAGTGTAAGTTCTAATAAAGGACCACTCCTAACTGTCCTAACTGTCAGGACCAATATCGTCAATATAACTTACGATTAGCATACATTTTAGGTTGGGGGGGAATGGTTCTGTTCTGGGCAAACACTCCCTGCCCATCCACGCAGCCTAGCATGGATTGCAGCAGGGAGAGCAGAATACCTCCCCTAGGGTGACAGAACAGAACCAACATCAATGATAAATGTAGCAGATACCATTAATGTTCTACGTGATTATTTTAACAACATGATTCTGTGGTCTGACTCAATGGTATATTCACTGCCAAGTCCTGACTGGACGAGAGGAGGAGCTGGGGATGAAGGTGAGTGGTTAGTTCCTGAGTGAAGCGATAGCTGCTGAATAATGACTGAAGGGACCTTATGAAGGGAATTATGATTGGTGTCGTGATCCTATAGGTAGACGTGGATCAGCTGAGTGTCAGCTGATGCGAGCTTGACTAACGTGGCCTGCCAGAACTATCGCTACACTCCATCTATGTTAACATCATTTCAGTTTGTTTAGGTATCCTTGATTGGATGGAATTTTCCGCTGTTTATCTGTTTGTCTGGCCAATGGAAGACATTTTTATTTTTTGCAATTCAGTTTGGTGCGGAAATGACACACTTCACCTTTAAGTGTGAAGCAAATTAGTAGTGAATTGTTCAAACAATATCCAAACACATCCATCACTTGCTCTCAGAAAGTGGCGTCTGTGATCTGCGTGACAGGAATATATGACCGTCTTCTTTAGACTAGCCGTGAAGGTCAGTCACAGCTCATGCATGGAGATTCATCACCCAGAGGCATTGTGGGATAGAGGAGGGTGTTAAGATAGTTGGTATGCAGCTTCGTCTAGATGTTCCTTCATGTTCTTCTCAATCACAGAAGGGGGGTTTAACCCTTTCAGACCTGGTTTATATTTCAGGGACACCAACATTCTGTCCATGCTTTATTTCTACTCTAAATGCTAAAATATAATGAGGAAACAAAAATATGTTTATGATCATT
Source organism: Sinocyclocheilus anophthalmus (assembly GCA_018155175.1). Lineage (NCBI taxonomy): Eukaryota > Metazoa > Chordata > Actinopteri > Cypriniformes > Cyprinidae > Sinocyclocheilus > Sinocyclocheilus anophthalmus. The sequence continues at coordinate 540,972 of JADLZN010001319.1, forward strand.
TTTTACATTTTAGTAATTAACAAATTTTATGGATTTTATTAAAATTGTACAGTGGGTACGGAAAGTATTCAAACACCCTTAAATTTTTCACTTTTTGTTATATTGCAGCCATTTGCTAAAATAATTTAAGTTAATTTTTTTTCCTCATTAATGTACACACAGCACCCCATATTGACAGAAAACACAGAATTGTTGAAATTTTTGAAGATTTATTAAAAAAGAAAAACTGAAATTATCACATGGTCCTAAGTATTCAGACTTTGCTCAGTATTGTAGAAGCACCCTTTTGATCAATAACAGCATGAGCTTTTTGGGAAAGAGCAATGCAACAAGTTTTCACACGGGATTTGTGGGAACCTCGTGCCATCCTCCTTGCAGATCCTCTCCAGTTCTGTCAGGTTGGATGGTAAACGTTGGTGGACAGACATTTTTAGGTCTCTCCAGAGATGCTACATTGGGTTTTTAAGTCAGGGCTCTGGCTAGGCCATTCAGAACAGTCACAGAGTTGTTGTGAAGCCAATCCTTCGTTATTTTAGCTGTGTGCTTAGGGTCATTGTCTTGTTGGAAAGTAAACCTTCGGCCCAGTCTGAGGTCCTGAGCACTTGGAGAAGGTTTTCGTCCAGGATATCTCTGTACTTGGCAGCATTCATCTTTCCCTCGATTGAAAACCAGTCGTCCTGTCCTGCAGCTGAAAAACACCCCCACAGCATGATGCTGCACCCATGCTTCACTGGTGGGACTGTATTGGACAGGTGACGAGCAGTGCCTGGTTTTCTCCACACATACGCTTAGAATTAAGGCCAAAAAGTTCTATCTTGGTCATCTGCTCATCAGACCAGAGAATCTTATTTCGCACCATCTTGGAGTCCTTCAGGTGTTTTTAGCAAACTCCATGCAGGCTTTCATGTGTCTTGCAATGAGGAGAGGCTTCCGTCGGGCCACTAAAGCCCGACTGGTGGAGGGCTGCAGTGATGGATGACTTTCTACAACTTTCTCCAATCTCCCGACTGCATCTCTGGAGCTCAGCCACAGTGATCTTTGGGTTCTTCTTTACCTCTCTCACCAAGGCTCTTCTCCCCCGATAGCACAGTTTGGCCGGACGGCCAGCTCTAGGAAGGGTTCTGGTCGTCCCAAACGTCTTCCATTTAAGATTATGGAGGCCACTGTGCTCTTAGGAACCTTAAGTGCAGCAGAAATTTTTTTGTAACCTTGGCCAGATCTGTGCCTTGCCACAATTCTGTCTCTGAGCTCTTCAGGCAGTTCCTTTGACCTCATGATTCTCATTTGCTCTGACATGCACTGTGAGCTGTAAGGTCTTATAGAGACAGGTGTGTGGCTTTCCTAATCAAAAAAAAAAATCAGTATAATCAAACACAGCTGGACTCAAATGAAGGTGTAGAACCATCTCAAGGATGATCAGAAGAAATGGACAGCACCTGAATTAAATATATGAGTGTCACAGCAAAGGGTCTGAATACTTAGGACCATGTGATATTTCAGTTTTTCTTTTTTAATAAATCTGCAAAAATGTCAAAAATGCTGTGTTTTTCTGTCAATATGGGGTGCTGTGTGCAACATTCTTTCTTCTGTTATGTTCCACGTTATGTTCTGTTATGTCTTTGGAAAGAAATGAGGGTGATTAAATTACAGAATTTAAATGTTTGAGTGAATTATTCCTTATTCTATAGGTATTATTGAAATTTTGTTCGTAAATTTATCTTCGGGAATAATATTTTTAGCACACTCCTCTTCCTCTCTTCTTTCTTTCTTTCTGCATATATTTCTCTTGTGTCCCTCGTTACTAAAAAGGAACACTATACTTTATCTTTGTGTCCTCTTTTCTGTACTGCATTTCCTTAAGTGATTTAACATCCACAAACTTTACCATCTGGGAATATCAGTCAGTGATTTATCTTCATATTTGCTGAAGAAGGTGTAACTAGTCTATCATTTAGAAGACTATAAATCAAAACATATCAAGTTATGTAATCACAAGTTTTTTTGTTTTTTTTTCGTCTTATGTAATCTTATGACAATACTCTTGTCAGTGATTCATTGTGCATTGTTTAAAAAACAAACAACATTGATGGCACTACTATTCAATCATGGAGTTTTGGTTTTAGATCCACTGACTGTATTTTTGTGTTTATGTGTGTGCACCTGATCATAGTTGACAGTGATACTCTCTGAGGGAATGCAAATATGAGAAACTGTTCTCAGTGTCTCCAAATGTCTCCAAACATGTCAGTCTTCCTGTAAGACTCACTCTTCACTTGCTATCAGTGTTGTTTTTAGTGTGTTTTCAGTTTTCAGAGATGGGATTCTTGTTCCTGTGTATCTGTTTTCTTTGCATGCAGAAACAAACTTGTTTTGTGAGATTGTGACTATTAATCACCCATGTAAAAACAATGAGGTTGTCTTGGTTTTTGAGCACCATGCATCATGCCAGTTACGAAGTAACGAAGCATGTTCCCCTTTAGATTATGAGCCAAAATGGATTTTAAATACAACTTGTTTAAAATGTTAATATGTTGCATGTTTGTTCTTTCCAAAAAGTTTTTGCTTTCCAGTAGAATACAAAAATAGTTTTCAAATTTACCATACAGTGAAAATGCATCATGATCGGCACATTTTTGTGCAGATTGCTTGGTTGTTTTGTGCATTTTGCTTGTGTCTGTGTGTTTGGGTTTGTTCACCCAACAATGAAAATTCATAATTTACTCACTCTTATGTCACATGGAACACAAAAGATGATGTTCTCCAAATTATGTTAGTCATTTAGGTCCGTTGTTGTTTTGGACCCCATTCACTTTCATTCTGTCACCTGTCTGTACAAAATATCTTCTTTTGTTGTCTACAAAGAAAGCGAGTGCTGTAGGTTTGGAACAACATGATGGTGAGTAAATTGTGTCATAATTATCATTTTTGGATGAACTTTAATCTCTTTGAACCAGTTCCATGCCAAACTAAAACTGTACCACCAGACCAACACGTCTTGCACTACTGAAGATGTTTTTAAAACATCTAACCAAAAAAAAAATGCTTTGAAGATCACTCCTTTCCTTGAAGACCTCCTCATTCCCATGTGGAGTCTCCCAGGCCTGTGTTACAGGCCATGGCGCTTCCTTCTTTGAACTGTTAACTTACTGCCTTCATGCAAGCTTCTCCCTTTGGCAGGACTCCCATGCATTTGATCTTAGGTTTTCTGAAGGGAGTATCCTCCCGGCTCTGCTCGGATACGCGTGTCATGGGGTTTGTTTGGGTTTAGGAAAAAAAAGGTGCAAAGGCTGTTGTTTTCTTCCACAAAGCATATGTAGGATAAAACTGTCAACACACCAACATATGTAAGTATGTGAATACTGCAGTTATGAGTGTGCGTTTGGAGATTGATTTGGCCTTGCTGATGATGTGAGCAAATCCTCCTTTCTCAGTCGTCTCATTAATGCTTATTGTGTAAATTTGAGAGCCATTAGAGCTCCATTACCCTATCACATTAGATCATAAAATGTTCCCAGCTCGGGCTGCAATTTAATCATAAACTTGAAGAACATCTGTGCATGCGTCTACCCGGAGGAAGAGGTCTACAGTAATGGTTCTTGGCTGGATCAAGCTTTTTGTGTGCAGCAAAGCAGGGTTAATTATATCGGTGAGTGCAGCAAGCAAGGCCTGTGGGGCTACGGCTGCATGATTCAACCCTGTTGACTTTGCCCACGTCTTTCTGGCTAATTACTTCAAACGACTTCTCCATTACGCTCATATTCTGAAGGCAACATCAAAACACATGCTCAGTTCCAAAGCCTAGTGAGCTGTCTGCGGAGGTAGCATTTTAAGGGTTTATAGGAGCACTCCTGACATCCTTCACAGAGAAGATTGTCCCAAATGCATTGTGGCACCTAATGAAAAGCAGTAAATCCAAGGTGGCAGACAAAGCAACAGAATATATTTTTCTATTTCTATCAAAAAATACTATTCTTTTGAAGCTCCTATTCATCAAAAAATGTGTCACTGGTTACACAAAAATATGAATCATCAAAACTGCTTTTGAAAATGATAATAAGAATTTTTCTGTGCGTCAAATCATCATATTAGCATGATTTCTGAAGGATCATGTGACACTGAAAGATTGGCGTTATGGCTGCTGAAAACTCATCTTGACCATAAAAAAAAACATTTTTAAATATATTAAAATAGAAAAAAAGGTATTTTAATGTCAAACTCCAAATGCCCTCAATTTTCTGAAAAAAAATAAATAAATCCAAGATGGTGGATGAGCTGAGATAAATTAATAATTGCGCTGATTATGAATACTTATTAATGCCCAAATACATCAAGTATAGTTCAATGTAATTTTTTAATGCTTATTAGTGTCATGTTAGCTTAGCAATGTGCTAAAAACAAACTATTAAAAAAGTACTGCTTCTTTGCCTATGTAGTGGGCAATGAAATGCATTGGTTTCAATGTATAGAACTTAGAACTATTTATAGAATATAACTATTCCTGTTTTTAACCTCAATGCTGTTTAAATCAGAAAAAGTGCTAACAAGTCAAAGTGATGTACAGGTTTGAGTATCCCAACAAACGTAATGTCATCCCACTTGTATTGTAATACATTTTGCAACTACTGTACACAAAGATCATTGTACATTCAAAAATGTAACTGCTTACAGCTGAACAACATTACAATATTATATGAAGGTATTTTTGGTGCAAAACAACTGAGTGACCGTGACAGCGGAATTTGTCGTTGTAGAGAATAGCCACACATGTGTATCATTAATCTGAAGTCACAGACAAAAGTTGCAAACTTGTAGATATTTTTTTCTCTCCCACAAACACAACACAACAGTTACACGTTCTTGAATCCTTCACTGCAGGTGCACAAATCCTAGTCTACGAATCACAAATCAAGAAACTCGTACGCTCACAAGTTTTGCTACTATTGCTGCAGTGAATATGGTGCAAAACACATTCACACACCTGCATCAAAAATGTGAAGTCACAGACGAATTTTGTACATCCGCAAATCAGTTTGTGAATTCTTGCAATTAGATTTGCACGCTTGTAGAATGTTTTCTTACATATATATTTTTTTCTTGGATGCTTTTTCTAGCACAAACAAGTGCATAACTACAACGGCGTGAGTCTGCTGCTACGAGTCTCAAACACTGTTTTTTGCTTGCAAATGACAAGTTTCACGCACTCTCCCTTTCGCACTACGTATCTGTGTGAAATATGGTGCAAAAGTGATTTGTGCATCTTTAGAGGCAACGGCGTGCACTGTTCAGAGAGCAGAGAATTTCAGCCAATCAGAAGAGCTCATTTGGGCGCCTGAAACACGCCCCCTAGTTTTAGCCACAACCCCGAAAAATCGCGAGCTGCGAGCATCTTGACAGCGACAAGTATCAGAAAAGGTACGTGGCTATTTTTTCTTTCTGAAATCATTTGTTTATAGCTTAAATACAGCTACGTTGGTAAACAGTGTTTCTTAGTTAGGTTAGCAAATCTTATTTCACGAAAGGTAAGCTAACGTTAGCCTACCTGCACTGTTAAGTGTGCTATTCAGTCGTCTCGTATTAAATTACACTGTCTAATATAACGATTTATTTATTGTATTCTGTTATGCTTTACCTTATAGAAAACTAAAGGTAAACTAAAGGTAATTTACAGCAGGCAATCTATAGTAGGTAAATATCTATAGTAGTAGATATTGAGCCAAATCACAAAACAAGGATTCTCAAAGGAATGAAAACAGAGATAACTAAAGTAATTAGAATCCTACCCAACACTGAGAGTAATAATTACTAGGCAAATTACCTACTATAGATTGCCTGCTGTAAATTACCTTTAGTTTACTATAGTAGGCTATCCCAATAAAAATTACTATTCACCAAAGAAAAAAAACATGGTACCCTTGGTTTTAACTTACTCACCTGTGAAGATGCACCCTGATCTGTAATTTTTCTATAAGGTAAAGCATAACAGAATACAAGGAATAAATCGTTATATTAGACAGTGTAATTTAATACGAGACGATTGAATAGCACACTTAACAGTGCAGGTAGGCTACCGTTAGCTTACCTTTCGTGAAATAAGATTTGCTAACCTAACTAAAGAAACACTGTTTACCAACGTAGCTGTATTTAAGCTATAAACAAATGATTTCAGAAAGAAAAAATAGCCACGTACCTTTTTTGATACTTGTCGCTGTCAAGATGCTCGCAGCTCGCGATTTTTCGGGGTTGTGGCTAAAACTAGGGGGCGTGTTTCAGGCGCCCAAATGAGCTCTTCTGATTGGCTGAAATTCTCTGCTCTCTGAACAGTGCCCGCCGTTGCCTCTACAGATGCACAAATCACTTTTGCACCATTTATCACACAGTTAGGCGGTGCATAAGGGAGAGAGCGTGAAACTTGTCATTTGCAAGCGAAAAACAGTGTTTGAGACTCGTAGCAGCAGATTCACGCCGTTGTAGTTGTGCACTTGTGTTTGTGCTAGAAAAAGCATCCAAGAAAAAAATATATATGTAAGAAAACATTCTACAAGCGTGCAAATCTCATTGCAAGAATTCACAAACTGATTTGCGGATGTACAAAATTCGTCTGTGACTTCACATTTTTGATGCAGGTGTGTGAATGTGTTTTGCACCATATTCACTGCAGCAATAGTAGCAAATCTTGTGAGCGTACGAGTTTCTTGATTTGTGATTCGTAGACTAGGATTTGTGCACCTGCAGTGAAGGATTCAAGAACGTGTAACTGTTGTGTTGTGTTTGTGGGAGAGAAAAAAATATCTACAAGTTTGCAACTTTTGTCTGTGACTTCAGATTTACTGATACACATGTGTGGCTATTCTCTACAACTACAAATTCCGCTGTCACGGTCACTCAGTTGTTTTGCACCAAAAATACCTTCATAATATTAATAGGAGTCACTGTTAATGGCATAACAAACACACTCCAGGAACACCAGGAAGTTTCTTTCCTTCCTCGATTGATTGGCTCACTGGGATGAGAGGGTCATTTATTTAAAAATCACAATCAGCAACACTCCATGGCTGGCTGTATCCCATACGTCTCCACAGCTGCCCTTGATATCTTGGCGACGGCGTTGTATTTGGAGGCACAACACCCTACGTCCTCTTATCACCCCGGATCCATCTACCCAACTGTGCTGTGCAAAAGAGTTTGAGAATGTGTGACAGAGCAATTTAATGCCTCAATTGGTATTCTGAACACAGGGAGACGATGAAAAATGGCCCGCTGTTGTCGTCGCTGCAGATATCAGAGGCGTATGCCAAGTACGAGGAAGAGAGGGTAACAGGCAAAAAAAGAAACTTCGATGAAATAATTGTTAAATGTGAAAATAGATTCTGGGTTATGATTAGCAGTGTATGTTGACATACATAAGTTTCTCAGTAACAGATCTAGTTTCCCTCTGCAACCAGTCTTAGGGTGCAGTCACATTAATGAAATCATAGCGAAATTTTGCCAACTTGAACCCATTACGAAATCTGCAAGATCGTGGGGATTCCTATTAAAATGACTGGAATATAAAATAATTACATTATAAAATAAGATTCTTCTGTGTGTTGTTTAGAATTGCCTCAGCTTTTGTATTGACATGTACCTGTTATTATGGAGTGAGTGATTGTGAGTGTGATTGATTTGTCAGCCCGTATTGTGTGCAACAGTTCTTCTGTAAAAATGACCCATTGAAGAAAATATGTAAAAGCTTGGGCACAGTTCAGATTGAGTAAGAAAAAAAAATCTGTTTTCCAGTGAAGACAATCCCTTAACAAATTACTTAAAACAAATAAATAAATAAAATATTGAGGAAAAGATTTGCATGTCTTTAAGAATGTTTCTGGTTTATTATTATTATTTTTTAAATATTATGCTGAAAACATCATGCCAACAGGGTATGTAAAAATAAATAAATAAAGTTAATTCTAGATGTATTTCCAAAAGCATGTCTAATCATCTTATGCAGTTTTACTTGTCAGGTAAATTTATCTTCTTTTAAAAGTGTTTTTACATTTTTACTGGAAATTAGGATGAAAATGCTACATTGTAGCAGTATCGAGGACGATTAAGCATAGTAAGATTAGATTTTATGCAGACAGCTAGTCTGTAACCACATTTCAAAGATTGGGTGGCTAACCATTCATTTTTAAGAATCAGTCATTTAAAACATATCTTTCGACCACAAATCTGAATATTGGGAGCGACATTCCTTGTCAATGTCTGTACTGATTACAGCCATGACAGACAGGTTTAGATGTGCTTTTTATTACCTTCCTTTATGCAATGTTCAGTTAATTGTGTTTTCAAGCATATTTTGTTGTGGCGAAAATAGAAATAGGTTTCCATGTCAATGAATGTTTCTTATACAGGATTGTTTTTGCCTAGGCTTTTGTTGACAGAATAATAGGCTCTGATTGGTTGTTCAGTGCAGGTACAGCTGGTCGAGAGCCAGAATTCCTGCAGCACTGAGTCACTGAGGGATGATGGCTATCTTTTCTCTCTCTCTCTCTCTCGCTCTACCCACTTCTATACAGCACAAACACAACCTGCTCCACCCCTCCTTTCCCTCCACCCCTCCCTGTCTCTCATTCACACACACAAACACACACAGAGCGCTGTCAGAACACACGCGCGGGTGGGTTCACTGCATTTCCCCGGCAGCAGCTCTCAGTACAGGAGATCGAGAACGTGAAAGCTGGATCTCCGTTGCCCTCCTCGCTTCTGCTCATGCTGAAAATTTAACGATGTGCTCCATTATTTAACCAGCCCGAGCGCTTCTCTCCTAGGCTTTGTGCTGCTGCTCGCTTCAGTGTCATTAGCGTTACGCTGAGATAAAAATGGATATCTATTATGGGATTCACCTGCAGTTTACCTGCTTTTCCATTACCACTGCCTGTCATCACCAGTGTAGCGGCACACAACAGGAAGTTGGACTTTTCTGATTTGGGACGGAATTATCACCTAATTTTATAATCAGCGTTTTGAAATCTAGGTTGGAATACAAATGCTTTTTATTTGTATTTTTTTGTTGTATTTTATTTTTACTTTAGTATTAATGTTTATTTCTTTTGCTTTTTCAATGTTTTTTTTATTCCATTCAGATGAGAAGGAAGAAGTAGTCTTGGGCAGCCTTCCTCTTCTCAGCTTCAAGATTGGAGCACTCCAGGCATCGGATAACATCAGCCGCAAGTTTGCGTTGAAGGTTGGTGATCTCTGTGCATTTTTAGTAACTGTTTTGAATGCTGTTGGGAAAAGGGATGGGAGGGGTGACAGGTAAACATGGTATTCTGTGTCAGTGTAGGTCATGTGATCATTGGAAACTTTAAACTGTGTCTGAATTAATCATGATTCAATGACCGTGTATCTGTTTTTAGTCAAAACCACTGAATCTGTATTTACCCTCACCCACACATGCAGTGGACTTTGCATCTTTGCATGCGTTCCCGAGTGTGTTTGCACACTATGTGCCAGAAGGACAAACATAATGTCAGATTATATTTTCATCAGGATCCGAGGCAGCTGAGTTTGAGTACATAGACCTTTCGAGCAAGTGTATATGAGAGGTCACTGTATGCTGTGATTTCTGAGTAGATACACCCCTGGTTGCGCACTGAGAGAACGTTGTTGTGGTGAGTTATCATAATTTAGAAAATAAGATTATGATTAGTCTGTTTGTGAGGCTCTATTAGATTAGACAGGGTGCATGCTGGATAGCATCTGAGGATGTGTTTTGAACTGTGTTTATAGTTAAAACATACGGCTATACTGTAGGTGTGCTCGTTCCACTTGTAGAGAATGTGAGTCCGTTATGTGTTTGGTAACTGTGTTTATGTCTCTTGCCTCCGGCTCCGCGGGGCCCCTAAGGGCTGGGCTGGAGATGCTCAAGAATCTGATGTCATGTCTCTGCAGGTTCTTGTTAAAACTGCTTTTTTATGGCACCTGGCTTTTAAACTGACCAATATGAAAGAAGTATGCACAGCTGAAGACACGTTGATGACCTTTGACACTACCTTTAAAAAACAACAGGAGGAATAAGCCTTGCTTCTGTCAGAACTGTGATTTAAGCTTTCCGAATATTTTGTTATTTAGGTTATTCTTTATGCATAAAATATGACTTAGAATGTACTTATTTGCAATTTGTTTATATTTAGAATATTTAAGATATTCATTTTGAATATTCAGGTGTACTCATATACATTTTAGTTTAGTTTAATATTTTATATATACTTTTAAAATATACTTATATTTTAGACATATAATATATATTATATTGATTTTTTTTTTTGCTTTATTTGGACTTTGATTGACTTATTTTCTTATTACACTACAGTTTAGGGTCGATAGGATTTATTTAATACAATTTTGGAAAAGAAGTCTCTTACACTCCAACAAGGCTAAATTTATTTATTTGATCAAAAATACAGTAAAACACTAATATTGTGAAATAAGGGTTAATTTTATTTTATTAATTTAAATAACTGTTTTCTATTTTGAATACAGTGCTTAGTATTTGTATGCACACCGTGATTTACTTTTTTTTTTTTCAAGAATCACCGATGAATAGAAAGTTAAAAAGAATAGCATTTATTTGTTTTTTTTAGTTTTTTTTGGTAACAATATAAAAGTCTTTACTGTCACTTTTGATTAATTTAATGCATCCTTGCTAAATACAGGTATTACTTTCTTTTAGAAAATTGTACTAATCTCAAACTTTTGAATGATACAGTCTTATTGTTGTTGTTCATTAACTAATATTGATTTTTCAAGAAAGAGGTGGTTTATCATTTCAGTTATTTGACTAAGATCATATGTACTTCAAAACATTCTTTATGTGTATATAGTTCTCAAAGTTCTCTTTTTGTATTTTTACTATGGTTTATACATGACACATTTACTTCTAATGTTGTTTATCCCCTGTGGAAATGGCAGGTTTGGAGACACCGCCATTACAGTTTCACTAAAACCCATGTCTGCCTGTCCACGTGTTTTTGAAAACATATCCAAAGCTGTTCAGTCTCCTACAAAATAGAGACTATTTTATACTCCAGAGATATATTTACAGAACAAAGCAAACTATCAGTCACAAGTATCCAGTAGCTTCTTGCATCTGCACCCTAAGGCAAAAGGTGTGCAGTGTGTCTTTTCCAGATCACAGACCCCTATGGTGCAGTTTCGGTGTGAAGCCACGTCAGCACAGATCAGTGTCATTTTTATGGCTGCCGTAGTAAAAATCATGCCACTATCATATATGTCACACTGTATCTCTAAAAAATGCCTGTGTGCTGCATGTTCTGAACTTATAACCTAGCATGGTGTTAATAATTAACCAGGAAATACTGAGACGTGTTTGTTGTGTGTGTGAGGAGAAAGAAAGGTGTGTTTAGTCAGCCGTTCTTCATCGTGCTCTGTGACAGTGAATGGTTACATGTATCGTGTTGCCTCCACAAAAGAACCCGAAACACATCTGACGCAGTGCATCTTGCCCTGGGCCTTTTTATTCAAACTCTTCTCCTGGAAGTGTTGCCAATTCTTTTATGAAGTACTTCTCCAGTGTGCAAGGATCAAAACTGGATTTTCGGCCTCCAGATGCGGGATATTCTTTGGTTTCATGTTGTGGAGTCTGGCTTTGCATTGCTTCAGGTCTTATACCTGTGTGTGTGTGTGGATACTTAGATACACTTTAGGGACAAAATGGTCATGTACATGTTAATTTGTTTGGTCTTGGCAGAATAGATCTGCTGCTCTGCTGCTGCGGCAGAGCAAGTAGTGAGACTTGCTACTGCCAAAATATATGCAGAAATGCCGCTGTGAGCATGAAAGAAATACTGCTGCTGCACATATAGCATACAGTACATGAAATAACCCCCATATAGCATGTATGAATCACCTCGTAGCAGATCTGTACAGGTGGAGCTGGGGAAGGTGGAGGGTTTCTGAAACGTGCTGCAACTTCTACAGCGAGCACTAGCTGAGTATTTGAATGTTGAGCTGCAAGTAGTGCATAATCCATAGTGCTGGTTGTGTAACTGCTGTGTGGTTGGAACACTTTCAGCCTAAGTTTCGTGTTTTCTCTGAGGGATGAACGGCAGAAATATGAAAGATCAGGAGGTGAGTCTGCGACTCACACCATCAGACTTGCAGCTGAGAAATCCTTTCCAGAGGGAAAAGTCCTCAGCGGCAGAACCACTAGCAGAACCTGCATGTGGGAGGCACAGATATGGCCAGACAGCCTTCATATAGTTTGTAATGGATTCATGATAGACATATTTCCCTATGGTAGGGCGGACAATGAAAACTGGAGCCAATCTGGAGGAGCTGTTGATGGCAATTTGGATCAAACCTCCTGTTCTCACCTGTCTCTGCAGTCGCTGTTGTCTGTCCTAAATTCACTTTGTTCCTCACAGCAGCCCTGGGCTGGTTACCTTGTCCTAGTGTGCAGGGCTGAGATGTCTCTTATCAGACATGTGGACTCTGTCTGTTTGCTGTGTATGAAGTACACATCAGAGCATTCAGAACAGACAGACACCAAGCAGAGAGTGTGTGCGTGTGTGTTTGTGAAGTATGGTGGGAGACAGAACACACAGGCAAGAAGCCGTCCAGCCCTGTATGACGCCTAGTCATTAAAGGTTGCTGCAATCATTCATTTTGCAGCTCTCCCCCATATTTTTGCTGTTGTTTGAGCTCATGCTGTTAACTGCTTTGTCAACATGTTGGAGAGCATCAGATTACAGCTGTGGCTGTAACCTTCCTGCTATGTTGCATGTGTGTATTTCCAGCTGTTTGCCTTCACCTAGCTGTGTTGCAGGTTGGACAGCTGGCATACACTCTTAAAAATAAAGGTGCTTCACGATGCCATAGAAGAACCTTTTTGTCTAAATGGTTCCATGAAGGACCTTAACATCTGAAGAACCTTTCTGTTTCCCAAAAGGTTCTTTGTGGCAAAAGAAGGTTCATCAGATTATAAAAAGGTAAGAAAGAGATGGTTCTTTAAAGAACCTTTGACTGAATAGTTATTTGTGGACCCAAAAATGGTTCTTCAATGGCATCGCTTGAAGAACCTTTTGAAGCACCTTTATTTTTAAGAGTGTAGGAGCTTTTATATAAAAATAATAATAAGTGAATCAAAAACACCATATGTAATATTCTGTTTATTATATATACGTATTTTTTTATTATATGTGATCATTCAATTATTTACATTATATTAAAATAATAAATAAATAAATAAGAAAGTAAAATTTGAAGTGATGTGGCATAAAATATTTATATAAAAAAATAAATAATGTGTTTGGCTTGTGTACTTCTAAATAACATTTGCAGTAAATTTATAACAATAATAATAATACTATAAATTATCAAGAACTTGAAGGAATGTTTATAAAATATTTATATTATAAATTATTTGATACAATCATGCCTGTAGCCTTGCAATTTAATTTTCATTCATTTAATTATATAATAGTTATAGATATATTTGTGTATAAATATAATTTTTGTTATTTGGTATTTTTGGCACATTTTTGGTATTTTGACAAGCCCATTTGGTATCATGCTTTTCTGAAAGCTATTTTATCTACACAAGCATATCTCACATCCCTGCCCCCTGGACTCCAGCAAACATGGATCAAAAACAAGAGAATTCCGTTTACTAGCTCCGCATGACTGAGAGTACACAACTACCAGTCAGAGGCTCAGAAATGGAGAGAGACAGACAGAATGACAGAGGCAAGGAGGCAGGTCTGTCGTTTCAATATCTGCTGAGGCTTGACTGTCTGCTTCCTCTTCCATCTGGCACTCCAAAAGCAAGGCAGGGAATTGCTCCATTCCTTCTTTTTTTTAACATCAAGCTGCTCTGGGCATTGGTACCTGCTGTCCAGCGTAACGTGTCCCACACTGTGTCTCACGCTCAGATCAACTACTATCAGATGTAATGAGTGTAGACAGGTGAACTGCTCACTCTGAGCTTTTCCTCCCAGATGAATCTCAAGTTGTGATAGTTTTGTTTGAAATTGAGGATTTTATGGGCAATACAGGGGGAATTTACTAATAAAGAATTGCTCTTTTCATAGTACAAGCTATTTATAATTATAAAAATGTCAGTGTGTAAAAATTCTGACATTTACTAGTGCTGGGCGGTATACCGGTTCATACCAAATACCGTTGTTTATTTTTGTTATGATATGAATTTTTTAAATACCGTAATATGTCACTTAAACAACGTTCGGAACGCGACACTGTTTGAAAGGGGTCCCTTTTCACTGGTGCACTGTGGTGGGGGAACAGCTGTATGTGTTACTAAGCGTGAAAGTTCCGAAACTGAAGCTGTAGAACTAATAGAACGTGATGACACAGAAGAACTCATCCACAATATCCATGTTGACCTCCACAAATATCCACCACCCTCTGCCATCAGCTCCCGCGTCTCACACACGAGCGCAACTTTAGCACTAGATTTAGCAACTTTCAGACCCTTTTAGTGGCTTTTTTCCATAGAATATTCATACTGACAAACCTAGCGACTTTTTTGGATAAACCTTAGCTAAGGTTCAGTTGGAATATGTCGCATTGCTGTCCCGCGAACCCGCGAGTTCTGACTTTCCCCGGAGAATGTCACCTCTCTCGTGTCCCTGTTCTGTGCAGTGAGCGGCAGAGAAGCATCGCGCTTTCATTGGCCGCACCGCACCGACCGTCATAAATTGAGTACAAAAGACAGCGTTTCCTAGCACCGTCGCTTACTGTTGTTTAGAATGATAAATATGAGCGTAGTCGTCTGTTAATATCACATGCAAGTAATATAGCCAAAACAACCGCATAGCCGCTCTTTAGTGTAGATGCTTGTTGATTTTATCAGACGATGCCGCGATTATAAATGAGAGTGACTCCTGGTTAACATGTATTAAATGTGGTCGTGTTTAGTCACTATGTAGTGTAGTATTTTTTTGACAATATTCACTCATCATGACAGTAAAATAGGCCATTCTAAGTCAATATACTGCAGTATTTCCTCTCTCAATCAGTAGAAAATATGGTTAACACCCGGTCATGCATGAAAACACTAACCGCATTTAACCCCGTGAAACCGGTATAATTTTGAAAAATACCATGATATACATTTTTGATCATACCGCCCAGCACTGACATTTACTTTAAATCCTTACAGATTTCAGTATACTTATTGACAAGTTAATCTCTATACTGGGTTTTTAGTTAGTAAGACAAAGGGTTTTGCACTGAAATACCACATGCTAGTTTTGTCTAACAGTTAAAAGAGACCAAAAAAAGGGGGAAAAAACAACAACTTTGTATTCTCCCTAAAACTGATTTGTTTTGTTTTGTGACAAGTGGATTTCAGAGGCCGTTGAGGAATTTACCAGAAGAAAATGGTAAATAAAAAAAATTGTTTTGTTTTGTATGGTTTGATTTGGTTTTTTGTTTTGCTTTGCTTTGCTTTATTTTGTTTTGAGAGGATTTCAGAGGCCACTGAGGGATTTACCAGAAGAAAATGGTAAAGAAATCTCATCAGAAAACAAAACTTTGTTTTGTTTTGTATGGGTTTGGTTTGATTTGGTGTTTTGTTTTTTTTTTTTTTTGTTTTGTTTTGCTTTGCTTTGCTTTGAGAGAATTTCAGAGGCCATTGAGGGATTTACTAGAAGAAAATGGTAAAGAAATCTCATCAGAAATCCCTTCTAAAACTCCAGAATATTGTGTTTGTGGGGGGGGGGGGGGGGTGTAAAACCAAGTTGGAATAGCTGAGATGGGAAAGTATGTCAGTGGATATTATACTCAAAGGAAATAACCTACAGTGACTTTTATTGTGGCCTGTTGAAATATATGATCCAACATTAACAATAATTTGGCCCTCTTGGACATTCGATTATGTCTACAGTGTAAACATGGTTCTTTTCCACCACTATGTAATAGATCTTTGCAGCTAATGTGTCCTGGGCCGCACCTCTGTGCCAGTGCCATAGGAGACAGAGAGCTCTTGGCACAGAGAGAGAAAACAAAACACACTCCGATTACGACAATACTATGTAGCTTGACCTTCTTTTATGTGCAATAAAAGGGTGAAATGAATGTCAGTCTTATCAGATCATCTGCTAGTCTGGTGTGTTACCATCACTTGCATCAGCAAATGCACAAAAAGTGGGCGTCATTATAATATGAGATCCTACACAGTGTGAGATTCTAATACATGCTTTCCGGTTATCACATGTGTAGGCTTGTATCCCCAGGCTAGCAACAATAAAAGTGATCTTGTGTTGGTTTTGTCTATGGTCTGACCGGGCCTGTGATATTCCTAAGGATGATATTGAGCTCTCACGTTCCTAAGAGAACACTAAAGATGCACACACTAAAGATGACAGACATTTTCAATTAGGCCATAATTAATGTATGACTAGATATAGTCCTGCACTGACATACTATGTGACAAAGTCAGTTCTTCTTTCTGATTTGTAAAGAAGAGAAGGAGGTACTTGTGCTTGTTTGGATAGAAGGGTACCTAGTAGTTAAGAGTAGGTCTGTAAAGATAGATCAGTCTGACATGTGACTCCACTGCAAACACAAATGTCTCCTATAGACCATAAATATGTCTCCAGCATGCACTTGGAATCAGGTGACTATTTCAACCCACCTTTGAGGAAGTGATTTACAAGCATTGAAGGTTATTTTTTTTATTTAAATTTAATTTAATTTTATTTTATTTGAAGACATTTAATAATAAATTTAACATTTAACAATAAGACATTTAACTAATATTTAAGTGTTTTATTTACAGTGAAAGTCAGTGAGGTCCAAAACAACACTGAACACCTTCAACAACAAAAAAAGTTTTAAAAATGGTGTTTCACAGACAAGAAAATGTCATTCAGAATGGCATGTGGTGAATAAATAACAGAGTTTTCATTTTTGAGTGAACCATCCCTTAAAGGGAGTTTTTTATTTTTTTTGGGACGCAGTTGAAGTTTATGGTTTATGATACTTCTTTCCCAAATTCTTGAGCATTCAGATATCTCAATAATAATGTTTCCTGATGGCAACACCATATTAAAACTGACTGCTCATCCAGGAAACTCATGAACTTCATGTGACCTCTTCACATTATAATATTACATTTTGAATCATTATATTAGCGACAACATGACAAATCAGTACCAGATAATCATGTCACTTCAGCTTAACATGGTTCATTTGTCATGCGTCCTCACAAAGCAGTGTCAGATATCTTTTACATACTTACAAATTGCCAAACACCTCTTCCTCCTACGCTTTATTTCCTTAAAATAAAGATGTGCTAGAAGGTTGGACACACGATAAAGAGAGTTTAAATGAAGACCAGCTATATTAAAGTTAAACAAACATTTTAAAGTCCCAGCTCATGGTCATTTAGTAATAATCTGCACAAGAACAATGACTTCTCTGTAAAATCAAATGCAAACAGTAAGCACAGAATTTGCCAATCCCTGCAATGAGTCAATAGTGCGTGAGTGTTTGACGGTTTCCTCAGGGAGAGGTTCAATTAAAGGAAACAAGGCATTCTTTTGGCAGGTATAAAGGTAAGCGAATTACTTGCAATAGCATGGCTAGTTTTTGTGCCAGATTTCTGTAAGTTGAGCAACCACTGCAATGCAAACTTTTGTTTTGATACTCTACTTCCTGTGACACAGATGACTGTCTCAGTTTCAAGATCATTTTAAGCATGCAAACAACATGCAGCCTATTGAGTGAATAAACAGGAAATAAATTACTTGATTACTTTAGTCCAGGTTTAATTCAAGTTGTTTTGACAGCATGACGAAACTCTCAGGGTTTTTCTCCTTACTAGACATTTCACATGTGAACACTTTTATTAATACAGAGTGATTATAACTTGTGTATTTAAAACAAATCTTGTTTATCAGGTTTTGTCTATTCAAAAATACAGTTTGTTTCTTAATGGTCTAAAGTGTCAGTTAGCTAACTGTCTTGTGGAGTAGTTAACTATTAGATTGCATGAAACTGATTTTGGCACACCCTCGGATGACTAAGTGCACTTTGTTTTATGCAAGACTAATTCAGAGGATTGGCATTGGATGAAATCCTGATTTACAACTGAATGTTATGGTCAGATTATTGTAGCTTCCAGTGATGCGTCACGTTTCATCAGTGGTCACACACCCTCTTCATTCAAAACCTGCTGTGTGTTTCCACAAACTGTCATTTCGGTGATATAAATAAATATGATGTTGTGTAATGGGCTTTTTGCATCATAAATTGACCAAAAATGCCACCAAAGGTAACAAAAAGGCCCCATATTTAAAATGCATGGACAAAAATGTCCCTGTATTGGACATAAATTGACTTGCACAGGGGGGGAAAAAGCTCTTATAAAGGTAAAAGTTGTTATTGTATGTATTTTCTAAATATTATATTAATTATTGTTATATTATTGTTTTTATTGTCCCTTAATAGGAAAGTTTAATTACAGACACTAGTCATAAATTAGGTCCCAAACAGGAGAAATTAGCTTGTAGAATCTGAAGTTTGTTGCTATATATTATTTCCCTTTTTGTGTTTGCTGTTTGTTACTTGACTGACTACAGAATGTAGTCCACAGTTAACTCTAAATTATTCTGTATTGCCCCCATGAGGTAAAGTTCTGTACTGCAGTGTTTTTGACCAGCGTGCATGTGTGTAAACTGTTGTGTTACTTATTTAATGTAGCACGATCACACAAAGGTTTTACATTGTCTGTATGCTTAACAGCTGATATTTTGTATATGTAATAACACAACAAAGCCACATTTCTACTAACTGCCAATTCTTTCAGGATATTAATGCACATGTCCACTCCATTGATAAACCTGACCACATCTAACCTGCCCCTAAAGTTGATCTTTATATTTGATCTAGTCATCCTTATGTAGTCTTTTCTCCTCTGTTCCCAATACCCCCCATCTCTGAGGACCCCTGAGTGAGTTTTCTCCAATGTGTCGAAGAGCCACATTTAGTAGGTATTTCAGAGCACCTCTTTTTGCTACTGCAACTGCATGACAAGTGACAAGATCAGACTCACCTGCTTACGCTCCTAACAAGCTAGCAGTAATGATTATGTTGACAAAAGTACATAAGTATCTTCAAACTTCTATATGCAGTAGTCTAAAATCATTATATACAATCATTAAACTGGACTAAATTACTTTTTGAAAGTCACCTGTCAGCTAATGCTCAACGTTTAATTGCTATCATTTTGAGTCTGACCTGCATGTCCGAGCCACATATTTCTCCAGTGTTGTACTGCATATTAAATATCAACACATTTGACTTCACATGAAAATTAAGTCATTGCATGGACTATTTATGTTTGCATGCACTGCAACTTCACCTACCAACATCTGTCTAGCTCTCTGAAAGGCCTTAAATGAATAGTTCATCCAAAAATGAAAATTTGCTCAAGCTCAGGCCATCCAAAATGTAATTAGTTTGTTTCTTCATCTGCAAAAATTCTCTAACTCTGTTCTGATGAAAAAACAAACTCATCTACACCTTGGATGGCCTGAGCTTGAGTAAATTTTAAGCGAATGTTCATTTTTGGGTGAATTATTTCTTTAAGCAAAATATTACTTTAAATAATAATTCTGCATTTATGCTTATGCCTCTAAGCAGGTCTTTCATTCGCGGGCTTTTATTTACTTGCTCATGTACATATGAACAATTGAATGGACTATTTTGCATGAGTTCTGCTGGATCTGTTTTGCATGCTCTGTTGTCCTTGTGGTATCAGGTTTACAGTTATGTTCTTGCGCAATGGGAGTGGCTATAGGACAGTCCAATAATATTCTCTCTTTGTCTCTTTTTCTGTTGCAGGTGTGGTGCGAAAGCAACGAAGAGGAGGAGGAGGAGGAAGAGGAAAGTGAGGATTTAAAGGGCAGTATTGCGTTTTGTTTGCAGGTTGAGCACACAGGAACTCGTACATACTACTTCAGTGCAGACAGCCAGAAGGAGCAGGAGGAGTGGATCCAAGCCATGAGTGAGGCTGCCAGGGTCCACATCCCAGCCACATCCAGGTACACACATCTATAATCCACATAAATTCACACACAATCCACTCTTGCATCTAAAACCAGCGTGACAGAGCAAAAAACTGTTTTAATTCACTCTGAAATAAAAATTCTGTCATCATTTACAACCCCTCTACTTGTTCCAAAGCTGACATGAGTCTTTCTTCTAGAAAAGAAGATTTACTTTAGATAGCAAATGCTTTATTCTTTGTGGTATTCTTATTTTGGCCTCTTCAAACTTTAAAAAAAAAAATTCACAAAAAAGGAAGCAAACACTGTAACCAACAGGACGTACTGTACCAGTAACTTGCTGTGTAAAATCTTTGAGCACTGGGAATCTTCTTTTCTTAACCATCTGGCATTGTTCATTTGGGAGTCACACTTGCTTTGTTCACGGTTGTTGTGTTCACTTAACAATGTTGAATGGTAAATGCCCACTAGAGGGAGTTACACAACAACGGTCAAAAGTGACCGGACACCTGAAATAACTTTTTTTAAATGTCATATTGTGCATTAAATTGCAATTAATAAGCAATATGTAAAATGCATTAATTTTACTACAGTCAAACCTGAACACAGAGAAAAACATTTTTATTACACATAACATCCAAGTTAAAAAAATATGTAACAAAAATGAACAGGAATGCTTTATCAGAGATTAATCAGTCTGATTTCAACCTCTTATTTGAGTCTTCTGGCTCAATATTGCCATATTGTTACAGCCACACAGTATAATAGTGTGTTTTGTGTGCGTGTCTGTAAGTGTGTGTTTGAGTGTGTTTTGTACTCCTTGTTGTTTTAGAGTGTAACCCCTTCCTTGATGATTTTTACTGCATTGTGGCTGAATTATTGATTTTATTTCACACATTTGCAGAAACATGTTTTGAATTGCAGTCACACTAGTTCATATATGTGTGTCTGTGGGGGGAGGGGGGTGGGTCAAGTGTGTCTGTTTTGCGCTCTTGATATTTTGGAGTGTCACCCGTTCATTGCTGTGCAATTTTTTCTGCATTGTGGTTGATTTGTAGATTGTACACACAAAAAAATCTCTGTATTTTTCATATTTTTGCGTATTTCTCATTCATTTCCAATGGTGGTCAATTTTGACCGTGAACAACACATTTTTTTAAGACCATTTAACTTTTTCTAATCAAGTCCACGATTTTTTTTCTAGTCACATAGTGAATGCCGTAAAAGTTACCGAGTTTCGTACCATTCCAATGAAGTAGCGATTTTTAAAATTTTTGAAAAAAAAAAATTCCGGTCTAAAATGACCGAACAACACCAGATAAAGACCAGGTAATGGCAATTTTACATTTACTACACAGTGAATATGACAATAATAATATGACCACATAGTGGCCAACTGAATATAGCGTAGCATAGTTTGAAGTTGCTCACTCACGTGCATCCATGTTTTTTCTGTGTCTGCACTCAGGCACCATGTTTTCAGCGCTGTTAAAACAAAAGTCCTGTTTACAACTTATCTGCCAAACAACAAAACCTATTGGCCAATGCCAAGAATTAAAAATATTCCAAATTGAAAGGTGGCAAATGAGTCATAATGACTACTTCCTTGAAATTCTTTTAATGCTTTTATGGACCTTCATTCAGTACAAATAGTAGTTCTTCAGAAATTCCACTTTTGTGTTTCACAGTAGAAAAAAAATGTCATGGTTTTGGACAACATCTTAAACGTGTGATACTTGTGGAGTCAGAGCAGCATATTTCAAACAGCCAAAGACAGATCTGATGAAAATTTATGCAGAGCAACAACTAAAATAGCACAGATGGAACACAGGCGCATACCATTAAGGCTGCTACCCTGATACTCTGGAACAAACAGTCCTGTGCTCTCCTTATAAAAAACATTTCATCAAACAGGTTTATGATAGTATTTTATATATGTTTTGTCTGTCTCTTTCCTGCTGTTCTGCAGAAATAAATCTGATCCCGTCCCTGCAGCAGATGAAAACGACATGGTAGCCAAACGTCTCGAGCCCAACTCTCATGCAGAGAACGGCCAGAGGCCAGATGTCCACGAGCCTGTCAAACACGAGCTTAACGGTGTAGAAACCAGAGACACCACGCCCAGCACTCCAGTGACCCCAGTTACCCCTAATATAGGGGGCAGGATGGGGGAGAAAGGAGTCCTGGCACCCCATCACCCCAACGGCTGGGGTAGCTATGGTCCTCCCAACGGTTCAAGATACCAGTCCCAAGAGAATGTGAGGGACATGCGCGAGCCACTTGAGGAGAATGTGGTGATGCGGAGAGGCTTTGTGCCCAGGACGGCACCGGAGAGACTCGCCCAGAGGAAGACCTCCATGACGCAGCTGCAGCAGTGGGTCAACCAGCGGCGGGCCATGGTGCCTCAAGACGACGGCCGCAGGTGAGGTCTAGGTCTGCTTTCATAACCTCTTCCTTTTCTTATCTGCAGGGTTACTTATTATAGTTTAGTTTTTATTTTATTTTTTTATTTTGGTTTCCTTTTCACTCTGTGAATGTTAGTTTAAGTTTAGTTTTAATATTTTCAGTGGTTTTTAGTTTCAGTTTCGGTTTTTATTTTAGTTTTAGTTTCATTACAGTATTTTAGTACTTCGTTAATGTGTTAAACTAAACTAAATAAAACAGGTACAATTACTAAACTTAATTAGTAATTTAATTTAATCATTAATTTCTCTGCAGTATAGTTTTAATGCAAGTGGGCTGCAAAAACTAAAACTAAAATTTATAGTCATTTTTATTTTAAGTCTTTTTGGAGTTCTACAAATGTATTTATTGTACTTTCTTTTTTTTCCAGTAATGTAAAGGTCAGTAAGATTTTTTTGTTTGTTTGTTTCAATTAATGCTTTCATTCAGCAAGGAAGCATTACATTGATCAAAGTGGCAGTAAAGAATTTTATAACGTTACAGAAGATTTCTGCCACAACTGGTTTCAACATTGATAAGAAGAATGTTTCTTGAGCAAATCATCATATTAGAATGATTTATGAAGAATCATGTGGCACTGAAGACTGAAGTAATGGTGACGCTGAAAATTCAGGCATTGTCTCACAGAATTAAATTCTATTTTAAAATATATTAAAATAGAAAAAGTTATTTTAAATAGTAATAATAATTCACAATATTACTGTATTTGGCTATATATTGACACATAAATGCAGCCTGGTGAGCTAAGATACTTCCGTCAAAGCAATGCATAAATCTTACTGACCCTAAACTTTTGAATGGTAGTGTATTTTTATTGACATTTTTATTTAATTTTCTGTTAATGATAATTCCACTGCTTTTTAGTCCATCCAGGTACTACACAGTAAACCGAGCTATGTCAGCAGACTATTATGGTGTGTATAACGGCCCTCCATATGTAGATGACTATCCCCTCTACCCACCTGGTGTGCGACCTGAGAGCATCTGCTCCATGTCGGCTGCATACAACCGACCGCCTCCTCGCTGGACCATGGAAGAGAGAAGGCGGTCATTGCGAGATGGACCCTTATATGGGCAACCTCGAGACCCTCAGTGGATGATGGGACCCCAGGGTCCTGCCTATTACCCCCAGTTGGACTCAGCGCAGAACTCTATGAGACGACTTTCCATACAGCCCCGCTCGCGGTCGGCCCCTCGTTCACCCTCCTCTTCATTGGGAGGACCCTACTCTCCACACAGCTTCGCCTCACCTGCCCGATCGCCCAGTGTCAGGTTTGATCGGGGACCTGGCCGACTCGGAGAGGAGGGAATATATGCGGACCCCTCAGTCTATGGGCTCCGCAGGTCACTGAGCTCACCTAAGGTAAAGCATCTGTCAAACTACCAAGTATCCATAACCAGAGCATCTCATTTGAATGATTATTTCCAGATTATTTCAGATTTTGATTGCTATATCTTTCATAAACTTTGTTTTTCAGTCTTAACGTGAGTTTGCCATTAAATTACGTATGAGATTTACAAATTATTCTGCCTTAGGACTGACCACTTAACCAGAGCATTTCATTTGAATGATTATTTCCAGATTATTTCAGATTTTAATTGCTATATTTTTCTTAAACTTTGTTTCTCATGCATGCTTATGACATTTACAATAATGTAATATAATTGATGATTGATATAGGAATATTATTCTATTCTATTCTATTCTATTATAAAAGAAAAACAATATATATACAGTATATTCTGACAGATCTTGCCTTTCTTGTGTCTGATTTTAAATTACTATGATTGTGGTTTAGTATGATTGATATAGGAATATTTGATTATATTATATTATAATTATAAAAGAAAACCAAGGGGAATACATTTTTTATTATATTATATACAAACCCAATTCCAAAGAAGTTGGGACATTGTACAAATTGTGAGTAAAAAAGGAATTGAATAATTTACAAATCTCATAAACTTTTTTTTATTCACAATAGAATATAGATAACCTATCAAATGTTGAAAGTGAGACATTTTGAAACGTCATGCCAAACATTGGCTCATTTTGGATTTCATTAGAGCTACACATTCCAAAAAAGTTGGAAGGTAGCAATAAGAGGCGCGAAAAAGTTAAAGTACAATAGGAACAGTGGAGGACCATTGGATTTGCAACTTATTAGTCAATTGGACAACCGGCTGGGATAAAAAGAGCCTATCAGATGGCAGGTCTATCAGAAGTCAAGAGGGCAGAGGATCACATTCCACCATTGCCTGCAGCGAAAAATTAGTGGAGCATATCAGAAAGGAGTTATAAGAGAAAAATTGCAAAGAGTTTTTGAAGTTATCATCATCTACAGTGCCTAATATCATCCAAAGATTCAGAGAATCGGGAACAATCTCTGTGCATAAGGGTCAATGCCGGAAAACCATACTGGATGCCCGTAATCTTCTGGCCCTTAGACGGCACTGCATCACATAAAGGAATGCTACTGTAATGGAAATCACAAAATGGGCTCAGGAATACTTCAAGAAAACATTGTCGGTGAACACAATCCACCGTGCCATTCGCCGTTGCCGGCTAAAACTCTATAGGTCAAAAAAGAAGCCATATCTAAACATGATCCAGAAGCGCAGGCGTTTTCTCTGGGCCAAGGCTCATTAAAATGGACTGTGGCAAAGTGGAAAAATGTTCTGTGGTCAGACGAATCAAAATTATTTTTGGAAAACTGGGATGCCATGTCATCCGGAATAAAGAAGACAAGGACAACCCAAGTTGTTATCAGCGCTCCGTTCAGAAGCCTGCATCTCTGATGGTATGGGGTTGCATGAGTGCGTGTGGCATGGGCAGCTTAAACATCTGGAAAGGCACCATCAATGCTGAAGGTATATCCAAGTTCTAGAACAACATATGCTCCCATCCAGACGTCGTCTCTTTCAGGGAAGACCTTGCATTTTCCAACATGACAATGCCAGACCACATACTGCATCAATTACAACATCATGGCTGCGTAGAAGAAAAATCCGGGTACTGAAATGGCCAGCCTGCAGTCCAGATCTTTCAACCATAGAAAACATTTGGCGCATCATAAAGAGGAAGATGCGACAAAGAAAACCTAAAACAGTTGAGCAACTAGAAGCCTGTATAAGACAAGAATGGGACAACATTCCTATACCTAAACTTGAGCAACTTGTCACCTCAGTCCCCAGACGTTTGCAGACTGTTATAAAAAGAAGAGGGGATGCACACAATGGTAAACATGGCCTTGTCCCAACTTATTTTGAGATGTGTTGATGCCAAGAAATTTAAAATCAACTTACTTTTCCCTTAAAACGATAAATTTTCTCAGTTTAAACATTTAATATGTAATCTATGTTGTATTCTGAATAAAATAATTGAAATTTGAAACTTCCACATCATAGCATTCTGTTTTTATTCACAATTTGTAAAGTGTCCCAACTTTTTTGGAATCGGGTTTGTGTATATATATATATATTCTGTCAGATCTTGCCTTTCTTGTGTCTGACTTTAAATTACTATAATTGTTCGTGTTCTAGTATGATTTCCCTGGAAATAGACGCTCCTACAGCCAAGGAATGTACCACTACAACTACCCAGCATCCCCTTCGCTCCATAATAAAATGGTAAGTCAACATTTTAAAGCATTTGTGAATGTGTTTAGCATGAAACACACCATTTGAAGCCTTATCAATAGAGAACCAGCAAATCATGTGACTGATAATTTGTATGTGCAAAAGATCAAGTGCACTAGCCTGGCTATTGAATGATGGAGACGGTGTAATTATCTGCTGTTATGAGTGTGATGCTCTGCGCTTTGCTGTGATTAGCGATGCCGTGATCAGCATGTGTCTGTCCTCACCTGTGTCTCGGTCTCCGTCTCTCCATCCGATGCTTTTGCGTGCTGTATGCTGCTGCTGGGTTTGACACACTGGGCTTTGCTGCTGCCTCACTGCACACATCAGGAGGACATTTTAGACGTGCAGCTTCAGAGGAACCTGGAGTACCTAGATCAGCAGGTAGGAGATTCAATGCTGACAGCACACATTAGCTCTCGTCCGAAACCTAGTGAGCTACTCAACTAAGTGATATGAAAAGAATATTAATTATGATTAAATCTCGAAAATTGATTATTAATGAAATTCCATTTTTAGTTAGGATGCTGCTTTAGAAAGCAGGCAGTAGACAGAGGCAGCTCACTAAGTTTTCGAACAGAGCTTTTGATTGTTGGCTTCACTTTAAAGAGACAATAGAGAACGGACTGATCGTTGTTTGGTTGCCCACTTCAAGACATAAACAACCATGTCATTAATGTAGTCACGGTCCTCTCAAACATTTTTCCTGTTCTCACTGTCTTCTCCTCTGTGTGTCAGTTCTCACACTGATTTGAAAGAGGTTTCTAATTTTATAACAGCTGCATGTTAACAGCAGCGGCTGCTATCTATGGCTTCTTCGTAGTTGTCACATGGGGAAGTTGTCACGAAGGGGTTATATCCCAGGAACTGTAACATAAATATGTTTTCTGTAGCAGTGTTTTTTTATACTGTATGTTGGTTTTGAAATCGTGATCAAAAAGTCTTAAATTATAATGCTTTTTGTCAGTTATGGGCAAATTGTCACATTTTAAATATTTTTGAAATTATTAATTCATTTTAGTAATTATTTTAATTACAATTTCTGTCAAAAATGAGATATTTCTCTGTTTAACCAGTTTTGCTGATTTATGAATTGTTTATTGTTTCATATTTTTACTGATTATATTTT
This sequence comes from Sinocyclocheilus anophthalmus, assembly GCA_018155175.1. Taxonomy (NCBI): domain Eukaryota; kingdom Metazoa; phylum Chordata; class Actinopteri; order Cypriniformes; family Cyprinidae; genus Sinocyclocheilus; species Sinocyclocheilus anophthalmus. Next base: position 568,236 of record JADLZN010001319.1, read on the forward strand.
TCTGATATGCCTGTTAAAGGATATTTGATGGCAGCCCTAGTGAAAAATAAATATACTAAAAATGTATTTGAAATACATTTATTTAATGATAAGTTTACTACAAAACATTAACATATTTATGTACTTAATAAAAATATCCTGCAATTGTACTTTTAGTATACTGAACTGGTATAGGCTACTTTACCAGTCTGCTAAATTGAAACCACTAATTTTGTACTTAATGCACTTTAATTGTTCGGAAGTAGTGTTGAAGTCCAACTAAAGATATAAGGCAATATATTTGATTGTGCTAAAGTGGAACAATTGCAAATATACTCCAGGTACACTTTAAATATCTTGCATTAAAGGACAGATATTATTCAAAGATCATGCAAATCCTCATCAATGGAGACATTAAACGCATTTTAGGCTTATGAAGAAAGAACAAAGAAAGTAAAAAGGTTAAGTAAACCTTTTTTTTTAATCAGTAGGCATCAGGGCGATATTAAGGTGGAATAGATTTGAATTCTACTTTGTATGAAATGAATGTATTTTAAATATATAACTTTTTTTACTAGGGAAACCAAAAAGATTGCTATTTCAAGAAAATGCTGTTATTTGAAATTACTTAGACCAAAGAATCTGAGGACAAAGGTGAATCTAAAGTAATTACACAAACTAGGAAGCGCACAGCTGTTTTAAAAAGTGATCAATTGGAAAAATAATTCGATATTTAAGTTTTTTTTTTTTTTTTGAGGATCATGTGACTGAAGACTGGGTAAGGGCTGCTGAAAATTCAGGAAAATCATCAAGGAAAAAATTAATATATATATTTTTTTCATATAAAACAGTTATTTTAAATGGTAATAAATAATATTTCACAATACTACTGTTTACTGTATTTTTTATCAAATAAGGTAATTGCAGCCTTGGGTGTTGAGACTTTTGGTCAGAAACATAACATAAAAAACCTGTACCGCAGTAAACTTTTTAGCGGTAGTGTAATGACTTCAAAGTTAAAAAGTGTGAGAAAGTGTGAAAACTTGCCCCAGTGTGACTTGCAAGTATAGATTCCATCAACGTCGGCCATACTCAAGGTCAGGCATATAGCCAGGTGAATGATGGTGTGTTTTGCCCTAGATGACAGATGGTGATCACCTAATCGGCATGGTAACCAGAATGGTTGAGCGTTCCTCTCCTCGAGCAAAACTATTCTCACAAGTAAGAGAGTCTAGACTCCTCTAGAGAGGCAGGCTGCTGTTCTACCTGCTATTCCTACGCTACTGAACCTCAGTTCAGCCTCTTTCTGGCAAAGTTAGGCTCAGACAAGGCTGTTCTGAGGTTGTGACGGAGCCTGCCTCTCTCTGTGCTTCCTGGTCGGTGTGGCATGTTGGATGTTTTGATAGTGCTTCAGGTTTAAGTGAACTTAGCTTTAGCTTTAAAGCCTTAACCTTGAAGTTCAGCTATGAGAGCCACAATATTCAGTTTCTCTTTGGTTTTAAGATTTTTTTTTTTTTGCTGTACTTTGTGTGTCTGAAGCCGCCATTTCCAGTGGCTCGTTTCCCCAATAATACATCTCTATTGTGTGGTCATTGTGTGTCTTGCTGTTGTCCTCTGTGTACAGTATGTGTCTTATCCACTCACACCATCAAGCAAGAAAGCCATTTTCAGTGTATAGCCTTCACACGGTGGGGCTTATCATTGACACAGCATTTGGGATGGTTTTTGTTGCTGAATAATGCAAACGGCACATTGCAATGGCTAATATCTATTTACGGTATTTATTAATTTAAAAAGTGTTTGTATTTGTTTATTTTAATTGAGCAAATAAATTAATAACAATTGTAATTTTTATTAGTATCATTGTTTATTGTTCATTATACTATTATTTTAAATCTGTTTTTACTTTTGTCCGAAATCAAATTAAAAAAAGAAAAAGACTCACTTTCACTAATATTTCCATTTTATCCATTCTCTTTGATTATAGGTGCCTCCATTCCATGATGTGTACGGTGATCTACATCCCACACTGAAGCTTAATGAGATTGAGATCAGTGTAAGTCACTTTGTCTGATCAAAGACATCCATAAATGTACAACTTTATAAATGATTGTCATTCACATAACAGACCCATGAACAATTCATTTTGTCTCTGTACAGAAACTACTGGGCCGCTTGTGTGAGCAGAATCGACTTGTGAAAGAGCAGGAGGCTGTAGTTCATCGTTTGCGAATGGAAAGTAACCTTTGTTGCTTAAGCGTTCTCTAAAAAAAAAAAAGGTTCCTGGCTCAAATCAAATATAATATGAAATACTATTATAATATACTTTATTATAATATTAACAGAAATAATGCTTTATTAATTTATTATTTAACATTACATGATCAATTTATGCCTACAAATACTGCCCTTACTCACTTTTTACTCACTGTTTTCTGTAATATCCAGGACAGTCTAGAGGGGGTGCTGGTGGCCACACATCAGGAGATGGAGCTGTACAGGAGCCAGCCGCTGGCCATGGAGAAACTTCAGCTGAAGAAGGAGAGTCTACAAAACAAGCTGATTAACATCAGAGGAGAACTGTCTCAGGCCTCCAGTGTAAGAAACCAGACAATTTTACACTGTTATGAAAACACAATCTAAGCTAGTGAAATTGATTTGAATAAATGGTGTTATTTCATTTGTTAATTGTACTTCACAGGCCCTGACCACCACCCGTATGGAGTTCGAAGCACTAGAGGATGAAGTAAACAGCATCCATGGTGACCTGTGGGAACAGCTGAACGCTGGAGGGCAGGTATGATACTGACTTCACATTTGTCATCATCATCATTAGTTACCAGGAAACCTTGAACTCTGAAACTACAAGCCCTTAATGACTGCTGCCATCTTTCCATTTAGACAAATCATTTATTCATGAGCACATGCAATTATGGGTTTGCATCATGCGAATGACCTCCATTGCTTTCAGTACTGTCATGATCATTCTACATGATTGATTTACCTTGAGGGCATTACTGTAGTAAAAAGGTGACCTTGATGATACAGAATTAATTTGATTATTAAATTAAGATCCATAGCAATTATCTATTTAATGCAACAAGAAGTCCTCTGAATGGAAATTAATTATGCAATCAGTAATTGAACGGCATGTGATTCTCTCATTAATTATTAATAAGAATGAATATGCTTTAATGTAATGATCCTGACAGAGCTTCAATAATGGATGTGTCTTTTCTGTTTGAATCGCTTTCCTCCCAGAGTGAGCTGGTACACGGGCACATTCAGAAGGAGTTCTGGAGGGTTCAGGATGTTTTGGAGGGGCTGCACAAGAACAACCCGTCTCGTGGTACGGACACGGCCAAGCACAGAGGTCAGATGATCTGTTACTGCGCAGCGTCATGCATTATCTCTGTTTATTTGGGCACTTAGCAATGTGGTCCTGCAGAGCAGAAGAACAACTTCTTTCTGACCAGTTTCTGGTTATTACATTTTTTAAATGCATGTTATTGATCTTATTGTGAGTGATTCTTCCATGCAGGCATATGTTTCATTTGTAAAATTGGCTCGTAATTTTTATAACCAGATCGTCCGGTGAAACGACATTCTTTTATGACATATGCTTCTCTTAAATGACTTTTCCAGTCATTTAGTCTACATAAACCCTGTTCCATTCTTGCAATCAACTGCAAGCTCACATTAAGATTTGTCCTCAGACTGTCCTGTATTTTCTATGTATAGAGCTGCAGTTTTCTTATGTAGAAGAATGTTGTGAGAAGAACATTATTTGCCTGCTGTTGCAGTTATGCTGCTGCAACGCTTTCATGCCGTGGGTGAGATGTGAAACAGGCTTAGTAATTGGGAAACAGATAAGCAGTGTCATTTGTTTTATAATTTGATTACTTTTTTGTTGGAATACAATTGCAGCAAAGTAGAGCATATTACAGGGAAGAATATTAGGTTACTTTTGACGTTGTGACATAGGTCCTTAACTCTATAATCTGTCTCTGTCCCCAGTAGCCAGTGGAGCATCCGGCTCTTTCAGCACAAACAGTCCTGCGAGTCCCTTGAGTTCAGTGAGTCTGACGAGTCCTCTCAGCCCCTTCTCTCCTGTCCCTGGCTCTCAGGCCTCTCCCACTAAACAGCTGGCCACAGAGGTATTTCACACAGCATTATTCTTCAATGAAAGACTGTCTTACTCGTTACAGTGTACAGAATACAATACAGCAGCATATACTGTACCAGATAATTTAATTTAAATGCAGAAGGGGATATCAAATTGTTCTGCTTCTAATTAAATCAAGTCTGATCATAGGACTCGCTACTTTCGTTTATCCTGAATTGTTCCTGATTCAAAATAAATTAGATTTGCTGTACTATGCTCATTTAAAGAAACCTCTAACCGTAGTCTACTGCCATTGAGTTGTGGTGATAATTTCAAAAGACTTTTATTTTGTTAAGATGCCATAGTAGAGTGCAACAGTTATGGAAGTAAAAATCCCATTCATTTTCTCCATAGGGAATACATTTTGAATTGAGTTCCGAGGATATGGTAATGAGTATATGCCATTTTAAATCATCAGCCTGCATTAATTCAAGTATTTGTAATAATCTGTTTAACATGAATTCCTGGTGAAATACTAGATTGCCATGATTCTGAAGAGAAATTGTCACAATTGGAGGAAAAAATCTTAAAAAAATAACTGCAGCCCTAAGAATACGCGCAAGGCAATAATCACGGCAAATATCTAAATAATGGAGTCAGTCTCCCTACACTCTCAAACTATTGAAATATTTGGATGCATAATTTGTATATTTTGAAATAAATGTTAAATATGCTGTTTCTATATACATAATTAGAATATTTAGATCAATAGTTGTATATATTTTCATCATTTTCAGTTTGATTATATCCTTCACAATGCTTCATAGGACTGTAGTTCTTTCCCTCATTAAGGCTGTTAAGTAGACAGTCTTGCACCTTTGTCTTTTGTCTGATTTTCAATTTCTATTCCCCTTCAAATCAAAGTTTGTAATCTTTTGATTCACCTTGTAGCTGTTTGGTTTGTTTCATGGCTTATAACTCCTAAACAAACACTTTTTAAATATCCCTATGGACAAAATGAATTAGACAAATGCTGGCTGCTGTTGCACTCTATTGGCTTGTTAGCATAAGATAAAGCACAAAAAAGCTTAATCAGGAGTTGAATAAATCTAACTGCAATGATGATTAAATGATCTGAAATGGGATTCAAAGATTATTTCTGTGTCTAATACCTGTTTTAATATATTTTTAATATTCGTTTTTTTGTTGTTGTTGTTACTTAGTTGTAGTCACTCTTAAACGCTTGGTTGTGCGTGTTTGTTAGTAATCATAGGTGACCCACTCCCACAGTGACACACTACCAAAATATACCCAGAGTTTTACGCTTTTTAACCGCTTTTTAAGAGTTTTAACCGTTTCTGGTTTCTAGCACATGCTGTTTATTTAAAAGAATCAGCTCCTGACTGAACTGCACATTTCCATATTAAAACTGATGGCCAAAGCCTTATAAACTAGCTCACAGTTGCCTTTGCTAGCAGAAATTGCTAGCAAAAAACCGCAAAGTACATGTGTGGGTCATGTGCAGGTCAGTGTTTATTAGTGGTTGTGGTGAGGGATCCATGACTATATGCATCCCATGATTCTCTCCGCCCTCCACCTGGCTTAGTCACTCTTGATGCACAGCTCTCTCTCTGCTTCTCCATCCCTTCTCTTCTCTCCTCCTCCCTGCCCTTCTTTCTTTCCCTATCCATATATTTTACTCTCTCTTCCCAACTTCCTGTTTTTTATTTTCCCTTCGACAGGAGGTTGGTCCTCCACGACCTCCACTTCCTAAATCTTACCAGCCCCTGGAGTCCTCCCAGTCCTTTCCCCCCTCTGTTCCTCCCCTACCCTTAGACAGCAATGCCTGGCTGCGCAGCATGGGCCCCCATTCAGGCATCCATCAGGAAGGCAACAAGGATGACGAAGAATTCCGTAGCAGAAAGGTACCTCAGAGAGGCGGCCGCACTACGAGAACGAGGAATTGTACTTCCACTTTGTCCATTTTCACGCCATGATCATTTTTCCAACATCAACAGCATCTTTCTTTCACCTGGACTTATTAACTTCATTACTTCCGTTTCTTTCCATTTCATTTCATGTTTGCTGTTACATATTTATGATTTTGTCATACATTACTTTATCTCAAACGAAACGCCATCATAATATAACATATGTTGTAAGATATAGCAAATATTTGTATAAATCAATCAGATAGAGTAGCTTGTCACAATTTTCCCCTCCAACGTGTGTGTGTGGTAGACAGATCAAGTTTCTTCATATACACACTTGTGTAGTTGCCCCATTTCTGTCCTTAGTACCCGTTTTATTTGCGCTTGCTTTTGTCTGTGCTAGTGTTGCATTTATTCAAGCTGGTGACAGCATGCTGTGATGTGTAAAAATGCTTCCATTGCTTTTATTTATAGTCATGTTTGCCTCAACAACCTCATGCATTTACAGGCTGCGATTCATCACGCTGTTGAGCAACCTGTAGAAGCCCCCACTGTGCCCCATGCTGATTTTTTTTTTTTATTTTTTTTTTTAAGCGGGAATTCTCATTGAAAAATGTAGGTATTGGATTGCTAAAGGCATTTAATATACGGTAAAGAAATAATAATATGAAACCAATGAGAATGGAATCAGATTAAAAGGATCTGTTAAGAATCAAATAAGATTCATATAGACTTTTTTTTTATGGCTGGTTTTAATTACAACAGAAATTCCGTTAGCAATCCTGTACATTCCTTTAGGATATTTTTACTAGGGTTTACGTTTGCTATGTTCTGTTCCAGCACAACTACAACTCACAAGGAGAAAAGATCAACGACTTTGATGCAGAATCCAACCAGAATAAAGGTATGAAGAAAAAAGGGCTCACATTTTTCTTGACCTTTCCTGAATATATGAAGTTAATTATATTATGGAATATTATGCTTATAGTATGGACAACTGAAAAACTCAGAACTCAGAAAACTCGATTTTATTGCCTTGCAATGGCACCGGTCTAAAAAACGTAGTTTATAATTGACTTTTTCCTTGCAGTTGGAATTGTTCCACCCAGAACCAAGTTGCCTTCACAAGACAAGAACAATTCTGATGGCGTCCAACGAAGAAATGGGAAGGTGTCCAATGGTCACATTTCCAGAGTAAGTTAAATCTGTGTTAGTAAATTGTTTATGTTTCTAATAGTAGTTCCACATTTATAAGAAAATATGAAGAACTATACAATATAACCAGTACCATTAGTTTCAATCAATATAAATGAGTAACAGATTCAAATTATGGGTTCAGATTCAGTATGTATAGGACTAGGTGGCATTATAGGTAATCTTTTATGATTGCAGCATGTAATGGTGTTGTATGTGTGTCCCAGGAGAGGCCAAAGAGTGCGGTGTTCCCCGCAGAGGTAAAGTCTAAAATGAGTGTGGAGGAACAGAATGAGAGGATACGAAGAAACCAGAGCAGCTCCGTCAGAGACAAGAGGCGCAGCCTCAACCTCTCCAGCAATCAGAACATTGATGGCTACAAATCTTCTACTAACTACAGAGTGGTTAGTGGCATACTGTTAAACATCTTTTTTTTCTCTCTGTACTGGAAGAGTGACTTGTTATTGTAAGGCTGGCTGGTTATCAGTGCACCTAATTATTACCAGTAGCTCATGGTTTTGAGACACAACAGGCAAAACACTAGGAAAACCAGTTAGATTTTGTTCTTGACATTCTGTGCCATGAGATTTTGTGCTATTTTTGCTTTAGACTAGTGGAAAGAAAACATGAAAAATACACACTTATGTGTTTATTTTTTACACTTTATTTTCTTCTGTAGATTTGAATTAGATATTTCATATTACAGTAAATAACATATCATGTATAACATATATAACATTAACTCGTCAACAAAATGAAACAGGAATTTTGACCCTGGCTTTATCCAGGTACAATAGTCTTAGCATGCTATGCTAAACTTTTACCAATTTACCTGTTGTGTCTTGCCTTAATTCTTATTCCTATTTATAAGGGTCAGATCATTAAGGCACTTAACTTTTCACAGGGGAAAAAAATCTAATAAAAGTCCAATAAAAAAATGTAAACTTGAAATTTGCTTGAAAAGTAGCAAGACAGCAGAATATATTATTGATATATTCTAAATATTATAATAATGAATACATTTATTGGGTGCCATAAAGTATATGCTTAAAACAAGAAAAAACTATTTCTCAATGGTGTAAGACAGATGAAAAATATTCTATGAAACCATTTTGCAGTGTATTAAGTCACGCCAAGCATTGAGCCAGTTGTTCTTCCTGATATCCAGGTGCGGAGGAGAGTAACAGCTGATGAGGTGGATATTAAGGATCTTGAGGCGGCCGTGAGGGGAGAAGGTGTGGAGTCACCCAGGCAGGAAATTGCTCGTCTGCGACGATTGGTGGAACCGGAACACTATGACCTGGATCTCAACAAAGAGGTTAGAAGTCACTGCACATTGCACAATGAACAACCGTTTTTGTTGTACATTGTCCAGTTTAATAATGGCTGATGTGAAAGATATGCAAGGACATATGTGTCATTGTTTCTCTAGTTGTCCATGCCGGATAAAGTCCTGATCCCTGAGCGATACTTGGACATTGAGCCCAGTACACCACTCAGCCCAGAAGAGCTGCGGGAAAAACAGAAGAAAGTTGAAAGAATCAAGACACTGATTGCCAAATCAAAGTATGATGCACATCATGCCCTCATCCACTGCATGCTGAGTACCCTTTATTTTGTTTTTGTTCTGTCCATCCAAACCCTTTGTTGTTATGCCATAAACCATACCATACTTGCTGAGCAACTTAGGGACTGTCAAACTTCTAAAATGAGGTCAAGCTGTCAAAATACAAGTATAAGAAAACACCATAAAAGTCCAAAAGTTTACTTTTGTGTTCTTTGGAAAACGGGTTACAGGTTTGGTTTGGAACAACATTAAGTTAGCCTTGGCAGAATTTCCTCTTAGGTGAAATCAGTACTTGAAAAGATGACTTTAATTACATCTGAGGATATATATCTTTTTTTTTTTATTGAATATTAATATCCTGTCTGTCTTTCTCCAGCTTGCAAAATGTGGTGCCGGTGTTGGACGGGCCAGTGGAGGGAACCAGTAACCCAGAGCAGCAGCTTCAGGAGCAGGAGAAGCGCATAGAGATTTCTTGTGCTCTGGCTGCCGAGGCCTCCCGCCGTAGCCGGCTGCTCTCCGGTGAGGAAGCCTGCCGCCCTGAGGAGCCTGGGCGAGCTGTGACCCCACCTGTCTGACCCTCATGCCCTTTCAATGTCACATGCTCCTCAATGTCCTCAATGCACACTTCACCACACTTCAGTGCTGAGGTTGCACTTTAATTAGAGTTGTTTTTTGACTTAGTTGAATTGTTAGATTTGTTATTTAGCAGAAGAAAATGATAATACGAATGATTATATGAATTATTTTTATTATCACAATCTGTTTCAGAATTCACAACACATTTATAAAACTTTTAGATAACATCTAGATGTGTGACCTCGGTACTGAAGCACACTGTCTAGTTCCATCTAGATCACTGGGGAATGCTCTAGAGTGAGGATTTACTCAGTTTAATTGACTATGAATCTATTCAGGTTTGTTATCATAAACATCAGAACAATATAAAGTGACAAAGGAGATGAGGACAAACTCAGTATAGGAGATTTTAAAAAACTGTATATATACAGTATATATATATTTTTTTATTCATCATGCCTTTGATCTCAGTTTCTAGATGAAGATTTATGGACAACCAAAATGCAAAAAAAAAAAATAATTTTCAAATCATGCATTGGACTTTCTATAGTTTCTTTCAGTTCATTCAATATTTTTGATAAGTCAAAATTCAATCTAGCAAGGATTAATTTTGCCTTGTGGCTCTGTGAGAGGACAGTATACATAGCTACCTCTCTGTCCCACAATTCCTATTTCATTTGCTTCATGGCATATGTTTTCTTTTGACATTTTCCCCCCCCATAATTTCACTGCATTGCAGCCCAGTGTGTCCCCAGTCCCCCTGCCTCCCCAACCAGCCTGGTCCCTCCCCCTTCTGCTGACTACTCTGACTCTTCCCACATCATGAAGGTGTGAAGGTGAGTCCCGCCCACTGCACAACAATCCCCGCCCCTTCCTTTCACTTCCTGTTCCTCACACAAACTCTCTTTCTAGTCCTGCTCATTACTGCCCTTGCTTTCTTTTACTTTTTGTAGAGCAAGAAATAAAATGACACAGATTATTGAGGCCTTTACACCACCCTGTTTTACTAGAAAAATATGCCGATATGGAGAAAACATTGGAGCGAAAATTCAAATTCTTGATCTTAAATAACTGCATATTTGTGGCTATTCCACAAACAGCTCTTACAAATGTGTCGACTGGCTTTCATTCTGTATAATTAGCATCATTTCCAATGATTAAGTCTTAACAAAGAGACTAAACAGACAAACATAAACATAACATCTGCTATCAGCTCATGGCAAAAAATAGTCAACCATGATCAAAACCATGTGACAAGAATTTTAAAAAGGCAATGCTGGTGTTAGAAACTGCACATTTGGATCATGTTGATCGTATCGCAGTGGACCTTCATAAACACTAAATTTCTCTTGTGGTTCATAAACAGTTCATTAAAGACAATTTCCACCTGTCAGAAGCATACTTGACACAAGTATACAAACACCGATGCAAATGTTTAGCCATTCACATTGCAAAAGCGCAACCATTTTTCAGTTTTTCTGAGTTCTTGAGTTCAAAAGACTCACGTGGGTAATAAAGTGTGCCATTAAGCCAGATAGTATTATTCAGGTAGCTATTTTTATAAACATGTAAACTTTAACTATATAGGCCCTGTCACAAATGGTGTGTTTAATGTAACTCGGTAGTTCTAAACCAAGGCAGCAAACTTCCAAGGGGGCTTCAAGATGACTTAAAACTACTAAAAATTAAGATATTTATTATTTTAATTCACACCATAAACAACTTTTTTTATCATGTAAATTCATTTAATCCTATAACTCCATGGGCATTTTTATAATAATTTTTTTTTCTAGTTATTTCAAGCTCTAAATTATTTAAGCGGGTAGCAATTATGAATGCTTTGCATTCTCAATACACCCTTTTGCCAGACCCACACTGATGTGGCCTTCCAGCACACCACTACCCAGAAGTCTGTGTGGCCAAGTGCACACCACATGACTGAGAATGCCATCTGGGACAGAGACATTCTTTTCAAATTGTTTCTTCTCGATGACAGAAAAATGTTCCATATAAGAAAATAATTCACACTCCTGTCTAATAAAGCGTCACCTTGATGGTGGCACATTTCGCATTATCAATTGCAGTCTGATACATTATGCATTTTCTTCACCCAGAAATGAACATGCTGTAATCAATAACTCACCCTCTTGACACTCTGACCCTATATGACTTTCTTCTGTGGATTACAAAATTATCAATAATAAAAGTCTGTCGGGTTCAATATTGTTTCAGACACGTTCACTCACTTCATTTGGACTAAAAGAGTTGAAATCTTCTTTAAAAAATATTTTTTTGTGTTCCACAGAAGAAAGTAATTCATATAAGTTTGGAACGACATGTCATAAGTAAATGGTGACATTTTTGAAGATTCTGTCATTAATTACTCACCCTCATGTCGTTCCAAACCTAAGACCTTCGTTCATCTTCAGAACACAAATTAAGATATTTTTATGAAATCCGAGAGCTTTCTGACCCTGCATAGACGGCAACACAACTGACACCTTCAAGACCCAGAAAGGAAGTAAGGACATCTTTAAAATAGTCCATGTGACATCAGAGGTTCAACCATGATTTTATGAAGCTACGCAAACAAAGATTAACTTAGAGACTACTGGGAGCACAACGAAAACAAAAATAACTTTATTCAACAATTTTTTCTTATCCCTAGTACCATGATGCATGTGTGTGTGGTGCTGCTGGACAAAAGGAGACGCGTGTATGACGTTAGAACACGGATGTGTTGCAATTGTTTTACAAGCAGAAGACGACGCCCACAGGCTGTCGTGGTGCTCTTGTGAACGCGTGTCGAAGACTGACACGGAAGAGAAAAATGGTTGAATAAAGTTGATATTTTTGTTTTCTTCACACAAAAAATATTCTCGTAGCTTCATAAAATTAAGGTTGAAACACTGATGTCACATGGACTATATTAACAATATATTGTCCATATTGTCCTGACTACCTTTGTGGGCCTTGAACGTGGTTGTTCCATTGCTGTCTATGAAGGGTCAGAAAGCTCAGAATTCATCAAAAATATCTTAATCTGTGTTCGAAGATGAACAAAAGTCTTGTGGTTTTGGAATGACATGAGGGTGAGTAATGACAGAACTTTCATTTTGGGTGAACTATCCCTTTAGCATTATAGATACATTCACATTTTTGTATAGCGTGGACCTTATAATAATGTTTTGTTTGTGAAAAACGTTCAGCTGAAGTTCTTTGAACAGAAGAAATACGACAGTCTCTGACGATACATTTGTTCTCCTCTTCTCTTTGTTCTCTCTCTTCTTCTCCCATTTTCCCAGCTCAAGCTCTTGCAGCTGTCAAATTTGACGATGAACCCTTCTGAGTGTCCAGCAGACAAAGAAAAGACGGGAAAAAAACCCACTGAACACCAAGAACATATGTTTTGCCTCTGCCAAACATTGTATTTCTTTCGATTACTTACACAACACCATGCAGAGAAATATTTCAAAATGTTTGGATGTTTGCAGAGGGCTGTTCACGAGCAAGGTTATCTGCCTCCCCATCTCCTCGCAATCCTCATTCGGAGTGTGTAACCCACGGCAGAACTACGTAATTCAATTTATCATCGCTTTTGACTTGGTTTCGGAGGATGGCAGTCATATTATAAAAGCTACAAACTAGCCAGGAAGTGGACGATGTTTACAGATTCATATCTACTCTCGGTCACATTACTGACTGGAGTACATACAGCAGATTCATACTACAAATGCTGGGTACAGCTGCTCAGGGCGGATTCTGCAGACACAAGCATGTTTGTGACTGGAAAGAGCGTGACGGAGATCAAGATGCTACCAGAGGAAAATAGCCATGCTTGAGGAAGTTGAAAAAAACAGACCAAGGACTACGGCAAAGTTGTCAAAGCTCAGTTTATCTGCAAGTCATCAGAAAGAAAGATTCGGAACCGCTGGTATGATAATTAGCTGTGTTCAGAACACAAGCCGCAATCAACCCCTGAGGATTTACGAATGGAACTCAGTAGGAATCTGGAGCAATCGTAGACTGCTGATGAATCCGTTGTTGTCTTGATCCAAAGGATGTTGGCATTGGGCACTTCCCCTCCATCATCTTTAAGGCCAGACTCACTGTGACTCCTCCTGGCCTCCTCTTTTCCCACAATCCTCTCCAGTTTCACGATAGGGCTTGAGAACCCTCTTCCCGTCAATGTTGCAGTCTCTCAAACCATTGTCAGGCCTTTAAGTACCGTGTGTATCTATAAAGAAAGTATATATATTGATATGACTATTACTCTAATCTTTGCATCAAAGCCATGTGGACTCATCATAGTGCTTTTACTGCTAGGACAGTAGTTACCAAATAATGGTACCTAAATACTTGTGAGCGTGTGTGGTAGATTAATGAGAAGAGAAAGCCGAACCATTGGAAGTGTCCTTAGAGTTGTAAGTCTGCTTGTTGAAACAATTCGTGTTCATGCGAGGCCAGCAACTTGCATTACAGCCTGTGTATATACTGATGGTAAATTATGTAACCTGTTGCCCCAACAGAATATCAAAGCCCTTATTTGTGGATCGTTGTGCCATTTTGGAGATTCATTTGGCTGTTTCTTTTCTGCTGTGGCACGGTTTTTGTGTAAATATAGATTGACATGGAATTAAATGGAACAATATTTTGGATTATTTTTCTATCACTGGTAATTACCTCTGTAATCAAGCAGCTTGATTATAATGTATCGTAAAGTAAAGAACAATTTGCCAAACCATGTTAATCTCCTGTTTTGTACTTTGAGGTGATTTTTCCCCTAAACCTCTAAAATGCCATGCAAGTTGTTAGCCCATACTGTGCTTTCTGCTTGTCTTTTTTTAACGTGAAATTAGTCTAACTCTTGACTAAACACTGGCCTCAGCTTGTGTATGATCTGTTTTGTTAGAATTTGTTTGACGGAACTCTTCCGTCGAGAAAAGTCACGGAAATCATGTTGTACCCCTGAATCAAGCTAAAACACAGTATGAGATCTGGAAAAATGAATAACGCTCCACAGAAGCAGATTAGCCATCATCACTTTTAAGCAAAAACAGCCCTGAAGGGAAAGACAGAGATCTATTTTTTATCATTTTTCAGAAAGAGGAAAACAATATCAATGCATTGCATATTTTTATATGTATAAAATGAGGTTTGATTGGTTACATTTGTAAAATTATTAAAGAGAGTTTTGATCTGATATATTATGGAGATACTGATCGAGGCTGATATATTTTTAATTTATTGACTGAAAGGATGCAGCATTCTTTTGAAGGCTTGTTTAACGCACTTTAAGTGTTTTGTAGTACTGGACCAAAATGGGCAAAGGTGCAGTTGGCGTCAAAGCGAAATGTACTGATAAAAAAAAAAAAACATGTAGCATATAAAGTGGGATTAACTACAGTAAGTCAAAATAAGCACATTGGTCTGTGTAAATATTTTAAAATCAAAACACTGTATGTCTTCATATTTACCGTAACTAATGCTATTTTAAGGGAAAAAATGAGACTGCTTGAGCTATGCAAATCAAACAAAATAATACTTAATGTGCTTGCTTTAGAAGTACCCTCATGCAATAAAGTGAATGTATTTAAAACCTTCTTTTGTAATTAAAAATCTTCATTTGTTCGTATCACTTTTCTTCAGTAGTTTGTACGTTCATAATTGTATTCCGACACTGTTCACTCATTTCATGTGAATCTACTGTGAATGATAAACAAGAAAAAATATCTATAATGCAAATGTTATTAATGTGTTACTTGCAGGGTCCAAAAAGCATTATTTTTCAACCTTAAACAGAGAACAGCCAAAGTTTTCTTTCACATGTCATTGCAAATATGCAAATCCCAGAGGTAGACAGGGTTACTCTGTATTGCAAGATAAGTTACAACAGAAGCTATTTTCAGCAGCTTGTGAGGTAAACTAAACTAATTACAGCAAAATTAAGCCTATTTATTACAAAAGTGTGACGCCTTAATCTTGTTTTGGCAGTTGGAAATGGAATAAGCCACAATCAAACCCATAGTGTTGAGCCAGAAGTCAGTCAATTCAACATTCCAACACGTTTTCACAGAAATCTCAATCGCGTATTTATGACCACAATTGTTACTGGGCCATTTGTAACGTTTCTTCTAAAAAAAATCAAGCTTTGTGTTGAATATTTGCTTTATTTATTTTACATTTGTGTTTAATTTGAGGATGAGACTTTACTGGAAAGCAACTATAAATTCGGTGTGTTTTGACAATAACAACACAACCACAAAGTGAAAGCCAAGAAAATGTGTCAGCGGTATGTCATATGGTGCTAATAAATATCTAACGCTCTATGTTTGTGATACACACTCTAATTGAAAGTATTAAGACTTTATGTTGTGAAGAAGAGTTGGTTGTTTATATAGACAGTTCACTTTGTTGCATTTGTTAAACACCGGATAGGATGAATGAGTGGATAAAGTGAAAAGGTATTTGTGTAATAGAAAATAAAGAGATTGTTGGAGATTGTTTTAATAGACAGCAAGAGAGGAATGGGTTGTGGTTGAGGTAAAAAAAAAGTTGGTATTGGTACTGACTGTGAGCTACATTATATGCTCATTTAAGGTCTCTTCATCAAATAAATACATTTGTGGACATAAATGGATTTTAGTTCAAATAATTTTTTTATTTGTATATAACACCGCAATAATTACAGTATAATTGCATAAGTCTTTCAAGATTCTCTACACTTGATAACAGAGACACAAGATGGCAGCAGTTGTGTTTGCATGAATAAAAGAGAGTGAATCTGTGGTGTGATACAAAATGAAGGCAGCTTTGGTTTCAGACTGATATTATGGCATTGCCATGGGCAAAAGAGAATATTAGTCAAATATTTGACCTCTGAATGCTGTGGAAGCATTGTGAAAGAAAAAAAAGCATTCTAAACTTAGAATTGTAAGACATTAACTCAGGAATTGTGAGTTTATAACTCGCAATTCTGAGAAAATTGTGAGAAAAAAGTCTGAATTGTGAGATCAAAAGTCACAACAACAACAAAAAAATAATGCAAGATGTAAATTCTAATCAAAAAGAAAAAAGTCAGAATTGTAAGAGAGAGAGTGGCAGAACAGAATTGTGGGATTTAAATGTAGAATTTTGAGAAAAAAGTCAGATTTTCAGAATGTAAACTGAGGGTAAAAAAGTAAGAATTGTGAGATGTAATTATAAACTTGCCATTACAAATTTGTATTCTCAGTTTTCAGTTACAATTGCAACATATAAACTCCTTCTGAGAATATGTCTGAATTTTGAGAATAACACTTAATATAAACGTAATTGTGAGATTTTTTTTTATTTTTTTATTTTTTTTATTCTGTGATGGGAACAAGCTTTCCTAGAATGCTGCTCTTGACCAATCAGGACCAAGTATTCCAACAAGCCATATAATAATTTTGTTTATCAAGTCACCAAAATTGTAAACTTTTTTTTTTTTGTGTGTGTGTGCTGTTTTGCAGGTTTACAATTATTTGTCATGCTAATAAGGCATATTACATTAAGGTGATTAAAGGGCAGGGGGATATTAACAAGTTGTGAAAGGGTGTTGTTTAGGGTGGCAAGCTGTCAGCTGTGGGATGTGAGGTAAGGAAATGAGGGCAGAGGAGTGAGTGGACACATGCTTCTGTGGATGAGTGAGTGGACTGTGATAGAGTGTAGATTAGATAAAGTGATCATCACTTTTGGAATCTAAAGACCTTTTGGCAAGTAAAAGCGGCGTGCTCTTCTCCACATCGTCCTGCGTGCTATCGCTTGTGCTTTTTTGGTAGGGGCCAGAGGTGGTTGTCTCAACACTTGAGTCAGTTCTGTTTGGAAATACATCCTGAAAATTTGTAAATGAAGGGAAAAGATCTGGTGATGGCACATGGTCCGTTTCTGAATTTGAAGTTTCTTCATGAAAAGCTGGAGTGCTACCAAAGAGGGAGTTGGATAAATGTTCTTGTGTTGATCTCCATGTGGCAGGTGTTCCTAGATCTAGTGTTTGGTGTTTGGTTACTGGGACAGCAGACTTAGATTGTTTAGTTCTTTCAATACCACCCTTCAAGGTTTCCACAAGTGAAAAGGTTGATCTTTGTGGGGATTGAGTAGATTTCGGGTAAATATTCCAATGACTTGTGGATGCAGATGACTTAGTTGGTCTAATGCTCACCGCTGGACAAATGCAGGGGCAATCGGAAGCACCTAGAGGAAATGTAATGGACATTTTGATAAAAACACAACTAAAGCAAGGTAAGCTGGTACTTTGCTAATCTTTTACTAATGAGGTTCATTTTGAGAGCCTTTTTTGCCCCATTTCAGTTTCTTTCCCCCCTTTTAACGAATTACACTGCTTGTCTGTGTTGTGTGTTCCAGATAAATTTACTGATGGGTATTTGTGACTCTTTCTGTCGGTTATGTTGTTACACCAGTAGGTGGCAGAAAGTGTCTTGAGTCATTTTGTGTTTGAATTTGATCAAAAACTGATTAAAAAATAAAACAAGTGAGTGTTTATGAATCCTTTTTGGATCATTTGCTGACCACTAAACATGAATGAAATAGTGGAATGAAACACCACTATGGTGTGTTGCTCGGAGGTGCTCAATGATTCTACAGTACTTCAGCTTCATTACAACTGTTTTCACAAGCGGTGCAAAAAGGAAACTGGCAATATTGTGTCTAAAATGTCAGCTACTCTGGTTTAAAGGGGTTATTCACTATTAGCAAGATGGGCTTTTAATAAAACTTGTCTGTCTGCAGTAGAAATGCAGTTTTTTTTTGTTGAGAAATTAGAGAGGGCTTATATGGGTTCCATTTGGCTAGAACATTGTTAAATTTTACTACCAACATTGTTACAATACAAAGCTAGTTAAAATTGGCAAACTTGTTCTTTAAATTCTTGTTAACTGTTGCATAAAAGCTCTCGCAATGAGAATGAGCGTGTCATTTCAGATGATTGTTGGACTTAACAGTTGTGCTACCTGCTGTTTGGCTGAGAGGTTCAGTGGTGGATTCTGGGTAATCTTCTGTGTACTCCTCCTCACAGTTCCAGTCCACAGGCTTGTTGCTCTGAATCATCAGACCCATATACATGCGAATCACTTCCTCAGCTTTCTCCAAAGCTGCCCTGGGCAAAGTCATGTGGGTTCTTATGAACTTCTTTGGGCTATCCTGTAGGGTGTAAAACATGTTTTTTTCCCCCAGAAGAATTAGGCTGAACCCTAACAACTGGGGAAGCAGGTGGTAGGCTACACGGGTCATTGTAAAGTTATTTTAATGCAAATATTTTCATTCAAGCAGACCATTTAATTATATATCCATTGCCTTTTGAGGTTAAATCAATTTTATAATTTTGGTAAACATTCCAGGATATATAAAAGTAGCTATATGATATACACTGGTTTTCCCTGTGTGCATCCTGCCAAAGACAACAAACTGTCTGACTTTGTTTTAAAAATAGAGTAGACAAAGACATATGATGCACCATGGCATTTATCTGTGATTTAATTAGGACTGCAACTGGAAAGGTTTCCTCTGGACTTTGTGGTCCAATGAACTTCATGTTGGCAGTGGTTAAAATAACAAAATAATCATAACTCTGAATTCCTTTTTTCCAAAAATGGGCCAGAATTAAACATTTAATAAAACATTTTAACAAAACAGTCCAACACTAATGCAAGAAAATCTATTTGAATAAAAACCATTGACCATTGTTGCCAAAACCACTAGCTACTGTCCAAGACCTTTGGTTTCTTGACTTTTTCCTCTTGAAACTTTATACATCTCAAATGTATGTACATACAGCACAATACCTAATGTTTCCTGTAGCTCGTTTCTTAAATAAAGCTGCCAGATGTTTTGTTATTTGTCATTGAAAAGACGTGGGATTATTTCTGCTATTAAAACAAAGAAGTAAAAGACAACAATCTTCTTCCATAATATTTATAACTAATAGACAATTTTAGGCACCACTGCTCTCAAAGAGAATATATATGGACTCACCTCAATCTCCTCATTGATTGGAGGGATGCATCTCTGGGAGTAAATGTTGTAGATCAAGTTCTTCAGTGAATTAGTATAACGGTAATTGTCCGAGTCCTTGGCATATCTGAATTGGGTGTTGAGTAGCTCCAGTATGTGAGGGAATGCTGCTTTAACATAACACCCACACCTGGAACACACAAACATTGACACCACAATGACATTTGATATTACACACACACACTGAGTTTCTTTTTAGCTACCTTTTGTGACTTTTTTATTCCTATTGTTACAGGCTTTCCAATTGACGTGCCTGCAAATTTCATCTTCCATCAAACCGTGCTCTTTCATAGAGCTTGCACCCATTTGAATGCGGATGGTTATCTCATTCTCTACAGAAGGTACATGTACACGGCCGCAGGAATTTTCCTTCTTACAAATTGAGGAAATGTAAGCTGCTTGCCTAAAATTAATTGTACTTTTCATTGTCTTACATTGTCTTTACCCAACACCCTTTGCTCTATGATCCCTGGCCGTGAATGGGTGCCCTGAACCGAAATTCCAAACAGTGTGGTTAAAACATCACCCTCATCCGACCATCAATTAATGTCTTGAGAAGTGACAAGTTCTCATAATGATATTTCCCATGTTACAAAAACAGCTTTTTTCCATCTTAGAAACATTGCCAAGCTATAAGTCATGTTACCTGTTTCTGATGCAGAAAGGCTAGTTCATGCTTTCATGACCTCTAGACTGGACTATTGTTATTGTAATGCACTGCTAGGTGGTTTTCCTGCATCTTTAATAAACAAGCTACAGGTAGTCCAAATGCAGCGGCTAGAGTCCTTACCAGGTCAAGAAAATATGATCATATTATGCCAATTTTACAGTCTCTGCCCTGGCTACCTATTAAGTTCCGTATCAAAATATTATTACTTGCCTATAAGGACCTAAATGGGTTAGCTCCTGCGTACCCAACTAATTTTCTACCATGCTACAATCCATCACGCACCCTAAGGTCACAAAACTCTGGACTTTTGGTAGTACCTAGGATAGCAAAGTCCACTAAAGGAGGTAGAGCTTTTTCGCATCTGGCTTCCAAACTTAATAACGTTCGGGGTTCAGACACACTCTATCTGTTTTAATCTAGATTAAAGACACATCTCTTTTTTGGCCAAGCATTCAAATAATGCATATTATAATTTTGTACTGCAGTTATATCTGATCAAATATGCACATTATTATTCTTTAGTTTGGATTAGATAAATAATTTTTGCTTGGTTGGAACAGCAGCTACGCTAATTATGTCTCTATTTGTTTCTCTGTTTTTTGCCGTAACTAGGATTTACACAAGCTTCAGTCTGGATCCAGAACACCTGAGAATAGATGATGCCAACCCTGAAACAACATACAGACCTACCACATTTTGCTATAAGTTTGATTGCATCATATAATAATTGCTGTTAATAGTGTCCATCGTCTGTTTTATTACGTCTCAAATGGTTTTTTCTGTACATTTCTGCCATATGTACATTAACTTACAGTCACCACTGATAAGCTACCACTTAATATTGTAGAAACTTAATTTGCTGAAAAGTTGCTTTTGAATGATTTGTATCATGAAAAGCGCTATAAAAATTCTTGACTTGACTATTTAGCGCCCAACTCTGGAATAACCAACTAACATTGTTCGGGAGGCAGACACAATCTGTCAGTTTAAATCTAGATTAAAGACCCTTCTCTTTAACCTGGCTTACACACAACACACTATAACATTTCTACAGTTCTAATCCGTTAAAGGATTTTTAGGCTGCCTTAATTAGGTCAACCGGAACCGCGAACACTTTCCATACCCGATATACTTGCTACATCGCTAGAAGAATGGAATCTGCGCTAATATTAGTCTGTTTTCGCTCTTATTCCGAGGTCACCATAGCCACAAGATCCAGTCTGTATCCAAATCAGATGGTCACCGTAGCCACCCAGATCAAGTCCATATCCAGACCAGATGGTGGATCAGCACCTAGAAAGGACCTCTACAGCCATGAAAGACAGCGGAGACCAGGACAACAAGATCAGCCCCAGATACAGATCCCCTGTAAAAACCTTGTCTCAGATGACCACCAGACAGACACAGGAACAGATGAGTCTCTGCACAATGTTACATTGCTGCACCTGGATTGACGGCTGGTTTCCGTCTAGTCAGAGGATAACTGGCCCCCGACTGAGCCTGGTTTCTCCCAAGGTTTTTTCTCCATTCTGTCACCGATGGAGTTTTGGTTCCTTGCCGCTGTCGCCTCTGGCTTGCTTAGTTGGGGACACTTCATTTCATCTTCGATATCGTTGACTTGATTGCAAAGATACTATTTAAGCTGATCTGAGCTGGATGATGACATCACTGATTGAATGATGAACTGCCTTTTTAACTGAAAAATGAGTGTTTACTAATGTCATTTTGCATTAATGACAAACTATTTTCCTAATTAATGCTGTACAATTGATTTGACACAATCTGTATTGTTAAAAGCGCTATAAATAGGTGACTTGACTTGACAAGTTATTTGTTTGTTAGAAACAAATCCACCATGAAGGCATTTTAAAACCTAAAAATGTAACTTCCCATCAAAATACTAGTCCATAATCCATATTAACGCTTCTTCCAGTTATGGATGGACTTGTATATCAGTCAAGTTAAAACGTCTTGATGGATTTGTTTTCTTAGGGATTTTTTTAAAATAATCAGCTGTTTGGTCTCTCATTCTGATGGCACCCATTTACTGCAGAGGATCCATTGGATGTTACATTTTCAGTAAGTTGTTATTTGTGGGTAAACTATTCTTTTAATTAATTTACCAGATTTTTTTCACTGACATTTCATGCAAAGGCTTTCCCATCTACTATTTCAGTCTAAAAACAAGTAAAAGAACAAAATAAGAAAAAAAAAAAAAAGAAAAACAAAAAAAAAAAAAAAAAACAAAAAAAAGAAAAAAAAGAAACAAAAAAAAAAAAAAAGGGGAAAAGCGTTGACTAGTTATCCATTCAACGTTATATTGTTTCACACAAATAGCCCCCTCCAGGATAAGTGATTGGTCAGCACACGTTACGTAGAATTATTGCTCCCCTTGCCTATTTTGAGAGCCTGAAATCTTGATTTGTCCTTCTTCGGTTATCTCACATACGTGATTCAGATGCATTCTTCAATATACGGGACACTGAATATAGATGAACAATTCCTGCTGAATTGCGGATCCCAAAGACTCCTGTGTCCGATCAGTCCTTCAAGCTGTGATCTTTCAACTGTTAACATGACTGATGCCTTGGAAGATCCAACAGCACGTTTCGGACTGTTTCACTATTTTTGTTCTGGCCAGTGGTCCTCCTTCAGTAACTTTCCTCTTCACACCTCGCCGGGCGATAGTTTGAAAACCTTTAAAACAGACTTTCTTTGACTCACCAATCACGTAAAACAACTTAATTTGATTCCGTTTAATTCCTAGTACTAAAGAAAATGTGATTCACTTCCTTGGTGAAAACATTGCAGTGTAAATAACCTTCGTTAAAGAGACCAACCTTAGGTTTGTATTCCAAAGTGTTCATAAATTACAATAATTTATGTTTGGATAGTGCACTTTCATGCCTATTTTAATAAATGGGTGACAGTTAATAGCTTAAATTTGCATCACATGGTTTTGCTGCCTCTCTGTTGTAAAACATGATCTTATGAAACATCTGTTTCAGATCAATAACCAATTTTGTGGCATGACATTCACACTAATCAGAGGTGATACTTATGTGTTATTTTAAGGTTTTGTGTGATCCAAAAATGAAACCTCAACAAACAAGATTTTAAATAAATTCTAGCTTCTTTATAAAAGTACTGACAGGCTTAAAAGAAATCTTGGCCAAGTTGAAAAACCTGAGCCACTTTGCCTTAACAATAAAACTGACCAGAAATCTTTGTCCAGGACTCACTGTAATAAAGTATTAAGTTAAAGTTATTATAAGTGTGCAGCCATCTCACACCTCCACCAAAAATTCCCTTGGCCATGTTAAGAATCTGGGGCCCTGAACGATGCATTCAAAACTTTGGAGCTCTGGACCAGTGAGCAAGTAGACTATTCTGAGACAGTCCACTGAGAGCCTGTCTGGCTTATCCAGCCCCAGTTAACAGGGATTCAGTGCTAGAGTCTTTACACAAAATACTTTTTATAAAAAAATAAATAAAAAAAACTTACCCCAAACCTTTGATCTTTGGCAGTGTATATAAATGTATATATTAAAGAACAACTCAAAAGGATCTCAAAAAGGAGCTGAGCTGCTGAGAGACACGACCATATAATAGTGACCTCCAGGATAATTTCCCTAAAGAACTGAGCTTCTGCTTATGCAAACTGTACAGTCATGTTCCAAAAATTCACGGAGTTCTAGTGCAGCTGCATCGGTTTCCATTAAAACAGGGTCACAAGGGTACTGTACCATATATGCACCTATTGTCTATATCATGTAGTATATAGAAGTTAGTGTCCACGTCCCCACCTGTGGGAGACTTGGCCTCTTTTTGTGTTGTCCCTTTTCTCTTAAATCTTTTCGTAATCATCATAAATTATATATCATTTGAAGCTTAGAACCCATTATTCATCCTGTGAAACCTTTTGAAATGCGGGGACATTGCGTTACCATGACAATGGTACTTTAAAATCTTTTAGTGGTCTCCTCCCCCTTAGTGGGCGTGTCAAGTATCATATTTCAAAATGCATTATGGTCTTTTAGAATCAAACCTTTTTATAATAATTTATTTTGAGATAGAAGTAATATTGACAAAGAAATCTAGACATATGTGACAGACAAATGCATAAAAAAAAGTTCAATGGAGTTT
Source organism: Sinocyclocheilus anophthalmus (assembly GCA_018155175.1). Classification (NCBI taxonomy): domain Eukaryota; kingdom Metazoa; phylum Chordata; class Actinopteri; order Cypriniformes; family Cyprinidae; genus Sinocyclocheilus; species Sinocyclocheilus anophthalmus. The sequence goes on from JADLZN010001319.1 coordinate 592,454, forward strand.
GGATGGCACCCGGCACCTGTTATGTAAAATATTTATTATATATAAAATAAAATAAATATAGTGCATTTTATTTACAGTGTATTTAAACTTCTATAACTTTTTGATACTTAAATTATTTTGAAAAAATTCCACTTAATAATCTGCTCATTTTCGTCTTTAAAAAGAGACCCACCTTAGGTCTGTATTCCAAGTGTCATGAATTATAAAACTTTAAGTTTGGATAGTGCACTTTCATGCCTATTTTAATAAATGGGTGACAGTTAATAGCTTAAATTTGCATCACATGGTTTTGCTGCCTCTCTGTTGTAAAACATGATCTTATGAAACATCTGTTTCAGATCAATAACCGATTTTGTGGCTTGGTAGGAAGATCTATTATACCAGAATGCCAACAACCATATCAGGGTCTTTCATATACTGTTCATAACTGTTAAAATATTCATAGGAAAGCTGGTAATCTATATGTGGCATTACATGAAAAAAGTGAAAATGTGCATACCAGGTTCTGGTGCTCAGTGAAGGTGTAGGTTATTGAACAACCATTTTGCAACTGGTTCTTCATCTGCAAAGGAAAGAATTCAGTGTGAAAAATCATAGTTTACCATATGTTTAGCTCATATTTATCAACATCAGTATCAATTTTAATAGGGACTTTAAAAGAGGCCAGGCACACTTTCATACAACTTTTTCCCATTAGATTTTTATCTAGTGCGCTATTTAGTGTGCTGCCATTCATTTAGAAAGATTGAATGCCAAAATACTTCTGAATTCAAACTATCCAAATCATTTATGTGAGTGAACATTACAGACAGCTGTGGGATTTAATAACAAAGCGTAATAAATACTTTTATGTGTAATTTTATAATACAAGTACATTTTGTTCAGTCTACAAGGTGATTTACTGCTAGTAAAAGCAGCATATCTTACCAGACGTCTTA